>CM037785.1:5445141-5495141 GCA_021229015.1 Solen grandis
GATCGAAGATTCAGTGTACTTTTAAAACAACGCATTAAGTATTATACTTGATACAAGTGTGGAGGTTTTCGTGTAGTTAAAATTTTCTCTTCTTTTTTTAACGATGCGTGCATCATCTATTGATTTTTTCGAGTCTGCTGTACATATATTTATTTCAAGGGATACTACTCTATATCAAAT
The DNA here is from genome assembly GCA_021229015.1 of Solen grandis. Classification (NCBI taxonomy): domain Eukaryota; kingdom Metazoa; phylum Mollusca; class Bivalvia; order Adapedonta; family Solenidae; genus Solen; species Solen grandis. The sequence continues at coordinate 5,445,322 of CM037785.1, forward strand.
TTAGACATGGGTAATCGTTATTAACTTAAAATACTTCATTATGGGAACCCACATATGGCAATGTTCTAAAAATAACTGAAATTGGGATTCCAGAGTTAGTTAAATGCACATTTTCATATAAATGTATATTATGCGACCACACATAAAGAGTAATCACTTTATATTTCAAAGATATGAAAAATGATTAATAATATATACTACAAAATTTACTTGCAGAGCTTAGGTAAATAACTTCCAACGTAAAACGAATCACACGAAGTCAACAACTATCAATTATACAATCGTAACTTCTCGGCCTTCTCCGTTCCGAATGACGTATGCAAACAAACTGCATTACGCTAAGCTATGGAACGCCATGAGTGTCTTATGATGTGCACCTGTTTTTATGTTTGGTACATATGCCTTTATGTGCAATGGTTAACACATTATATGCAGTGGTAAAATCGTTTTGTTCAGTAAATATGTAATTATGTGATGTTCACTTACAATTATCTGCGGTACATCTGACTTTATATGCAGTGCAGATATCATTATATGCAGTCCCTTTGTTATTATGTTCAGTTCATTTTGTTTTTTATTCTGTCCACGCGACATTATATGCAGTTGGTTTGTCATTATGTTCACTTCAGTGGTCATTGTGATCGGTGATTCTAGAGAACATTATATGTGGTTCATGTTTAAATATATCCAGTTGAAAATCATTTATATTCAGTAGTTAAAACGTTATATTTAGTGGTAAAGCATGCTGTATGTTCGGTTAATTTCAAATAATTTTCATTTAAGACGAGTTTATATGTAGTGCTCATTGCATTATGTTCAGTGCCTTTTTCATTATGATGATGTGGTTGATTATTGCGATATATTTCACTATTTCTGCCAAACATTTACGAATGTAACCAATCATTCGAAATCATTTTGTCAGTACACCGTTTTTGTTTTTTGTTTTTTTTTTCAAAATGGCTGACAATGTTATGGAAGTAATTTTAAAGTGTGTCGGTGCAAGTGATGCTGTTCTGGCATTTGTCCGTGAAAAAATTACCCCTTACATAGTGTGTAAGCTTTCTGAACAAGATTTTCAGTTCTTGGGCTTAACAAATCGTTCTAAAATAATGGAACTGCGCACCAAAGCCTTACTTTCGGAAGTAACAGCCAGTCGATTGTAAGAAGGGAGTTTCAGATTCCAAAAATGACTATAGAAGCGCTAATTGAGATAGACGTTTCTGTTAGGAATATAAGCCAGATGTTGAATGTATCAGAAAGTACCGTTTATCGAACCATGAGAAGGTACAACTTAAGCAAGACTGAATTTTCGACAATCGCAGATGAAGATTTAGACAAATTGTTCGTGGAAATAACAATGGATTCCTGAAAAATCAAAAATATAAAGGTACGGTTAAACTGTATTTCTTACCTAAATATTTTTTTCAATACAAGTTTTTTGTGTACCAAAGTACAGTCTTTAATAAAAAGGATTTGCTTAAACGGTTTTTATTTTGTCTTTGCTATACATAGATGACAGGGCCGAATCCAGATTTTTTTTTCAACTGGGGGGGGGGGGGGCACACAATCTGATTGTGATGTCGGTATTAGTGGGGTCCGGGGGCATGCTCCCCGGAAAAAAACAACGTTTCTTATGTAATGGAGATGCATTCTGAAGGGTATCTGGGGAGGAAAATTGAGTTCTGTTTAAGGTAGTCACACACATCCATAGATAGGCAAAAATTACTATCAAGTGCCTTGAAACTTGTGGTTGTGGGTTCGAATCCCAGAAGCTGTCAAACTTTTTCTTTCTATTCTACTTGTGGTCATTATATCTGCATGAGTAAAAGTTGGAGGTTTAAAAACACACACGAAATCTTGATTTTAGCATTTTTTATATAGTTTTATATAGAATAAGAAGTCATCTTGCAATCTGAAAATCAGGAAAATTCCTGAAAACTTTTAACCATGTTTCTGTATTTCTCGGATCAGGTTTAGAAAAAAATAATTTTGTAATTTGTATAGTTATTTATTGGATAAATTATGTAAAATTTAATAACAATTATGATACCTGGTATATTGAAGGACTAAACAAAATCAAAACCACTCGGTAAAAGTTTGGCAAGATCAACCATAATAGATCTACTTCCGTTCAAAGAAAATTCGGGTAAACTTTGAAATATGTCTTTCAGTTATGAAGAGTTAAGCGATAGAGGGCGTATTTTGAATATCAGATAATAATAGGAAGAGGAAGCAGAAGAAAAGAAAAAAATAGAACAGTGTGTAAAATGGGTTTGTATGATAGGAATTTATTACACGATTCAAGTATTTTAGTTGAAACAACCAGAGCTTGTTAGCGGATTACCGTTATTTGTTTATAATCAATAATTTTGTTTAGATTTTGCATAGAGGTGTATGTATCTAGACAAACATCACAATCAATTCTTCAATTCTTCATAGTGACCATTCGGATGTGACTCCCTTAAAGTTAGATAATATCTATACTGAAACTTCTTGAGGGCAGTGGATCTAAGCCTTGAGCGATATAATAATATTACTTGGGTCATTTTTTTTACTTTAGCCTATAGCTGTGTAATGTTATGTTATTTACCAATAAGGAAAAAAACATCCGTGTTTTATATGGAGCTACCTACAATCATTTATGCAGCACGCTGCAAAGCTAGTTTGCGAGTTTGAATCCAGTTAGAGAACTTAGTAATATTAAAATTTCCTATGAAAATAAATAAACAAAATGGAAAAGGAAAAAAAAATATCATACATAAATAAAAGTAATTGATAAGGCTATTATTTACTATGCACAATGCAGTAATGAAGTATTACTTATATATTATTTTGTCCTCTATTTAAAAAAAAAAACAATATTGGGTTAAATTCTTATTAGATTTAAATTTCATTGATTAAAACTATTATTGTGATTTGTTATTTCAATTTTGTTTTCCATTTAAATACATACTTAAACATTGTAGGAGAGAGAGAGAGAGAGAGAGAGAGCAATATGGTTATTGTAATGTAAAGAAAAATGTGTCAAGTCTTTTCTTTAATAAATTCACCAAAAAAGAAATAGATGTACCCGGTAAAATTATTAAAACAACCTGTGGGCTTTAATCTACATGTGTGACATTCAGGCGCTGAATTGTTATTATATAAACAGTATAAAGTTGAACGCGTCCGATAGATTCGGATTAAAGCAGTCACAGTCACTATGTGATGTTGCCGACAGCGGATGCTCTATCAGTAAGGGGTCTCGGAAATAGCAGGGGCCTGAACATGGGGCACACAATGGGGGTTTCCACTAAAGAGCACAAAAATTAACCAAAATCACGACAATTTCATTGAAATATTGCCTAAAAAATTGTATCACCAAGCCAGCTGGGGTGGGGTGGTTGGGCACGTGTCCTCTGCGCCCAATATATATATATATATATATATATATATATATATATATATATATATATATATATATTAAATGCTTGGTGGTTAAGCAAATAAAAGGAGTTAAGAGCAATCTTTGTAGAGGTCCATTAAACATTGCTACACACCTGCCAAATATTTAGGTTTATATGGAGGACAAGTTTGATACAGCAAAATGTTACTTATATCTATAAATGGCTTTATTGTAATAAACATGGTTATAAGTAGCAAGGATAATTCTGTCTCATGAGAATCATGAGAACTAATGGTTATTTATTTAAATTCTGATGAAGGTTTACAGCCAAAACGTAAATGTATGATTAAAAAATTGTTATTATTTTTTTGATATGTGTTTGTGTGGGGTTTTTTTTATCAACTGAAGAAAGTCTAAATAGAGATTCAGCAAAATGTGCTTTCTATCAGGTCCGTGCATTGTCTATTTATAAATAAGAACACAGCTTATTAAAAAATATTTATGGTCTTACCAGTCAATATAAACTGTTCATATTCGATTAAAATGATTGGAAATTTATATTTTATGATTATTTCTTTCATTTTTAAAACTAGAGCTATCACTGAAGGTGAGTAATACCCCCGCAAAATGCTTTGATACAGGAGAAGCCAGACTCCAGGCGGAGCATAGTTAAGAACCTGTATACAAAGTATATTGGTTCTGATAGTAAGTAAGTAGTACATGTATATTGGTTATGATAGTAAGTAAGTAATAAGTAAGTAAAGTCTTTATTTACAGTTGATAGAGAGTCAGTTAAAGTTGTTTGGCACAGTAGTTTAAAAGAGTAGAGTTACAGTTCTTGGACACTGCACTTCTCCTAGTCGCCATCTGTTTACATTTTAATTTTCAAATCAATACCATGTATAATATTTGAGTTATGTTCGGGAGAAGAAAAAAAGACACTTTAACGAAGTCAGACAATTAAAAAAAATTACTGGGACCAGGCATAATTAAAGTTGAACTGAATCGGTTAGGAAATGTAGAGGTAGTCAGCGTCACAAGATATTTATAGTCGAATCAGGGGCAATAACTATTTTAACTCACGCACCTCTCCACTTGATTATCAATGCATACACAAAATTTGAATCAAATCAGTTAAGAAATGTAGAAGTGGTTTGCGTCACAAGTTTTTGGGATGGACGGACCGACAAGCCAACAGAGAGACAGACTCCTATATACCCCCTTTCAAACTTCGTTTGCAGTGGTATAATTACAACCCTGCCAAAGACATAAAATTTGGTTACGCAACACTATTTGTTTAATTGCGTAAACCATCATTTTTTATGTGTTTCTTTACGCACATAAATATTCAATGATTTTAAATACGTAAATAAATACGCAGCTTATCTGGATCTCTGAATATTTTTGCATGAGATTTTTCTCCCATTTAGATGATTTCTATGAGATTTTAAGCAAACAATAGAGCAAATCTCCCTAAATCTCACCCCAAAATTATCCCTTCATAGATTATAGAAGACATTTTTTATATTCTTCTAATATCAACATTTTATCAATATTTTTCCCAATGATGGACTTCCTGATTACAAATTCTCTTTTTTTTTTACATGTGTCCTTTTCCCAGAACATACAAAGTAAGGCCTGTGATCAGACTCTGACTTCAATTTTTATTTTAGCATAGCTGATTCATTTAATCATTTTGTATGTAAATATTGATTAAACTTTATATAATAAAGTATTATATTTCAAGATTTACAATCGGAGCCTCCGTGGCCGAGAGGGTAAAGTCACTGACTTAAACACTCACTCAGCCCCTCACCGCGTGGGTTCAAATTCAGGCAAGGTCATTTGGATTTTCATGTGAGGAAGCCTTGCGGTTGGTCGGTGGTTCTACCTGGATGCCTCCGTGCATTCGGGGTCTTCCTCCACTTTTAATTAGCTGGATGTCGCTTTATGACTGAAATACTGTCAAAGCGACGGTAAACTCAAATAGTCAAGTCAAGTCAAGATTTACATACCTCTCCATAAAAGTCAACTTGCAGTGTCAAGCTCAAATTGGACACGTTTCTATTTCATCAAATGATGTGTTTATAAGGTCTTCTCTATCCACCAGTATGAAGTTTGTTTCACCCTCAAGGGTTTGACTTGTGTCTGCAATGTCTAACTGGCGTCCGGTAACAATTTTCATTTGCAAATATTTCAACAGGATTAGTAATACCATTTTGTTCAAAATGATCTATGCACTCTTTTATAACTGATGCCAGACTAAGTTCTGTTTCATTAACTGTTGTTTCAGTGCTGTCTTGATTTTCATCTGATTTTTCATTGATTTGTCGGTTTTCATCTAGATTTTCAACAGTTTCATCATTTGGGTGGAGCTCAATGTTATCTTCCTGGCTTTCTCCATGGTCAACATCTAGTAAGACTACTTCAGAGTCTGAATCTGAAATTACTGAGAACATTGCAGTTCCATGTGCTTTCTTAGATCCCGAACACTAATTTCCATGTTACAATGAATGCAAAGTTGCATGTGTTCAGCTTGCAATGTAAATACCACTTGTGTAGTTTGTAAGTCTCTCTGAATAGGTCTTAAATATATTTTAGCTTGTGCTCCTAAATGATTTCTGAAATCTAAAGGATTCCATTTACTTTCTATAACTGCGATATCACGACAGTTCTGGCTACATCTTAAACATTCAAATCCTCCTGCATTTTTAAGCGGTGAAAACTTTCCTCCATAAGAAGAATACAGTCCTCAGTGTTTGAGTCTAGCCTCATTGTTATGCGACGCTGACCCAATCCACATTTGAACAGAACACTCTTATACGTAGCAGTAGGTATTTTTTTATTTTTGTTTGCTAAGCAAACAATTGTGCCAGTCCAGGTCTTTTGTTTCTTAGAAAGCCGAAAGCTCCTTGGATGTCGTCTGAATAATGCCATTGCCTCCATTCTTGTTCCTTGCTGTTCTGGAGATTATTCACTTTCTAAAGAGTGTCATATTTTCTAGCCAAATATAGGTGATAACTCTTTTCCTTATCTATTTAACGCTAAAAGCAGTCATGATAATATATACTTGATGCAAAAAATATGTTTAAAGTCAATATAGTAGACCCCTTCCTCCACTCACATGTTTGACCAGTGTAGATCCATTAGGTTATCTCTGACAAAGAAATGATCAGTGTAGAACCTAATCAGATTTCAAGGATCTGGATCTACACTGATTGCACATACGGTATAAGCTAGCCTACCATATCCATGGATACGTAAAGGGTTAAATTAATGTTTCCCCAATTAATATGATGATAAAATGAATTGCTGATTATTCCTAAAATATTTTAAGATAAAATGGGCAAAGAAATGCAATATAATTAGGTGTTTTTAAGTGAAAAGAAGCAATGCCAACATGTTGGAAAATATAATTATTCATAACGATCTACTTCAAAACACTTGCAGATCCACAGCAATTATTTCCCTGCCAGTAGGAAAAATGTATACGGTAGATTGTACCAGTTTCTTATACTTTACTAAAAAATTAGTCTTACATTTTTTTTCTTTTAATAGACAAATTTAATTACATATTATCTATAGTGTATGGTCAACAGTTATATAATTATTTCAATCACAAGTATTGAATTAAAATAGTCAGTAGCTAAATTTTGCGATAACACGGTCCAAATCAATCAAATTTTACAAGTATACTTGCCGCATCATTGAATTTGTGTAAAATATTAATATTCTATTTAAAATGTCAGACTAAAACAAGAGAAAGTTGATAAGCAAGTGCTGCATATACATAGCCACATTATGACATAGAGCAAAGAGAAAGAACTACATACAGCAAATACTTGTCATTAAGACAAGATCATCCGACTATTTAGACCACTGTTTCCAAAAGTGGCCTCAATGTTATATTCTCTGATTCTAATTACTGCCTGCTCAATTAACTTTTAAAATCACTTTTTTTAATATAAAATTTATGTACTGATGGTTTATGATGTAAAATAAATATTAATAAATAAACAAGTAGTAGTATACGTAATGGTATTAAAAAGGGTGGAAAGTGCACCTCACAATACACACCAAATGGAAAGAACCAGCTAGATTGGCAAAGAAAAACCCCAACCCCAATTCCACTAGACCACAATAGTGCTAGGTGTTGCAAGAAACCTACGCCGAAATACGGTCCGGGAGGAAAAGGAGAGTACCAATTCGCTCAAAGGAGATACTATCGAATTCGCGGCGGTACAAGCCGAACTTCCATTTGGAGAAACGCGGACACATACCCATACACCAGTCCCGGGAGGAAAAGGAGAGTACCACATCGCCTTAAGGATATACTATCGAATTCGCGGCGGTACCAGCCGAACTTCCATTTGGAGAAACACGGATACATACCCATACACCAAAGAGTGGATATGCCAGGTACAATTCTATCGCGAGAAGCCTACGCCGAAATACGGTCCGGTAGGTTGTCTATACGGGAGGCAAAGGAGAAGTACCACATCTCCAAAAGTAGATACTATCGAATTCGCGACAGCGCGGCTGCAGACGCCAAAGAAGATACTACAAAGGAAACAAAGGAGGAAGGTGTCCAAGAAGACACTACAGAAGCCGAATGGAGCTGCTTTGTAGACAAATCTACTCCTTTCCGATGCAGAAAAACAAATACTAGAACTGGCGGGGTACACGTTCTACGAGCGGCGCAAAATCCCTAAACAGTTTCTCGATATATACACACTATCCTTTTCTAGCTACATACGAAAAGGCATGGTACTGGACTTTGTCCATATACACCAACCAAACGACTGTCGCCTATCTTCTGGACAGCTTCGAATAGTTGTACAGAATACGCCAGAACCCAAAACAAGGCATACAAAAAAAATGTGTCGACTTCATTGCTACTATCCCCCCCCCCCCCCGCTCCCAGGAGTACGTTGGGGAAACAACTCTACATGCAGATGTGACGCAATAGACCATAATGTTGCTAGCAGGCACTGCGTTCTTTGGCAAAACAAAGATCTCCCAACGACAAAGGTAGAAAATAGGCTGCCTCTAGAAATTTCAGAGGAAATCGAAGTCGACCACATCGTCGCCAACATAGAAAACCTACACGACGACGATTGCCTTGGTTGGACGCTGCGGTACATGTCTCTTGTGCAGGGTTTGGCAAAAAATGTGCCCGTGCGGGAAAAACACATGTATATTCCGAGAGATTGCTGGAGAAGACCTCTGCAAGAAAATTGGGCTAGAGCCGGTTCCAACACACACAGGGAGGAAGAGCACAGCTCGATATGCAGGGCTGGCAAACCACAGCAGACCTAGAGGAAAAGAACTGGATATAATGCCGCCACGCAAAACATTGAGGCAAACAGGAGACACGCCACCCGGGAAATATGTTTGTAGGCGCTTTGCAGTAGGAAGGCACAACACAAAGGATATAATGTTGCTGCTCTGTCCTACGAAGAACACGACGACGTCCCTGTATACGGCTACTACCTGGACCAGGCAGTTTTCGACATAGGCGGAATAGAGAGGCTGCGAGTCTATAGAGAAAGGTTTGTATGCTATCTGGGAGAACACAGCACCGCCCCCACTTCGAAAAAAAAAAACGAGCGAAGGGCCGGAATAAAGCTGGAAGAAACGGTGGACCCGCAATAGACCGGGAGAGAGACTCTCTGCAGTACGCCGAGTAGAAACCCGGAACTGCGAAAAAGGGAATTGGCAAACTGGTTGTATGCCGACTTGCCAACCCTCCTTTTTGCAAATTGTTCTATTCCATGTAGAATGGGTCCCCCGGTTTAGTGTTTTCCGCGGGCGTCTGTTTTTGCTCGGTGGGCGTGCATTGCTTCCAGGTTGCCCTAGCTACTTCCAGACGAGCACCGCAGCGAGGGAAATACAGGTCCATTTCTGGGCTGTTTCTACTATCTTCGTATCTGTCTGCACCTGCTCTTCTATCTCTTCTTGCTTCTTGTCTTCGACAGCCAGCTCTTCCGCTATCTTTCCTGACACTACGTGCCGCTTGCCGACAGCAACCAGCAGCTCGTCGAGAAAGGCGTCTTCGTCGGGGTGTGCCAACTGGGCCAACACCTCCACCAGCAGGCTCGTAGATTGCTCCACGCGGGCCTCGAGTCGGCCCAGCCGCTCGTAGAAGTCTTCGACAGAGGGTCCTCCTCGCGGTGCGACTTGTGCCAAGGGACCGGGCTCCGCCCCACCCAGCCATTCGCCGATAGAGGATTCGGTAGTTCCTGCCGGCGGCACGACTGCAGTTTGCGGATCGGGCACAATTTGGGCGGCAGGAACTGCCGAATCGTCCAGCCATATCTTGGAGAGCCTCGAGGACCCGATACCATAGCGCTTTTTTGCCTCGTGTGCCGACAGCCGGCCACGGAGGGAACGGATTTCTTGGATCTGGTCCTGAGACAAAACTAGGCGGCATGGCTGCGTATATGCACAAATTTTCCCACGCCTCTAATTGGTCTTGCAAGAGATTGAAGTGGGTGGGTATATTGGGAAAATGCTATGCAAAATGCTTTGCAAATGCTTTGCAAAATGGGAAGGTGCTATGCAAAATGCTTATCAAATGCTTTGCAAAATGGGAAGGTGCTAGCAAAATGCTTTGCAAAATTGGAAGGTGCTTGGCAAGTGTGTGGGAGTGCTTGGCAAGTGTGTGGGAGTGCTTGGCAAAATTGTGGGCGCTATGATACCGCGAGGAGGACCCTCTGTCGAAGACTTCTACGAGCGGCTGGGCCGACTCGAGGCCCGCGAGGAGCAATCTACGAGGCTGCTGCTTGAGGTGTTGGCCCAGTTGGCACACCCCGACGAAGACGCCTTTCTCGACTAGCGGCTCATTAAAAAAACATGTCATTCCTTGCCATAGTGAATACTATTTTGTTTTGGTGTATTAGGCCAAAATAAATAAAGATTAGTTTCTCGGCCACTTTTTTTCTAAACGAATGAGGGAGGGCGGAACTTTTTTTACTGCTCCCGATTTTTTTCATTCTATGTTTCTCTCAAGTTTCTTAATCTTGAAGTCCAAATGGACACTGCCTAACATGTATTGGAAAATACATTCTTGGTCGGTCAGGGAACAATTTAACATTTACAATATATATATAACTGTATTTGATTAGGTTACTACAACATCGACTCAGTCAGATATTTTCTCACTAATTCTTTCATTTCTCATCTTATTTTCAGTGGAAGGCATCTCTGCAATTTTCAATTAGTTTTCAACAGATTGCTCTATAATTCAGCATGGTAGTGTTGCATTAAGTTGCATTAAGTTTAACCCCTTACCTCATATCATGACTCATTTTTTTTAAATATCTCAAAGATGTTTTTTTTTTTGTTTTTTTTTTCAATTTTTAAATAGCTAAATATGCTCCATTTTCCATTGTGTTTTCAAATATAAAATTTTCAACATGAGTCATAATACGTCTCAGTTAATGAGTTAAATATAATTCTACATCAAACAGCTGTCTGTAATATGATTTTTTTTTATTGGAAGAGTCGTTATCAAAATACAAGTTTGGGTTCAATGCTTATATCTGTAATGTTATTCTATTAATAAATGTGCCCCTCTTTAAAATTATGGTCTCCATTTAAATAAAGGGACTTTGAAAAAAACTTGCTCAAATTTGGTCACTATTAAAGTCACAATAATGCAGCGCCCATAGGATCAGTTTTTGTATAATTTTGACAGGAATTTAGTGGATACTGTATCTCTGCAATTTTCACTTAGTTATAGTGGCGATATGATTTAGACATACAAGATCATGACAGGGAAGGACAGAGTGGAACAGCAGAAATTACTGTCATTTGCCAATTGCAAACAAACAGAACTTAAGTTCGCAGCAAGAAGTTGGCTTAGAAACACAGTCGTCTGACCACCAGGAAGTATTCCTTTGGAATGAGTGTATTATTTAAAACGAGTGGAAAAGCTTACCAGAGTGGGTGGTCGGTGCTATCAGTTACTTTTAAAAAGTTGAGCAGGACAAATATTCAGGCAGACAGAAGTCCAGAGCGAGTTGCACGCTACATATCCTGTAGATATCGAAATTTTTAAAATGCGTTTCAAAAGAAAGAAAACATTATTTGCCATCACCCAAACATACGTCGTAGAAGCGCATTTAAAAAAATCAGTACAAGTCCATCGGAATCTTGATGGCAGAGACGCTCTTGACATGTGTGCCTGGTACACGGCTTTGCTATACATGCGGTATAGCATGAACAGGTAAACAATGCCAGTTTCCACAGCGGTTGATCCCGGATTTGATGATTTTTGTGATTTTTTTTTTAAAATCGGGACTTTTCAAAAACGAAGCGGGTCATTAAAAACGAATGCGGTGCCTGAGAAACTAATCTTTAATTGTTTTGGCCTTTGCAGTGATTTTATATCATGGCCTGTGTTTTGCTCGTGATGTTTATGTAAGTATGATAGGATGGTTGAGGCAATTGTGATAGTTTGGGTGGAGCAGTTGTGTTGGCGATTTGTTGTTGTTGCTAGAGAGAAAGGAGATTCGATTGATATTTTGCCATTTCCTAATACTCTAAAGTTTAGTGTTACAAGGTGATCTTTGCTTTTTGCCACTTTACATAAGGGTGATCGATGCATTTATGATTTTTATTTCATTTTTGTGAGATATACCAGGCTGTGGTAAGCTGTCACTTTATTATACAGTAGAACCTCGTTAATCCGAAGTCATAGGGACCGGGCTGAAAACTTTGAAATAATGATAATTCGGATTAGAAATCCAATGATAAATTTCGGTTTGTGTGCATGTATGTTTGCGTTATCATTACCGGTGAGTATCGTGAAAATCGCTACGTCGTAAAAACAACTACTGGTACGTATGAAATGAAAAACGGATCCTGTACGTAAGAGGGTCTTCACGGAAATACAAACACATACAATTATTGATATTGAAATTTCTTTAATACATGTATGCAAATACGTATGGAAATAATAAGAAAACAAAACAGTTCAACAGTAATTTCGTCTTTCTGTTTCAACCAAGTTGATAGCGTATTTGGTAGTACCCCAAACTCTTCGGCAATTTGCTTTTTTGATTTAATTCCCCTCTCGACTTCCTGGATGGCCGTAAACTTTTCTTGATAGGTTTTGGAGTTGTGCCTACGTTTAACCCCCTTCCGTCCTTATGTCGATCCAGATATCCTCCCGGTTTGGTTACCGGGCCCTTCTCTAGATTGCTCGACTTCGGATAGGGTTGAGACAGACCCAGTTATACCCCGAAAAACTTACTTGAGCCATCATTCCAGTGACACCGCAAAATAAACTGACCCGTGTACGATTGAAGTAAAGGGCGATATGTCTTCGAAAATGTACGAAATTTCACTTCGAAATGAAAAATGAAAAATAGGCATAAATAGTGAACTCGGGACCTGTATTTAACTTCGAAATAGCGAAAAAATCGAAATAGCGAAATTCGGATTAAACATTTTATTTTAAGTTAAAATAAGAAGGGGAAAAATCGGGACCGAAAAAAAACTTCGAAATGGTGAGGAATTCGGTATAACGATGTTCGGTTTGACGAGGTTCTACTGTATTTATTTTAAGTAATTTGGAGTGATTTGTATGGAATATTGTACTGAAAAAATATATTGAATTATGCGTTATCTGGTATTCTTGTGCTGATTTAGAGTATTGTGTCTAGGTATTTAATATACTCTTATAGAAGTAAATTGATATTGTAGGTCGAAGTATACGCTTGAAAACATTAAAAAAGATTCAGAACCTGCGACGGGGTTGTTTATTTCTCCTGCAGAAATAAGAACCCTGTCACACGGCTGTCCCGAAACTTTGTGACACGCTCAATTCGAAAGGTATTTGTACTACAAACTTCATGGATATTATATTCAGGACATGAACTTGCGCACCTGGGTTTTTCATCGAACAGCCGTTGTAGTTGACAGAGTTATGAGCGTTTGTTTTTGTAAAAGTATAAAAAAAATTATGCGCCTTTGTTTTTAAAAAAGTATGAAATTTATGCTTGTGACGCACGTAACTCTGAAAGTATTTGTACTACAGACTTCAAACTTCATGGATGTCTTTTTCAGGACATGAACTTGCGCACCTTGGTATAACAGTCGAACCGCCGTTGAAGTTGATGGAACTATGGGCTTTTGCCAAGGGAAAATATGGAATTTAAATTTTATAGAGCCCACAACTCAAAAAGTATTTATATTACAAACTTGAAGCTTAATGGATATATTATCCAGGGAAAACACTTTTTCATCTGGGCATTTTACTTTTATGAAGTTATTGCGTTGTATTTTTATTTATTTATTTACTTATTTTATTTTTTTATTTATTTATTTTTTGCAAAGATTACAACTAATTCAAATAACTTTCTATGACCTTCTATATAGGAATGAACAACAATTAGTGCTCCTTAGCTATAGTTTTGAGAAACCTCCAAACTTTCATTAATTTACGTCATCAATTGTACGAAGTAGTTTCCCTTTAAAGATGGCAGCGTATGGCGAGAAGCAACTATGTAATTGTATTATTTTTAAGCTTTCGCGAGATGCCCAATTTACAAAATGACACTGAGTTGTGATATAATAATTTATATCCGGAAGTATGACGTCCTGGGAAATGACGATCGCCATATATTTATAGTTTATAATAGCAACTAGTTAATTAGACCGCCAATATTAAGAAATTATTTTTATCTCAATGTTGTTGTTTTTCAGTATGGTTCATCTTTTGAGTCAGAATAGCACTATCCCTTTCACATTATCGAAAATATGGGACAATAACTTCTTTGAGGAATTGAAACATGTACAACTAAAAGTTATTTTAAATGGCAGTTAATCAGACTCTGATCAACCCATCGATGAGTCAAAGACATTAGTGATATTTCTGTTTATGTTAGCCCCAGTGATAATTTAGAATGTAATGTACATGCAAAATTCAGGAAAGATACTTGTGGATGATCTAAAATGTATAAAACATTTTCTTTTCTTTTTTTCTTTTTTTTTTCCTCTTTTTTTGTAATTGGTGCGTCTGTATGATGCAACATTGAGATATTGGTGCCTTGACTTTGATGTTGTCATTTTAACTTCAGTGAAAGAAGTATATCACAAGGCAAATTATGACGGCATTTTATATTTTACATGTTTAATATCTAATAACTTACACATATCAATGATTCAGTGTCTATTGTGGTTTGATTCATAGTTTCTTCATTTTAAACTTATTTTAGACCTTTTGTTATGAACATTCTAAAGACGTTATAATATGGTTTGATGTTTATTTGTTTAATTTATCTTTCGTAACACTTTTACAATTCTCCAGTGCGAAGGAGAAGAGTGAGAGAAGTAAAAAAAGAGAGATAGCGTAAAATAACAATTGGTGAGAGTTACACCCTGTTACAATTTTGCGCAGAATCCGGGTTACAACACTTCTACGCTGTTGTTCCAGTTACCTCTCAAGTCATGCGAGAACTCTCAAGCCAAGCGAGATCGAGATGCCGAAAACATAGAACCAAGACAATTTGTGAGATGGAAATGGAGATGTCCACAAATTTCGAATTTCAGGTATAGGAGAAATTATTTGAGACAGCATCAGTGTTACAGACGTGGACATCATAAACACCAACTGTGACACCGGCGAAGGTGTTCAGCATTTCAAAGCCAGTGCTTTATATGCGTAAAGTTTGGACATTTTGCGCGGAATGTTATTCAAGAGTTCAGAGAAGTACTGGGAGACTTAAGACTAAGTCAAATAGTAGGAAGCAACGAGACTCTGAACGGCTGAGAAAATATAATGAAGAAAAGGCTATTTGTAGCATAGTGCAAACAGGCAACAACAAGATGGAAGACCATAAGAACGAAGGAACAGTCGTGTCAAACCGAAAATGATGAAAGTGACAATATGCTTAGAAAATGCCAACAGGAACTAAAGATGCTGAAAGAAGAAATAAAATAGTGCGAAAATCAGATTTTGGAAAACCAGTCAAATTAATGCTGTGCTTTTGTAAGTTCCATGAGCCTGATAGACCAGTGCAGAGATGTATTAAGTGAAGTGAAGTTCATATGCCCTGGAAAGAAAGAATTTCAAAAAGTCTACCAGCATATTAGACAATCTTAATAACTCAAAATTGTACTTTTAAAACATAACAGAGTTAAAAAGTAGGTTTAACGATATTTACAGCGACGGACCATTCCATGCATGTGATGAAATGCACAAGATAGTGTTCAAGGATAAAGCAGCGACGAAGTTTGATATTTCGAGTTTCAATAGGGAGAGATTTTACGAAATGAAAGGATTTTAGAAATTCAGAAGAATATTACACCGTGGACTTAAAATAGTAGCTAATTAAAACATATGAATCTTAAAACTGGCACTTGTATAATATGTGTTTAGCGTTCTTGGAAAATAGATAAAACAACTGAAATCAATTTATTAACTTAAACATTAAATTCAGTACAATGAAATTATTGATTTATCATCAATGTATTAAAGTTTGTATTTTAACTATATTCGGTTTTTAAATGTTAATGTCAATGTGGGAGCATGGATTTTAAAAAGCATGGTTGGTTGTCACAATACAAATTATGACGGTATTTTATATTTAACATGTTTAATATTTGATAATTTACAGATATCAATAATTAAGTGTGAGTTGTAGTTTGATACATAGTTTCTTCATTTAAAACTTTTTTTAGACCATTTGTCATGAACATTCTAAAAACGTTATAACATGCCTTGATGTTTATTTGTTTAATTTACCTTTCGTAACACTATACTTTCTTTCTCCTTTAGACATCCTTAATCTTGTTTTCGTGAACAGTTTTCTATGTTTGATTATATGATTGTATTTGTGACACGTTATTTTAAGCACCAGCCGTTCATGTACTAATTATCTGCTCAGTTATCCGTGTCTTCTTGAGCATGATTTGGTTGCATGTGAGAGAGTCAGTTGGACATACGGAACCGTGTGTGAAACATCGTTTGAAAGTGAATATCATTATTGTATAGTTTATTTATAGTATGAATTGAGTTTAATAAAAAATAAAGTTAATGTCAAGCTGTCTACAGTCTTCGATAATTTCCCAGTGTGAAGGAGAAGAGTGAGAGAAGAGAAACAAAGAGAGATAGCGTAAAATAACAGCCGGTAAGAGTTACACCCTGATACAAGTAACCGCAGCTCGGGTGTGCGTTTTACTTGGAGGACCCGCTAAGCCGTCCTGCAACAACTGTGGGTGAAAATACTTTTTACTGAAAAAATATTTTTTAACACAAAGCAAAATTATAATTATTGACTTCCGACTTTGGGATCAGTTGGTTATGCAGAAAAAAATCAAGTGATTGTCACTTATATACACATATAATTATGGGCTTTCTTTTCATGGTCAATAGCTAAATCGTAATATGCCAACCAAGCAATATATCTATTTGATGTCATTTAAGTTTATCCAGAGACATTTGGCAAAATATTACAGAACAGAACATATATTTTATTGACTTAAAAAGAAAATATGTATGTATTGCAAAAAGCACAACGTATGTCAAATGATCAAATTTAACATTGATATATTTGCTCTTATAACAAATGTGTTTATGTGTGTTTTTTATTAGATTGGCCAAATTATGACATATTTCAAAAACATGATATCCTAATAGTAATTGAAAGGAGACCCAAAGAAAATAACATGAAAAAAAAAATAAAAAAAAAAATAATAAAAAAAAAAAAAAAATAATAATAATAATAATGGATGAAAAGTGGAAGAAAAGAGGACAAACCTCTAAATGCTTTATACTTATTTCATATTGTTCAAAATTTTGTTTCTGGATTCTAAAGAAATTTTAACGTAAATGGCTAAATTAAAAAGGACAGACCTGTTTTCACTTTTCAACAATTCAATGAATTTTAACTCGGTCGGATTATTATAAAAATATAATTTAATAAATTTTTCTCTAATTTCTTTATATGTAGGACAGACTAGTATAAAATGAAATTCAGTCTCTACTTCTCTCATTGAACAACACTGACATAATCTCTCTTCTCGTACTAGTCTATTTCTAGAGTATCTGCCTGTCTGTATCCTTAATGAATGAGAACTTAATCTAATTTTTGTTAAGAAAAAACGAAGTGACGCTGGAAGAAAATCTAGATATGTTTCATAAACAAATGTAGGTTTAACAGAGTGATATACTTCTAGAACACTACTTGTTTCCTTTTTTGACATCCAATTTTGTATGAAATTATCAATTAACCTTTGTTTAAACACAACAATAAACTTTTTAACATCAACCTTTTCGGGAGAATCCCAAACATATGTAAAACCGTGTTCACACAATATTGTTTTAACATTATGTACCCAATTAGAGTGACCCTTTGAACAATCATTAAAAGCCATTAAATATATACGATTTAGGATGATATTATTTGTGTCCAAAAGCTTAAACCAATATTTAAGGATAGATACGTACCTATTGATATAAAGAGGATATCGTCCTAATTCTCCATAAACTCCCATTGAACTGGTCGATTTTTTAACTTTAAGAACACTTTTACAAAATTTAAGGTGGATTCTTTCTATTTCTTTTGATTTTGAAAAACCCCATAATACAGCCGAATAAGTTAATATTGAACCTACAAAGGAATCAAACAGTTGACACAAAGTTTTAGGTTTTAATTTATATTTACCACAGTTAACTAATAAAACGTTCAAAGCCTTTAGAGCTTTCCCAGCCAAATATTCTTGATTAAGAGAAAAACTCCCCGTATAACTGAAAACTGTACCTAAATAATTAAAATTGTCAACTGTCTCCAAATTAACCCCTCCATATGACCAATTTTCAGATTGTAACAAAGGACCCCTTTTTCTAAACACCATAGTTTTTGTTTTATTAGTATTTACCACTAACCCCCATGTTTTACAATAATCATGTAACAAGTTCAAATTATTCTGCAATTCTTGTGGAGTTTCACCAAAAATAACCATATCATCCGCAAATAAGAGCAGCATTATTTTTATATCATCTATGGATAAACCTGATTGTATACCTTCTTGTAAATAAAGCTCTAAATCATCCACAAAAAGAGAAAATAATATCGGCGATAAAGTCTCCCCTTGCCTCAAGCCGATGGCGTATTCAAAAAAATCTGAATAAGAATTACAATGTCGGACACACGATTTCACTTTATTATACATATCTTTGATTATTCGTAACATTTTCCCCCGTATACCCGTTTTAAACATCTTAACCCACAAAGCATTTCTATAAATAGAGTCAAAACATTTTTCCATATCGACAAAAACACAATATAATCTTTTATTCTCATTAACATAATTCTGAACTAAATTATACAATATAAACATAGCATCAGTAGTTGAACGACATTTTAAAACCAAACTGGGCATCAGAAATAATATCGTTATCATCACAGAAAGACATAATACGTCTATTTAAAATAGTAGTAAACAGTTTTGAAAGACAGCTCAATAAAGTGATGCCGCGATAATTATTAACTATATCCCTATCGCCCTTCTTGTGTAAGGGAACAATAACCCCTTCCGTCCATTTATCTGGGAAAACCCCCGAATCAAGAATTGCATTGAAAATGTCCATTATATGGTGCACTAAAATATCTATAGTGGAGAATATATATTCATTCAAAATGAAATCACTACCCATTGCTTTATTGGCCTTTAACGTTTTAACTGCATCCAAAACTTCTTGTACTGTTATATGTTTATCTAAATCATCATCACTATCGATGAGGTTATTAAAATCATGATTAAAACAGAAATCTTCAACACTGTTATTTTCAGTTTTAAATATATTCAAAAAAGGGAAAATTTCCAATGATATTTTATTTTTATTACTAGCTTCTTGAAGAATTTTTTTTTAATCTTTTTAACTCACTATTTCTTTTCTTTTTCTTACATAATTGTTTATATGAGTATTTCAAATTACAAAATTGTTCTCTACTATAATTTGACTTTAACTGATTAAAAACAGATAACGCATTTAAATATTCTTTCCGAGCTTGCTCACATTCCTTATCAAACCACTCTGCCTGCTTTACTATTGGTTTATCATTAAACTTAAAAGTACTCTTACCATAAATAATATACTTTGAAAACAAAGGATCTGCAACTGATCGAATTAAATCAGTAAATTTATTAAGATTATCATTTATCGACAATCTATCACCTGTATCTAAAGAACTTATTAATATGTTAAATTCAGGTAATTTAGCTATTATTCCCGTCCTAAATATGTCTACCAATTTGTCATCCCATACATAAGACACGCCCTCTGACACAGAAGGTGAGTCACGAATACAATTACACTTTATAGAAAAATAAACACCAGCATGGTCGCTATATTCGTTAAATGAACTAATGTTAAAATCACACAGTCGAGACATATCTTCCTCGTTACATAACAAATAATCAATGACAGACGCCCCGTTTTTACTAGCATTACATTGAGGAGTATTTAAACATTTACGAAGCCATGGTTTGTTTGGTTGAGCCAATTGGGACTAAGGTATAGGGGCATGATTATTTTATTTTGAAAAGGTTCAATCATGATATTGTAACTATAGAGGCTAAATCAATCAGCTTTTGATTGTATTGTACAGTACTTGTATTAATGTATCAAATTAGTTTAAACCTTCAGAAGAAACCCAGATAAACTGTTATTTAACACTTAAAAGGCAAGATGAATAGGTCGAATAATTGGACGGCATGTTTCATACATTTTCTGAAAAATCCAAAAAGGTAGCTGTCTTTAGATTATTTCATTTTGTGGTGGTAGTGTTTTTCTTTGTGAAAACATCCACAACCTGAGAGGTTGATTGCTTTATGTTAGATTTCGGCAAACCAGGGCCGAATTAAATGACTTTCATATAGCATTTTTGCTTTTTTTTCTGGAATTGTCGGTCAAAATGTATGAATGTATATGTTAGATAGTGCTTCAATGCTAAACGTTCGTGACGATGAATGTGGTATCAGTAATGGCCCACCAGGAACAAATTGAATGTGACATTATTTCTACAGTACGATCAGCGCAGTGTAGTATCACTCTTTTCCTCGAGTAGCCAAATTCGACACAAAAAAACAAACACCGCGCATTATTTTTATGACTTTATCAATCTAGAAATACAATCGGGTAGGTACTAAAGCCAAAAATAGTTCCGTTTCAGTTCTCCAGTAAATAAAAAAGCGGGTCGGTAGGTTGAGACTTTATTTTTATTTTTTTATTTTAATAAAACGAAAGGTAAAAAAAGGAAATATTTTTAAAAGCGGAAAGGTAAAAACACTTTAGGGTCGTTCGTTAAAAAAGAGGGTCTGTCGGGCGATCAGAAACGGAACTTTTTTTTTGTTTTTAAGCAATGTCAAAAGCAGGAATCAATTCGGTGAAACCGGGTACACGTTCCTCACATTCACTAGAACAAGTTATCTAATATCATATCTTTACCAATTAGCAAAAGATATGAATGTTAAAAGAAACGGATAACCATGTATAAATATGTTGTTAAGTAATACATATTATTGATTTCGAGAAAAACATCACAGGACAGCTGAAATGAATGAAGTGTATTTAATTTCAACATGTAAACTATAACTGAAATCTTACATAAACAAATAGTTCAAGTAAAAAATAAAAACATATGTTCATTAAAGCGGGTGTTTTCTTGAAGTTTTTAATTAACACAACTGATGAGTTAAATAGGGTGTTCTTTTCTGTGAAAAATACTAATCTGTGAGGGAAAAGCAGGACAGATTTTTGAAGATGTCAT
Source organism: Solen grandis (assembly GCA_021229015.1). Classification (NCBI taxonomy): domain Eukaryota; kingdom Metazoa; phylum Mollusca; class Bivalvia; order Adapedonta; family Solenidae; genus Solen; species Solen grandis. The sequence continues at coordinate 5,466,490 of CM037785.1, forward strand.
GAGGAAAACGTACGCGCATAAAATCCATGTACAGTATGAAGACATATCACGAGCCAAAACTGTCGTTAGATTAATCAGGATATGGATGTATACTCAGTAGAACCCAAATACATAATTAACATTAAAAAAGGTAAAAATGAATAAAATAACATCAAAATTCCATGGTGAGCTGTTATAGAAGGTTTTGTCATTTATTAGTAAGTGTCAAATTGACAAACAATTCAATTTCAATCAAGTTTAACAGTCATTATACGGAACAGAACTAATCACTTCTATGCAAGTCTAACAACAATTATATTTAACATTTCATTTCAATAAAGTCTAACAGTTTTATTATATAAAGCAATACAAGAGTATTCCAGTATATTTTGCCTCACAGTATAACTGTATAAACACAGGCACTATGTTATATTGTTCTTAACACCAGCCGGGGGTCCAGTAGCCGCCATAGTTAGATGGATCCGAAGCTGGGTCATTTTGGTAATTCTTTGGAGGAATCATTTCTTTTCTATACTCAGCAAGCTTTCTTTTCAGTTCTGTTACAACGTCAGGGTGTTCTCTAGAAATGTCATTTCTTTCATTCGGGTCATTTCTCAGATTGTACAATCCATCGCCCATTATACCTTGGTCAGGCTTCATAGTCGATCTGATCTTGTCAAATAGCGCTTCTTCATCGGTCTGATCAAACTCAGATTTGAAATACTCATCCGGCTTGTACCAATCTTGAAATATTCCTGGGAAACCTTCGATGAGTTTGTAATCTCCGACCCGAATTGCTGCATATCCTGTTACGGGAAATAATTCCGTATCAAGATTGTAAATCATCTCCTTCCGTTCTGAACTCTTATTTTGACTGATTGCTTCCCACATATTTATGCCGTCTATATTCGAATTATTACGCTCAGTCCCAGCAGCAGCGGCTAATATCGTTGGAAACCAGTCAATTGCGTGCATCAACCCGTTATACGTGTAACCCTTTTGTTGTAAACCTGCTCCAGATACAAATGCTACAGCTCTCGTTCCGCCCTCGAAAATTGTTGTCTTGCCACCACGGAGTGGATAGTTATTACCATAATAAGTAGGCATTCCCCCGTTGTCAGTAGTGAAAACGATAAGTGTGTCATCAAGCATACCCTTTTGTTCAAGAGCGTCAATCACTTTACCTATACTTTCATCTAAAGCGGATACCATTCCGCAATACTTTCGACGTCCTTCAGTTTTGATATGAGGGTACATGTTTTCATACCGTTCTGGAACTTGTATAGGAGCATGAACAGACTGAAAGGGTAGGTAGAGAAATAAAGGGTTCTGTTGGCCCTGCATGTTAATGATATCTACCGCTCTTTTAGCGTATATAAGCGGTGAATAGACAGTGTTGTTCACAGGCTTTTCTCCATCACGGAAGTCAATCCCACCATGAAGTGTTTTGTTGTAGTAGTCTTCCTTTCCATTATAGTAGCCGAAGAAGGAATCAAAGCCGCGGTAGGTAGGAGTACACTTCCAGTTGCAGAATCCAAGGTGCCATTTGCCGGCCATATGGGTATCGTAGCCAAGGCGTTTCAACTCTTGTGGTAGGAACGGGAGGTTATAAGGAGAGCAGTGGGCATGCTGTGGGAAAATCGCTGCTCTCTGAATGCCGTGCTTAAATGGATAGGTCCCGGTCATCCAAGAGTGCCGAGAAGGCGAGCATGCTGGCTGTACATACGCGCTTCCTAACTTTACACCCTGAGCGGCTAGCTTGTCAATGTTAGGGGTAATCATGTCGGGATTATGGAAGCCGACATCGTTCCAGCCAAAGTCATCGGCAACTATGAAGACGATATTTTTCGGCTTGCATTCACTGACCCGGATGTTGACGATGAAACAGGTGAGGAAAACGATGGCGGAGTTTAACAACAAGGGACCCATCATGTGATGTCCTGACAAAGAGAGTAGATGAAAAGTAGTTAAAACATTTCTTATAAATTCATATCGATAGAACGCCACTACATTCTTATTTCATTCCTACGTCCATATTTTTACTCACCACTTCTTGCAGTGACTACTATGACTTCTGTTTTGCATCGCCTTCGCCATGATGCTTCGCATGAATTTTTTTTTCTCATAATATATGTTTAAACGGAAAATTATTTTACAAAGAAAAGAAAATACAATAAGTGCTAATTGATAATAGCGTTTTCTCTAAATTATTGATCTATACCATCTTCATATAGTGGACAAATGCATACAACAAGATATTCATACTCTACATTAAATTAACAAAAATCACTTTCAACACAAACAATTCTACCAATTCAATACAAAAATTCATAATACGAATAGTTTATGAGAAAGCAACTATATTTCTTAATTTCACATTGCCAATAAATGACACATCACATACACATAAACATACATATTGTCGTGGCGTATATCGAAGAATGTATGTGTCATCTAGAGTCAAACACCATTAAAAGCACCCAATATTATATCCATGTATCCTGCAAACCTCAGTGTTAAATACAATCTAACGAATTGCTGAGCCTTTACGTAGTCTTAACGTCAAAGTATTCTTAAGATTTATTCAATACGTTGACTTCAACCAACATGCACGTAGGTTGTTGCATATTGTTTGATTGCTTGTTTGAGTTTAACATCCCACCGACAGTATATCCGTCATTCGGGACTTTGCCTACATGAGGCAGATATAATGCTGCCATAATGCGATCAAAAGCCATGAACAAGTGGCGTGATACCACACTCAGTCACATTATCCATACTTGGCACTACCCTAGCATGCAGAGCGCCAATCATTGGAGATATAGTGACGCATTATACATATCACGTGACTTTAGATAGATTTAATCTATCAGTGCTGCAACGTTTAATTACATGTAGAACTTAAATAATTATGCTGGATTTATATGTGTACAGTAGATATATATACACGTATAAACAACCTGCATTTTTTAATCATCCTTTAAGTTTTAAATAAAGTGAACAGTTGTGATAACTAAAACATATTAATGTTACCTGGTATACTCGTATATATCGGCACGACCACTCGTCTCACATACACTGCACCAAAACAAACACCGCGGTGTATTTATTCAAGGGAGAGAAAAGTTAAAAGCTGTGACTGGTGTAACAAGTGGAACGCTGTGATACAAATAACGTAAGTCTTATGACTATCAGATCATTTTTATCAGTGTTTATGAACAAAACAAAAGATAGCTGTCCTAAACCAGAATTCGTGATGTCCGTCGAACAAATGTGCTGACGTACTGGACGTTCCGGTGTACCATATGAGTCAGGATACATGGGATAAGAAGGTACGGCTGCAGCTATAGAGGATCTTACACGAGTATTCATTGGAATAAATACGAGTTTAAGATTCTTTTTATCACATAACACCACATATGCCTGTCATCTATGTCTGTTTTTGATTATGCGGGGAGACCTATAATCAATTTACATATATATAGCATATTTGAAATGAGTAATACAGTTGTTCCGCCAAAACAATCATTTTATTAGCACGCAAACAAAATATAATATTCTTTCAATAACAACACGGGTAGAATTTACTTATTTTGAACCATCCCGCTCAATTTTTTAGGGGAAATAGATCAGCCATGTTTGTATTTACAAATGTGGATACATTCGACCTGCAGCGCATGGTACTATTTGTTGATATTACACATGTGTGAAATGAAAAAAAAATATGGCTGTATTAATTCGTAGACAAGCTGGGTAATATAAATGCATATAATATAGTTTGAGAAATTTAGCTGCAAGTTTAAGCAGAGATACAGCTTCAACAATGAACCTATGATTTCAATTTCATTTGCATTTGAAGTGTACTTCCGGTGTTATTGCAAGTGAGTATGAATAAAAGTTATTCATGTGCATTTAATACATCAGTATCGGATCCATGATATCGTATCTGGGGACAGGAGTGGTACGGGGCACAACAAGGCAGTAGAATTTGGGGACCGAGGCCACTGGATGACTCAGCCAAAGGCCCCACATTGTCCTCTTATCAGTAATATTAAACAAACACATTTGCACTCAAGATGCATGTTTAACGATAAATCTTACCAAAATGCGTAACGTTCAGTCAATAAATCTGTGCTCAATACCCCTCATTTGAACAATTTTTAGAAACGTTTACCCAAACCATCTAAATCAAATCAACTTTCCTTCTTTAAAAATATCAAATGATTAATACTAGTGATCATAGGCATACACACAAACATACCCGTACGTACGCACAAATAGGCAGATATGCATACATCCATCTATCCGTCTGTGTCCGTCCGTCCGTCCATACATACATACATACAATTCTAACACGACTTGCATCTTTATCTCTATACAGAAAGAAGGAGAAAAATTGTGTGTAAATTCGCAACAACGCACTGGAATCAGCGCGCGCGATGCGTAATAATATCTATTCCCTTACAATTACCTCCCCCGTATACTGCAGTTATGAATGAACGTAAACATCGTAGTAAAACTGACCTACTTTAAACAATATCGTTCGTCTGCATCGTAAAATGGCTGAATTACCTCACGGTGCTCATTGTGAGTTACGGGGTAGTAATGACACATGGAGAGTTGTTGATAGACAACATGACGGTATCGTTCTTAAGTATGTCATTCAATCGCTACATTCCGGAGAAATAAAAAGGGTTTTCAAACACGAATTGTTTGAAAAAAATACATCAACCTACAAAGAAATCAATGACTTTTTTCAACAGCTATTAGGTTTTGACGAAGAGCTGCTCTTTGATGAAAGATTTGAGCCAACATTTACCAATTGTGACACATGTGAGCCTCCAAAAAAGAGGTTCAAAACTGTATCTGACAAAGACATTGTCACAATTAAAGAACAAAATATGGAGCAAACAACCAACAGGCAAACCAAATGGGCAGTAAAATTGCTAAAAGGTTTGTATGAGTTCAAATAAAAAAATAAAAAGTTAATAAAAAGGTTAATTTTTTTAAGATTAAAAAAAAAATGATAAAATATGATAAGTCATTCATTTCTTTTTTTTTAAAATTTAAATTGAAAAATAACAATTATTTTTGACAGGCATTTAAATCTAAATAAAAAAAAATAAAAAAAATTGAATGTGACTTTCAACAGGTATTGTTCTTTTTTCAATTTTTCTATCTCTCTAGTAACAGCAAGAAAGAGAAGGCACCACCTCCCTATCCAGATTTTTTTCTAATAAAAAATATTTCAAAGGAGGTAGCACATTACTTACACAATGTCATTTTCAAAAACACATCTAAGACATAGAGAGAGAGAGAGAGAAGGAATATTAAAACTCATAAGAGATAGAAATACTAGTCCTTAGTAAAGCAGCATTAAAGATATACTGTGATTATCCAATATTAAAGAAAACTTAATGAAAAAAACAAACAACAACATTAAAACATTTTTTTAAAATTTAATAAGAAACAAAAAGCAATGAGGAATTTGCTAATAAGAATATATGAAGGATACTCTATGGAAAAATGCCCACATACCCAATTATCTTCTGTAAAATTTCCAAATAACTGGCACAACCAGTAAAACATGTACATACATACATACAGACAGACAGACAGAGACAGATAGACAGACTAAAATACTTGAGATTAAGAGAATAAAATACTTTAAACATCAAAACTTATCTGTAGACCTGGCAAATGTCCTAAAGTGAGATTTGCTGAAGGTTTAAGTCTTGAGATAGAATTAAAAAAAAATTCTCAGTATTTTTTTAAATTTACCTGCACTACTGTAAAGAACTGGACACATTGCATGCCTATTTCCTGATTAAACATGGCACATTAAAATGTGTCCTTTTATTTTATCAGAATTAAATAATAAAACAAATCAAATGAGTTAGACTGCATGAGGTATATGAAAGATACAAAAAAATACAAAAAAAAAAATTATTAAGATTTTAAATTCAATACTGATATTTTTTTTCCAAAAGGAACATTCATTTTAGAAATGATTAAAATGTTTTAATGGAACATCTTAAAAGATATGTTTAAATATTTTTTCTACAAAATATGAATTCTATTTATCTTTTTCAATAAAAAGAATGTATTTACTATTAAATAAGGACTTCAAGTTAATATAATATTATGTCTTTCTTCTGAACAGAGTGGCTGTTAGAAAGTGGTCTGGACACAGACTTTCAGCACCTTGAACCTCCCATCCTAGACAATGTTCTGCAGCAGTTCTACTCTGCTGTCCAAACAAAGGACGGAAGTGATTACTCAAAATCTGCACTTGTTGGTCTCAGAGCAGGCCTTAATCGTTTCCTCACAAGCCCTCCTTTCTCAAGACAAATAAATCTAATGAAAGACAGAGAATTTATGTGTTCAAATCAAGTGTTGACAGGATTGATCAAAGGTCTTAAGCGACAAGGAAAGGATGTAAGTAAACACAAGGAACCAATCACAGATGAAGATATAAAAAAACTTTACACTAGCGGCGTTTTTTCTGAGGATACCCCAGAAACTCTTCAAAATAAAGTCATGTATGAGGTAATTTGTCAGTTCGGTAGGCGGGGCAGAGAGGGTCTTGCAGAATTAAAAAAGGATTCTTTTGTTTTTGCTAAAGATTCTAAAGGTTGTCGGTATATAAAAATGGCTTTCAATGAAGCAGACAAAACCCACCATGGTTTAGACACAAGAGAAAAAAGCAAAGAGGCATACATGTATGAGTCAAATGGCCCTTTCTGCTCGTATAGATCTTTTGAAAAATATTTGTCAAAGCTTAACCCAGATTGTCCTCGTTTTTTTCAAAGGCCTCTTGTGAAAGTCAATGCCTCTTCATCTGTCTGGTACGCAAACAGTCCTGTTGGGGTAAACAGATTGTTTACATTCATGTCAAGGATGTCTGAACAGGCCAATTTAAGCCAGAGATACACTAATCATTGTATCAGGGCTATGGTAACATCACGTCTCCACCAAGCTGGGTTTTCCAGTACTGCAATCATGGGAGTAACTGGGCACAGAAATGTCCAAAGTCTGAGTTCTTATATCAAGCCATCAGAAGAGGAAAGAAGGCGACTTAGTGAAAGATTAACCTTCAACATACCAGATCAAGCTGGAGATTCTACACGACCAATAACATCTGCGTCAAATTCTCCTGTAGCACATTCCGGTCACCGTGACATTTCGCGTGACATTACACATGTGTCTCCAGCAAGCCCGAATTTCAATCCAGTTGACATCACAATGAACACATCCAATTCAAGAGATGCAAGAGCATTCACAATGTTTGCTGGCAATATCACAGGTGGCACAATCAGTGTAAACATATACAACAAGTGAAATAAACACATGTGTTGAACCGTTCCTCATTTGAATTTGTGTTAACACTGTTGCTTTAATATTGACGTCATCAAAGTGTGTGTAATACACATTTATAGTTTATCTAGCTGTTACATTTTGAACATCGATTTGTTCATTGGTTAAAAATTAATTTGAAGAGACCAAAAAATATCGTTACAAATAAAATATTTAATTTAAAAAAGTGTGCCATTTTTGTTACTTTTTTATTTTTTCTCAGCTACATTATACGGGGGAGGTAAAACGATCGGCAAACTAGAGGTAAGTTCTTCGGTTTAATGTTGCTACGCTTAATAAATGAATCCGAAAAATATTATGGAAAAATGTGTTAGAATCGAAATAATCTGTCTCTACCGGTGCGTTGTTGTTTATTTACACACAGGTTTGTCGTTCTCGTGATATAATAATTCGCCCCTGAACTCCAAACCTGTGTGTAAATAAACAACAACGCACCGGTAGAGACAGATTATTTCTTAAATATACATTACGTCAAACAGTCAGACCAAAAAAAGGGAATAAATTGAGAAGAGGAAAAATCAAAGTATCATTTAAGTTGACGAATTGGTGTCGACTTTAAAAATGCAGTTATCTCCCTTTAACCATTTATTTGTTCGTACCAAAGCTGGTTTATGTTACAGATACTAACATTTTGATTGTTAACGTCCCACCGATTGTATTTAAGTCATTTGGAGACTATGTCTAACAGATATAGTGCTGCTACACTGCAGTATCACCACGTAGACATGTGGCATGATACCACACCCAGTCACACTATCCTGATACAGGGCCAACCAGTCCTGGAACTATCCTTATATGCTGGGTGCCAAAAAGGGAGTTATACCAAAACCAGTTTTTACGACTTTGCTATGTCGATACCGGGATTTGAACCCGCTACCTCCCTACTTACATACATACTTAAAAACGTACATACGTCTTTTCTCGTGTAAATGGGAGAACCTAATTGACTTGACTTGACTATTTGAGTTTACCGTCGCTTGGATAATTATTTCAGTCATATAGCGACGTCCAGCTAATTCCATGTAGAGGAAGACCCCGAATGCACGGAGACATCCGGGTAGAACCACCGACCTACCGCAAGCCAGCTGGAAGGCTTCCTCACATGAAAATCCGAATGATCCTGCTGGAATTCGAACCCACGCGGTGAGGGGCTAAGGAGGAACCTAATTGAAATCCTGTCACGAATACGTCCCACATTACGCTTCATAATTATGTTTCATATTTTAATTTGTAATTCAAAGTTTTCCAATATTTCCTGGATGAGTGGTCCCTGACTTAACTATCACTCAGCCCCTAACCGCTGTAGGTTCGAGTCCCGACATCGTCACAGACCTCCGACAAACAAATGCACGTGAACCTTGTTTTCAATAGTTACCTTTTTTCAACAACCTTTGACAAACATTCGGGGCGGGGATATACCTGTTTTGGCGTTACGTTAATCGTCTTGATTTCATAGCAAAGATCATATATATCTCACACCCATGCTACAGATGGATTCGACACATTCATTTCAAGAGTATTACCCCGTGAAGTTAATTTGAACCCAAATCATTTACCCAATCAATCTAAATCAAATCAACTTTCCTTCTTTAAAAATAATAAATGCTTAAGACTAGTGATCAAAGACGTACACACAAACACACACGTACGTACGCACAGACACACGCATACATTCAATAAGTCAAATAGTCAAGAAACAGAAAAAAAAAGAATATACAAAAGGAGAAACTAAATATCATTCTAGTTGAAATTTTGGTGTCGTCTTTTAAAATGAAGTTATTTCCCTTTAACCATTTATTGGTTATAACCGTGTCTGTTATGTAACAAATACACTTACACAGATGGATGTATGGATGGATAGAGAGAAAGAAAGAAAGAGACAGACGAGCAGAAAAACAACGAAACGGCGAACGGAAAAAGGTATGATTGGCAAAACAATCGTTTTTTTTTCTTTCTTTCTTTTATTCTTTACACATATATTAAGAAAAGAAACAAATAAAATGTATACATTAGATAAGGTATCTGATGATATAAATACAAATAAATATACAGAAAACAACAAACATGAGGATGTGTTTATCAAATATAATAAAAAAAATAATGGTTTCCGATGATAAAGATAAAATCTATAATGACAGTAATAAAAGGGAAAAAAGTTTTACATAAAACTATATGTGAATGCCTTCTATAAAGAACCAGCTGACATCAACCAATCTATATTCATGTACTGTTAAACTTTAATAAACCGAGGTTGCTATTTAACTGTTGTATGTTTAGGAGTAATATTTTTCATATCTAATGTGGGGTGCCTTGGGTACTTGTGACTGCCTTTGCGACCAGTGCAGACTTATATCAGCCTGCTTATCCTTGCAGTTTGATCATGGTCTGTACAGTTCGCTATTCCGTCATTAAACTTTCAGCAAGCACCCCTATAAACAACAATGGTACAGTCCAAAAAAAATGAAGAAATGACAAGTTCAATGAAGAAATTTAGCATGGTAAGGATTAATGAATGGTCCACTTATCAACCATTGGTCTACAAGTAGCTACACCAGGGCTCCTTCCTTATGAGACGCCCCTATCTTTTCTCACGTTATATTATTAGAAGCTAACTGAAATCATTTCCTTTTGTAAAAGTATAATATAACGAACAGATCGATGATTTAACCGCGTTAATACATAGCTATGATTTTGACAACTTTCCAGATATAATATTAAAGCCATATCAAATATGAATAAATCACTTCTACAATCTTCGAATTATACAAAACAAGTACAAAATAATACCCTTATGTCTGTCAATCTGCCAAAAAGGTTTGTTGTTTTTTTTTTTATTATCTAAATGTGCACTTGTCACGAAAACTATATGGTATGATTTTTAACATCCCACCGACAGTATTTACAAGAACTTGAAGTTAGTACAAGTGTTTCACACACAAATTATGTCCGCTTTCGTCATTCAATAAATACTTGCGTTATTTTTACTTTCTTTTCAGGAAACGGAAACAATTGCATACTTGTATCCATTAGAAGCTGAGATGCTATATACAGTACATAAAAAATGGACGCCGCGGTCCTATGGTAGCAAATATGATTACGGATCCAAAGGTTGTGGGTTCAAACCCCGTTTGAGGCAAGACGATTCCACGACCTTAACAGGCGCAAAGTACTGGTCCAGCCAGGGAACTCCCGAGAGAGATTAATATAAGTTGTAAGAACTTGCTTTCAAAACGACTTGAAATGAAATAGATTAAAAAATAGGAATGTTTAATGTATAAACTAAAGATGTTAATCTGAAATATATTGACTTTTTATTTATAAAGAATTGAAAATGGTGTTATATAAAACCTTCTTCATGTGATTTCAATACATTGTCTTAATTATTAAATGAATACATAGGAAACAATCAAATCCAGTGATTCGGTTGGAGACTTAATGATAAAAGTAACGTGATCATATTTGAGTATTCATTATGAAATAACAGTCAGTCAACCATTTCAGCTTTTCCTTAAAAAAAATTACATTCAGGTGTTGGAAGTGTTTTCCCTTTGGTTTAAGGTAACATAAACTATGTTTCAAAACACCGGTGACATAAACTAGGGATTCATAATCCTATTAAAAAAACTCAAGCGTTTTCTGCCTATCGTACAAACCCTTCTATATAAATATTGATTGATACAGAACATTTGAATATGACTGGCTTGTTTTATACCACAACACAACACATAAAATCAGTCTTTAGAAACTTTCCTGGAGAAAATGAAATCGATAACAAAACTCTGTCTTTAACATACAAAGAGTACACGTGAACTAAACAATTAACAGAAATATCACAGCTATTTATAACAATGAACGTAAGTCTATGGAAATCAAATTGAGCACGTTTGATGGTCATTCATAAATATCATTTCATAACCTTAGAAGAAATCATTATGTTAAGAATTAACACTGCTTTTTATCATGTTATCCTAGAAAATACAATCTGCAAAACAACTGATGGCTTGGTGCATTTTGCAAGACTATCGGAACTGTAACATATACACTCAGATCCAAAAGAAATTGTTCCTTTTTTATTTTGAATATTTCAATATTTAGCAAACATAACAGTTTCAATTTCCGCACACTTTTGTCGTCGATCTAGCCTAAAATCTACCACGTGACATGGGGAGATTTTTTTTCTAAATTTTGGAACCAAATAAACATGTAAAGATGTAAAGTCTTTCAGGAAAAAAAGTTGAAAAATCACAGAAAATAAAGTTCACACTTTCTTTTTGAACTGTGTATATGTAGTAACCGTAGTTTCACATTTAACCCGACAATTCCTTAAAAGAAAAATGATATTTAAACAGGTTACATAGTAATTCTACAATCACCCGTAGTGACTAAAATATAAAAAAAAAACTCTTGGGATAATTAAAGCACTGTCTTTACGATGTTATCATTTAAACAAGTAACTTTCAATACGATATGCTTTGCTTTCAGGAAAAACAGCTTGTTAAAAAGAAAAAAAAGGAAAGAAAAAACATACACTTCTAGGTAATCAATGGGTAGAAGGTACACTTTACATTGGATTCTTTGAAGCATGAATAATTCATAAACATGAGTGAAATATTTACATATGTACATAAGAATGTTGAAGGGATGATGGTGTCTACAAACATTGAATATAACTCTACATGTGTCTGTATGCGAGTTTTTGTATGCATCATGTGCACAAGACTATTTTTGTTCGCATGTTTGTACACATTTATGTATGTGTTTATACTTATATGGTATGAACGTGTGGATGGAAAGGTTGGCGTGATACTGATACAGAAAAGGAACAGTGAAATAACATGAAGCCATCCATAAAATGAAGTTTGTGGGTACCCAACTCACAGTTTCTTCAGTGGCTAAGCAGGTAGATTTTTTTTCTAGGAAAAGCTGGTAAGTTGAGAAGAATGCTTAACAAATGAAAGCATCGAGTCCAACTTGTAACTGACCTGGTACAAGGACGTGTGAGAGAGGAATAGATTAAGAACCGGTTCTGTTTTTGAATCAGTTACGTTGTTCTTATCAAATGTTTGAGAAAAAATAATGGTTGCAAACATACAAGTTTTTACTGATGGTCTGATTGGATGAATGTGGTGACAATGAAGATAACAAAATGAGATCTAAGCAATGTAACTGAGCGTTGAACTAAACATGAAGTATGGCACCTGTACTTGTCTTTGGATGTATTGGATCAGCAGCTTTCACGACACCAAGTATCTCATTACAAAGTTCCATGGTCTAATTCTGCAAAGATTGAGTTTGTCTCTTTGCCACTTTGCATGACTTTACTAATGCTGGACATTTTCAAATGTTTTATCCACACTCTGGTGATATATAGTATAATCCATGTTTAAGTTGCTATACGAAAACTTTACTGGGGTTTTTTCACTGTGTGCACGATAATCTTAAAATTTGATCTTTTGATTCTATAACTCTGTATTACACATTACAGTCGTTTCAATGTCTTAACAGTAAAAAAAACACTTTCAGACCATCCGTGTGTACGTCGGTGTTGGAGTTTTGTCATTTCCACCGGCGTGTCGTCGGTTTCTCCGACGGATAATAACAATAAAGGAAACCATGGTGATGACGATAAGGATCCCAGCAGCACTGAGAATTAGATACAGGGAGAATTTGCTCACGCGGACCGGACCTCCCGGACCGTAGCAGACGATAATATCCGGTTCTTCACAGACATCTTTCAGTTTTATGTCCATGACCTTGTAGCCAACATAGGACTCATTTGAACTCGTCTTGCAGACCATGTTCTGGACATCTACCGGGATATCAGTACTGTTGAGCCATTCCAGCAGTGTTCCCGTGCCGCACGTGCAATCAAACGGGTTCCCGCCAAGACGAATTTCATCCAAGTTCAGGAGACTTTCCATGACGTCCATGTCCACGCGAGAAATGCTTTGAATGATATTATTAGACATGTCCAAGTTTTTCATGTTCAACATACATTCATTGGCCTCAAGGTGGTCGAAGTTGTTGTTTGACAAATTGAGAGAGGTGAGAGAGAATGAATCACACAAGAATTTTTCAAATTTCTTGTAGATGCCCGTTGGAAAAGCATTTCCACTTATATCAATAGACGTCAACTTTGTCATGTTGTGTCCCCCAAACATGTCGTCAAGGTTACAAGCTAATGCAACAGACTTATTTAAAGTATTGCTTAAATCAAGTGTCTCTAAATTATGTAGGTGTGATAAAAACCCATTTGCTTTGCAGAAGTCATTGGAAACTTGATTTCTTGATAGATCCAATACCTTGAGATGCTTCAAGTTCTTGAAAGCTGAAGTCCCGATTTTCTTTATACCATTGTCAGAAAGACTCAGCGTCACGAAATGATCGAGGTTTATGTCTGGATAGTCCTTCCTTAACGGACCGAACATGTCGTCTGGAATCTCTGATATGTTGCTTCTAGCGATCGATACTTTTGTGGTTTTATTCGAAACAAATGGATAAATCTCCTCGATATTTGTGAGTCTCGAGCCAGTACAGTGTATCAGATAGTCCGTACAAAAGCAATTGTCCAACTTGCCTTCACAAATGTTTTTCTCCACATCATCAGCCAAGGCACAATCCAAAATGTCCCTCCCTTCACAATTTGTCGTCTCTTCACCAAAACATCGAGAAATCGCCAGACATAACACCATAAACACAACCAGGTCAGACACTGTGTACAAACGCATAGTCGCCATCTTGAATGCTTAAAAGTTATTTATTGAATTTTAACATATTATGATTACGTAGAGGCTCTTCGTTTTGCTTAAGCGATCGTGAATAAATACCTGTGCCGAGGAGTGTACTCCGTCTTTGTGTAGCAGTTAACTTGTGAGTCTATTATTAGACACAGCCTACTCCACAGTTATCGAGTGCACATAAACATAGTGTGTCCTATTGCTCACGAATCAAATGTCACTATTGGAGTTATCTCGCTTTGTGAGATATATAGTTATTGATATGCGTGTGGTATTGTGTCATTTGATACTTGAGTACACTTTCTCTCATTTCCAATATTGTTTAATCAAACGTGAGTGATTTTGTAGTGGCATTTCGTACATATCAATCTTAACTAGAAAAAAAAAACGAAATCTGCACTTAATATTTCTATATCATTTGTTAATGTTTTAATTTTCAAGAATTTATTGTAATCGGAGAATTTATCCATGTTAGATTAAAAGTGTTTTGTGTATAGGCCAGTGAAAGCAATTTAACCACTTCAGGTTCAAAGAGCGATGTTAATAACCTGATGTAGCCAGTTAAGGCTATTAAGATTAAAATTATTTTACAATGTAGCCGATTAAATCAGAAACCTCAATCTATTAAACTTAAAAAGCTAGTGCGTCTGTCATTGAGTGTGCTTACCTTATAAAAGACTGCATAGCCGATATAATCCAGCATCGTTGTCTGACAAATGTAAGACAATTAAGTTTAAGCCTATTTGGATAATAAAAGTCTGTGATGTAATACCGAATTTAGCTTATTCTGTCTTTTAAGGTTATGGTGTTAAGACTCATCAAAATAAAATGTTGTGTTATTCAATTAAATGTTAAGCCAATGTAGCCGATTTAACACGTGTGTTATATACTTAATCAATGTAGCCAATTGAACTAATAAGTATGTTATGTACAAAACCAATGTAGCCAATTTAACCAGATATTCTATATACATGTATATAGGGTCCCCGGTTAAACTAAAAAGTATGTTATGTTTATATGCCAATGTAGCCGATTCAACTAATAAGTATGCTATGTCCCTATGCCAATGTAGCCGATTCGACTTATAAATATGCTGTTCCTATGCCAATGTAGCCGATTCAGCTAATAAATATGCTGTGTTCTTAAGGCAATGTAGCCGATTCGACTAATAAATATGCTATGTTCCTATGCCAATGTAGCCGATTCGACTAATAAATATGCTATGTTCCTATGCCAATGTAGCCGATTCAACTAATAAATATGCTATGTTCCTATGCCAATGTAGCCGATTCAACTAATAAATATGCTATGTTCCTATGCCAATGTAGCCACTAATAAATATGCTATGTTCCTATGCCAATGTAGCCGAAACTTAAATATGCTATGTTCCTATGCCAATGTAACCTTAATTTTGTTTTTTCGTGGATGCCGTTATCCACGAATATTTGTCCCCACGAATAAGTTTAAGGCAAAGGTCATAACCTACGACGATGACCTGTCGATGTTGATATTCTACCTTACCCCACCCACATACCGGTTCATGAACATTACGATAAGAAAAATAGTGTAAACACTGAAGAAAATATTTTGTTGTGATGTGTATAATTAGATAACTTATTACTATTATTATTTTTATTATTATTATTATTATTATTATATAGAAATATAACAATCCCGTACGTAATTTAATAAGTTATGGGTTACGTTCATGTTTTAAGTACATGTACCAGCCGAATATAGCGTGGGTTACCTTCATGTATTGTACAAAGTCAATCATGAAAAACTAGTTTCGAAACTCCATGGCTATGGTATCAGGGGTTCTGCTCTTCAATGGATTAAAGGGTTTCTTGATAACCGCCATCAGTCTGTCGTTGTCAATGGGTCTTCTTCTAACCCAATATCTGTCTCATCTGGAGTCCCTCAGGGGTCTGTGCTGGGGCCATTATTATTTTTAGTATATATCAATGATCTCCCTCAGAATGTCCAGTCGAAAGTCAGACTCTTTGCAGATGACACGGCAATCTACATGACTCTCTCCACGGCCTCCCAATCAGAAATTCTTCAGAAAGACCTCAACACACTTGAGCTGTGGAGCCATAAATGGGACATGGAGTTCAATCCATCAAAGTGTCAGGTCATCCATATCAATAGGTCCAAACATCCAATCCCAACTCAGTACTTTCTTCATGGTTGCTTACTCCAATCTGTACCAGTGGCCAAATATCTTGGTGTTGACATCTCCTCTGACCTGTCATGGGATGCACACATGAACCGCATCTGTCAAAAAGCAAATAATTCATTTGGCTTTCTGAGGAGGAACATTTAAGTGCATTCAGAATCTCTCAAGTCTACTGCTTATAAAACACTTGTCCGCCCTCAGCTTGAGTACTGCTCTACCATTTGGTGCCCTTTCACCGACACACATATCTCACAGCTTGAATCTGTCCAGCGTAGAGCAGCAAGGTGGGTCAAGAATGACTATGGAAAAACATCAAGCGTCACAAATATGCTGCAGTCCCTACAGTGGAGTAGGCTTGATCAACGAAGAATTGATAGCAGGCTCTCTCTCATGTTTAAAATCACTAATAACCTCATAGCTATTCCAATATCTGACTACCTCATCCCAATGACGAGACAATCTAGACATTACCACTCTGCCTCCTACAGACTTATACCTGCTTCCACAGACTATTACAAATTCTCCTTCTTTCCGCGAGCTGTCTTCCACTGGAACAGTCTACCACCATCTAACGTCGCTTGTTTAACTCAAGAACAGTTCAATCAGGCAGTCTGCCAGATTGATCACATTTCCCCTTAGAAAACACAAAGCTCTTACTTTTATTAGTTTTTAAAGTAACACCTTCTTGCACTCTTTTACTCTCAAATTTTATTTTGTTCATAATCTTATCATTTTATCCTCACACAATCACTACTAAAACTCTTGCAGCTAGACGCGCAAAATGTCTAGGTCCCCAATAGGGGTTTGACATCATAGGAAGATAGATAGATAGATTGTACTCTACTGTACATAGCACTTACGCTACAAAACTTATTTGACATATTGAGTGTTAATCAATTTCTCACACCTCCCGAGCTGCCCGATATAAGAATACTCCCCGACCCCTGTCCCACCCCCTGTTCCCCCTGTTCCCCTTGAAGCCACATAATATCACCTGGTTACATCCTGTCGATAATTGGTCAAAGTTACTCCGTTTTTTCCTTTAGAAAAACTGTCCAAAATATTGCGGAAATGATGGGGACATAATTCTTGCAACTTTTACGTTTGTTTTCTTATGCAGGGTGAGGGAGTTAGAATAATCTAAAGAAATAGTCGTAAATCATGGATAAAATTTTAAGGTAAATATCCAAAAAAGGATAATAGAAATATTTTGATATTAGCTGTGTTTATTTTAAAAAAAAAAAAAAAATACGATCAAATCTTTCTCCTAGAAAAACACGAATCCACGAATACCTGTCCCCATGAACACATTTTGGAGAGTGAATCCACGAAATTTAATTCACACGAAATATAATCATTTTACAGTAAGTTTGTTATATTCCTATGCCATGCAGCCGATATTTCATATCATGTTCTTAAATAAGCCTATCGAGCATAAGCAGACGTTATGCAACAACAAAAAAAATCAATTTTTCATCGGCACTCAAATGATAGTATATTTCTAGACGTGCTGTAAGTCATGTGCACAAGGATGAATCCAGATACAGACAGATGCCATTTTGTTTATCAAACACGTAAAGTCGGCTTAAAAGACGACACTTTTGACAAATGATGATTCGACACGTGCAGGTGACACGTTTAAATGGGACATCAGGACGTAAAAATATTTAGAAAGATAATACACATATAACAACTAAGTCTGGTTGGTGATTTATCGCCCACTGAAACCGACATTTGAGCAGAACAAAAAAGTACGGAAACGCTTAATAGGATGATAAGCAATTTAGAAACGACAACAGAGAGGTACGGGTGC
The DNA here is from genome assembly GCA_021229015.1 of Solen grandis. Classification (NCBI taxonomy): domain Eukaryota; kingdom Metazoa; phylum Mollusca; class Bivalvia; order Adapedonta; family Solenidae; genus Solen; species Solen grandis. The sequence continues at coordinate 5,484,575 of CM037785.1, forward strand.
AAACCCCACACAGTGATCTCCCTTGCAAACAAAAGAAATACAACTGTAAGGGGAGGTAACTACTGCGGCGGAATTTGGTACGGGAGTACATTCTGCTGTAGACTAATCGTTACGTAAGAGAGGCAAAATAACAACCGAGCAATATGATAGGCATTTAGACTTTAAACAACGACCAGTCATTTTTTTTGGCAGGGAAATACCCGGCGTCTAAGTATTGCTGAAAACGGGGTCATGTAATTCCCATATACTTTGTATTGTGGGCTGTGGGACTTTATGAAAGGGAATTTATGAAATTGAATAAACTTTTGAATTGAATTGAAATTGATTAATGAGTCCGTTCAAATTTCGTTACTTCTGATAATAGACGTTGTTTACTTCGAGAATCACGCACCGGTCGGTATTCTCTTTTAACAATTCAACACACACATACTAGCTTGGTGTTGTTTGAATAGTGATACATTGCATTTCTTCCTCATAAACCAACACTTAAGGAAAGCTTCTCTTTATACAATGGTGCATGTAAAACGTTTATTAAAGTGAAATACTCGTACACCGCAGCCTGCATATAAAACTATAGGGTTGAAAATAGGTTGTTTGTTTATTTGTGTGTAGGATTTTACATCTCTCCGACAACATTTTAAGACCATGTCTAATTGAACCATATATAGTACTACCACACTGCAGTATAACGCCGTAGAATTGTGGCATGATACCACATCCAGTTACATTATCCTTACACCGGGTCAAACAGTCCTGAAACTACCCTGTTTTTATTCTGAGCGCCAAACAGGAAGCTACCAGTACCATTTTAACGACTTCATTATGTCGCGGCCAGGTATTGAACCCACGACCTCTAACTCCCGAGGCGTTGAACAAATGTTGTGTATTGTGTTTTTGCATCAGTTATGATGTGCTTGACTTACTATGCTACGTTTTATTATGCATGACCAACCAAATGGTGAACATAATATCAGCCTGGCTGTTTACATAATTTGTGGACAGCTTATACCGGCACCTTATCAATGCGTTTTAGTATTGTCTATGTATAAGGAGCGTTTCTTTCGCAAGAAATGATATGAATAAAAGACGGACATCCAAAACATTTAATTTTAGTTTTCTTCTCAAAACGACAAAGTGGTAGATAGAAGACGAAAGTATAGTGAAATTTTCATAGACTGGACTGTTCCCTATGATTGTATATTTCTATTCCTCTCTCTCTCTCTCTCTCTCACTCTCTCTAATGTGTGTGTGTGTGTGTGTGTGTGTGTTACACACTATAGGAACCATATATTCACTTATTTTCACCATTTGATACATATGATATTCACATTTGATATATTGTTCGAGCTTTTCAACGAAATAAGTAGGACAAATTGCACAAAAAATATCTGAATAAAACAATTTTATCTCAACAATGACCTAATCAAAAATATAAATGAAATAGAATACATATACATGAACATAAAAATCAACGTGTACAGTACAGTAGAGGTAGAGGTGGATAATGACATATGTTAACATTATTATAAAGAATAAGGAGGTTTTAAAGCAAAAAAAAAAGTATAAATAAAGTTTATGATTACGTCTTCATTGCAAAATTCGTATTCGTTTCTTGAATAAAAGACTATATTCCATTTACTATATTATTCATGACAATTTTATAATAATAAAGTATAGTGACATCTGGCGAAATATAACTGAATATATTGATTAAACACTCGAAATCTCCGATTAAATATAATCTCCTAGATAAATCTAATGGATGGGTGCATACATGATTTGGTAGTTGTTATGGAAACAGAAAAGGAAACCAGGCCTATTTGTTATAGGTTCAGCACACTAGACCTAGATTAAGGTATTTTTTATAGCTCACTTACTTTATTTATGTAGAGACGTTTTTCCTCAAAATCTTAAACGATTTTTTTTATTTCATTTCAAAGATATATCTATGATTTTGAATAAACAATTTATACAGTAAAAATCCTAGCGCGCATGAATACATTATAAATTTGATCTGCATGTCTTTATAAACTGTCTGTTGTCATAGAAAATATTGCAATGTGCTGAGTATGTTTTATCAGAGTAAAACATATATTGTATTTAAGTCATACAGGGTTATTGATAGCATTGAATCATACGATTTACATGCTATGTTTGTATTGCATGTGATCTAGCATCACCGTCTTATCTTTACATACCAGCAATGTTTATTCTCAACATTTAAGGGATATATATTATTATGTATTTTTAACTTGAATTATGAGAAGAAAATGATTGATCGCTAATGATAAGAATTGTTACTTATAGATGTATACATTGTATCGCATTCATTCAAGGTTAATGCAGTTTGAATGTAACCTATAGAGAAATCTCCAATTGAATAATTGATTCAGATTTTTGGAATATATATTAAATCAAATTCAAAAAGTAATTATAACATTCACTGTGTGGATTATTCCGATACATGTGTAAAACCAATCCGTATTTTATATGAAAAATCTTGCCAAATGAATAACATATTGCTGAGCAAACTCCACGCAGTAGTTACCTCCCCTTACAAGTTTTCTTTTGTTTTTGCTTGCAAGGGAGATCACTGTGTGGAGTTTGATAGCTGAGTGGTGTTACATAAACAACATTTGACCTTTTCTCTAATATTTTACTTGTCAAATTATCATTTCATCCTGTCAGTTTCAATTTCGAACCAGATAAATATTTCGAGCAGTAACATGCACACTTTATGTAAAAGCTTTCAACTGGTCCATGGACTGTACAAACATGGTCCATGAGCGAAGTAAAAAACAATAATACCCGCTGAAAAATAATCAACAATAAAACACAGTGGAATTAACAATCATTATCGAATAACAACGTCCGGCAATCGATCTGGCATGCACAGAGGCATTCGCGTAGAACTACCAACCTACCGCAAACCAGCTGGAAGACTTCCTCACATGACCCTGCTGAGACTCGAACCCACAGCGGTAACGGACTAACTGATAGAAGTCAACAACCATAACACATGACCACGTGACCCCGACAGTACGTCCAGTAATTCATGTATCATACACCTGAGAGTTCAATATTATGTTGACTGATTACAAATAAGCTAGAACATGGATGCCAAATTGAGCGACAAACAGCAGAGACGAAACTAGACTATATACTTGATATACTTTCATCAAATCTCTGAACGGATTCTAATTTCTCTTTCTTGTCTTTCTTTTTCCTTTTCCTTTTCTTTTTCTTTTCTTGATTTGACATCTCCCCTGTCTCCCCAGTATTCGTTACACCATTTGATTCAATAAGAAAGACTTCGTCCCCTTCAACATCATGTTTCTTAAATTTAATTCGTTTCTTCTTCTTTTTCTTGGTAGATTTCGGGTCTTCATTGTCCGCTTGTAGTGGTGGGAGACGGGCCGGCCTTGCCTCACCCCGCGTGTCATTGCTAACAAACAAACTATTCGGGTTGAGCGGGAGTGGCCCAGAGAATGCAGTATTTGCAGGGGCAGCGCTTGCCGTGGCTTCCCTTTGTAAGTAGATTGAATCAAGTCCGTCCTGGTTTCCGGCTTCTTTCTCGTCGTCATCTTCTGGGCCCTTTGATAAGAAAAAAAAATATTTCAATGTATATTGGGAATATTTAAATGATTTAAAGTAATGTTCGCGACAAGTTTGAATTCTGATACATCACTAGGTAAAAAAAAACATACTTAAAGTTTGATGCTCATAGCAAATCAAATCCTAAGGCACATTTTTTTTTAAATCAATATTCAATACAAGACATGTAGTTTTACAGCATGGTTACACCCTATATTTATGAAGTTCTAATTGGTGATTTAAAGGAAAACACTTAGTTTCTTTTCTCTATTTTTATAATCAAAAATCAAGTTTGTGTGTCTGTTCATGTCTTCGTTAAAACTTTTAGCAAATTAATGCATTGATGAAGGTCACATTTGATGCTACTTAACAATGATAAGATTATAGGAAAACAAATAAGCATATATGTCAAAAGTAATGCGCAATACAGGCGAAATAAGCGACTCTTGTGGGTAGCGATAGCACTAAATTTCTAAAATACATGTACATTATTATATAAAAACATACAGTTTTACGTGTTATTTTGGACACCTGTTATGTTATAATCAGACAGCTTCTATGATTTAAAAAAATATATATGACAAGTATATTGAATATCGTAAGAACGAGCTAAATGAGCGAAAAAGGCAAAATATCCCAGCCGAATAAAGCCATAAGAGAGCGGTCTTTATGCCAGCTTATCACCTCCATTTCTGTGTTTTAAGTCCTCTCGTGAGTCTTTCTGTAGGGATAAACGCCGTAATATCATACAACAATCTTGATTTTAAAAAAAAATTCGTTCACATATGATAGGTAGAAATGAAAAAAGTTGCTTCTTTTTCTACTCTGGTGAAGTGTATGTTTCCTGACAAGCAAAATCGGCTAGTGTAGGTCACATTACACAGGAAAACGTTATTTTCGTAAATGGGGCACTACGAGGAAATCAGTTTCATTCATAATACGGTATTCCCGAAGTGCGTGCTTGCAAAACAACGTGACACGTTCCGAAACATGGCGTATTCACCAGTTCCGGGTAGCGAATCTCTGAAGTGAACGCATGCGCTAAGAATGGATGTTATTAGTCATGTCATGGCACGTTTGAAAAATTTAAAAATAGGAACACTACGTTCGTTACGCTATAGCCTATGATGGAGAAACCATCCTTTTTTTTTTTCTTTTTTTTTGTACTTTCACGAAATGTTGCACTGGGTGACCATGCGTCTGTAGGTGGATATTAATAGACGTAATACACACAGAAAGTTAAACATCAAATTCTTATTCATTGGCCATCTGTGAACGAGCTGCTTAAAATGGGGCAACATAGAACAAAATGTATCTAGAAGATTAACCATGAACGACTTACCACTTTGTTTTTCCGGAAACAGCACCATTGTTTGTGGGAACAAATACAGAGGGCAGCAATGAGAGCGATCAGCAACAATGCGCCAACTGCACCGATGATTATATAAATTGTGGAATCGCTACCACCTGCACTGGACTGCCCTGTAGCTACAAAGAATTGTCTTATATCAGCATACGGTAAAACATCTGTTTCTGACCACCTGTAGTAAGAGGCCAACATATTTTAAACACTCAGTTCATATCCCGGAAACATTCTGTTATAAACTTTACCTCCAGTTTTCTAATATCTGGGCTATACATCTAATTTTCCTTTCATAAGTTTTTCTTTTTGTCCCATTCCAATAGATAACATAGACAATGAAACAGTACAATCACGTGTTAGGATTCAGTGGCTTTCTTGTTGTTGTTTTTCCCCCATACTCGGTTGAAATATCTATCTTTATTTGTGACAGGTAAGACAAAAACACCAGGCAAACTTATACTGTCACGTGACAATAATAGGCCTGTGCCATGCAATACTTCTACAACAAACGCTCCTCCTTTCCTCTGTGTACATAGAACGTTCTATGGATGTCATCACCTCTACAATTTTGGATCATTTACGTTTGGCGGCAAATGTGACCAAGTAAAATCCTACTACCCCGAGCTAAAATTAAACTCGTGATCTCCGGTAAGCAAGTTTTCACTCTACCATGCCGCAACAATAGTTTATATGCTATGGAAGTGTGCCTCTACCATATTGTATACAAATATGTATGAAAGCAAAACTTCATTTCATTGATGATTCCTTAGTTATTCTCTCTCATTACGTACCCTATATGCGATTTAACTGTGCTTCGAGTACCTTGTACTATTGTATGCCCCGGTATGATAAACGTACTATAAACGTATCCTCAGTGGCATTTAATTACAAGACCTTTAGAGTATCACGATATAATTGAATTATATCTTTCAAAAACCAGGACAGCCATTTGGATATGTATACATGTTATAAAGTATTTACAATTTTATCGAATTCCGAATATGGGTCGATGTATCTTATTTTACATGATTATCTCATTCACACTATTTTATGGATTATCTCCTTAATTATTCATTATCTCATTTACACTATTTATATGGATGATCTTTACACTATTTATATGGATTATCTCCTTTACATTATTTAAATGGATTATCTCATTTACACTTTTTATATGGATTATCTCATTTACACTATTTATATGGATTATCTAATTTACATTATTTATATGGATTATCTCATTTATACTATTTATATGGATTATCTCATTTATACTACTTATATGGATTATCTCCTTTACATTATTTATATGAATTATCTCATTTACACCTTTTATATGAGTACGTATAGGTCCTGTCAGAGGAATAAAGAAGTTAACATACAGAATACTACATTTTCTTGGATCCCTCATGAAGACAAGCAGAATCATAATACAATAGAAAGTCTTCTTTATTCTCTAATTAACCAATATTAAGTAAAACAAACGTTAAATAATACTACAAACAGTTTAAACAATATAGAACACAGGTTTGGCAAGAACGTTTAGAAACAATAATTTAAGCTTGTTTGATCAGAAACAACTCACGTGGTATGTAAACTTTAGCATGGCTACATTTGTGATTATCTTTGAACAACTCAATCACTACAGATTGTGATGCAGAAATATAAGAAACATTTGACGATTTTTCCGAAAAAAGGTCTCGTAAATGTTGGTTAAGTCTGCATTTCCTGACCTGAAAAACTAGGAAATGTAGGACATATTACACGAACGAAAGGAGAAGTTTAAAATATTGTTAATTGTTTTAATGTATGTAAGAATTTAGAACGGTTATATAGAGTAAGAATCGTTATCTATGAATCATTTCATCCTTAGATGTCAAAATAAGAACAGATAAAACCTCGGTTATTTAACGCACGGAGACGGTGAAACAGACTGTACTATTTTACAGGTATTTATAACGTTCAGCCCGAAACAATTCTCAACGTACATCAAAGAGAAGTGTTTTAAAGTTTCAGCTAATTGTCATTTTAAAACACAATGGTGCGTATTTTTTTCCGTGAATATAGGAATATCTTCCAATGAAATTCGTTAGAAAACTCATTCGGCGCTGTCCTACGTCATTATCCTTAAGTAGGTCAAAAGTGAGATTAGACAGCTACGCCGAAAAGAATATCAACATATTTTTATCCTTTGAACACACCTGCTTCGACGTCACAAGAAGGGCGATCCACAGCTGGACAGTTGAGAGTTAACGAGGACGCACTGTCGCTGGCTGGAACAGAAATTGGAGTGATATTTCATATACGTAATACAGAAAAGACTGTCAGCAGTGACCACCAAGGGGGAAAAAAGAAGAAAAGGTCACTTAACTCAGGAAGCATCTATACACAGACTTTGTTTTAAGGTGTTCACTTCATTAGAAATAAACTGTTTCATTATTTCAAAGTATTGTTACTGAAAGTCTAATAATTTGTTTTTGTTTTACATGTATATTGTTTTGGAGTAAATGTCAATGGCAAAATAAATCTTCACAACCAGTTAACATGCAGCATATGTTATTGATATCTAAATTTGATAGAAATATAGATTTTGGGTTTCAAAATTCATGGTCAATAAACGCATTAGACAGGGAGAACTTCTATACTGTCCCGTTATACAGGCGATTGCATTGGGAGAGGGGTATAGAGTCATTCAGGCCAGGGGGTCACTGAAGACAGGGGTCAGTAAGACAGCCTCAACTGTATTTCTTAGTGAGTGGTCTTTGAGTATAAGGGAAGATAATCTGGGCCATACTTCATTATTTTAAAGATAATCATTTGACATTTTGAATTATGTACATTAAAAAAAAATCTTTCTAATGGTGTCATTCAAAGTATTACATATACATGTAATGTGAAACAATTGCATGTACGAATTTAATGAATTTTCGCAAAACATATTCAATTTCAGATAATCATGGTTATGTAATGGCCTGTAAGTAACCCTTATCGGTGTGTATCCGGTAGCTCAGTCGGTAGAGCACTTGCCCTGTAAGCGTGGGTCCCGGGTTCGAGTCCCGGTCTGGCTTACATTTAGCACCCAGCGTGGGACAGTTATAGTACAGTTCTCCAGTTTATACTGCCTTTGGGTTTGTCGGGAACATGGCAATTTGTTCTCTGTACTGTAAATTCGGGGACAATTCCAAATTGGCAGGGGAGTATGTAACGTCTTATAAGTAACCCTTGTCGGTGAGAGATTGGTGTAAGCGATCCGGCGGTGGCTCAGTTGGTAGAGCACTCGCCCTCCGAGTTCGAGCCCCAGTCTGGCTGCATATTTTTCTGACTGGTTACAGTTATAACATCATAAGCATCCCACCAAATTCACATAACATTTTCTATTAATGACATATGTATCTCTTGATAATATGAACGATATTGGACATCCAACCCTGAAGGCACTTCTGAAGAAAGTTATGCGTGATTCGCAACGAGACAAGGGGCTTGTGAGTTCGATCCAAGGAATTGTCCAAAGTTAGTGTAAATGAATCTGGCAGCTACCTACTTGAATCTTCAGTGTTCCAGGACTGGTATGGCCTGTTATCAATGATGATGAGATTTCCATTGTTTTTTCTTCATGTTTATGGGGTCATACTGTTGTGTGGCAGCACAATTGCTGTCAAGTAGACACGGTCTCGAATTGATTGATATACTTAAGGTTGGGTGTTAATGCTACAAACAACGGTTCTTGGAAAAAGCTAAAAAAAAAAACCACCAACCTTCGAATCCTAACCAGACAACACCGCAGTCTACACCGGCTGCTTGCGTGTAATTCACACGCACGTAATTGTCACTCATTTCGAGCTTGTTGACATGAAACAGAGGGTCGAGAGAAAAATCCCAGCTCCCCAATGTTTGTTCGCCGTCACTGACGGTAAGAGACTGAAGACACCCAGTGACATCGTTCATCCGTCTGTCCAGGGTGTACATGTTGATTGTTGAGCCGCAGCTGTCCGTGTGTAGCGAACATTCTCCCGCTGTACCGCCAAGGGAAAGATTCGGATAACTCGGCGTTTTTAAATACAGTGCTTGTCCCGTAACTGTTTTAGAAACTGGCGTGTCAATTGCAAATATCCTAGTTTCTGCAATAAAAAAAGTATTTGAAAATGTCTTAAAAGGTTTGTGCAAAATATAAATACATGCAATAAAATAAAATATATGATGAACAAAAATATTTTTTAATTCATTTTCTTAGTACATGCAGAATATAATTACAATACAGAACCTTTTCTGCCTGATACTGAGTATTCAGATATTGCTGAGATGTGGCTGAATGAAAAAGTATGGAATACAGTTGATAGAAATGTCCAGAATTATACTATACATCGTGTGTTTCAATAGACTGCATCTTCGGAAACCCACACTATACTTATTACGTTTTCCCAAATTCCGTCATTTCATTGGCCGCTTCATGATTCGTTGAAGAATTTGAACCAATCAGAATGAATTTAATACGCATGCTGAAAAATGATGACTTATTTATTTATCACTATCGAAATGTACATCTATGAATAATGTCATATATGAAACACCCTTACCTTGTATACAAGCAAATTCTATAAGCATATAGTTTGTGTAGTTGAGGTAGTCGGAGCTGTTACAGTCTGTCGGGCTCCTGGAGACAGGAAGTACCGTGGAACAGTTCTGGAGCCCTGTACATATGTTGTAGTACTTGAAGTAATTGTACTCTGTCGACCTAGAACATATATAAAACTATTAACTTCGTATTATTAATATAAACTGAGAAATGAGTTCTTATAACATGAGGGCAATGATTTTTCATGACCTCCCCGGGCGCAAAGTACTAGTCCAACCCAGAAACCGTCGAGAGGGCCTAGATTAAGCTGTAAAAACCTGTTTCCCAATGTTTATATTTATGTTAAGTTAATACTAAGTGAATTAGTTGATGTTGTACAACTTGATGTTGACTTTGCTTACACGTTATTTGCATTAGAAAGACATCCGTTCTTCTTTACGTCTCACATGACACATTCATTTACTTCTTAAGACTCTCTTATTTATCGTCCATTGAAAGCCAGAAGGGGCTATAAGCATATGTAAAAAGAAGGCTGGTAGCCCCTTCTGACTTTCAATGGGCGTTATATTTATTTAACAATGTTCATCTAACAAGTGTTTGACTTCATAGCTTGAAGGTTAATCTTTCTGATCCTAATTTGAATTCAAAAAATGTTTAAAATATAGTTTACTTTTTTGTTTCCTATATTTCTGTTTGTCATCATTTATTGATGGAAAGAAAGTATTGCACTGTAGTATAATATTGTAAAAAAAAACTTTTCAAATGACTTGCTACTCCTAGAACCTTCTCTCTACGTTGAAGATTGCATGTTACATAATGCTTCATATTTGATTTCATTCAATATTACAAAACAAATGTAAGATATCGATTTTTCTTTGCCTTTGCTTTTCAAATCTTTTAGTAGGCAAATATTTAACTGATATTTGAACACTTAAAATCCCTTACGCGTGAATGTCTCCCCTCCATGGTGTGGGCGTCAAATTAAAGAACAATCAAACTGAATAAAGAACACACATGTATAATATTTGATGATGTAC
>CM037785.1:5495241-5545241 GCA_021229015.1 Solen grandis
ACAGCACACACAGACTCTGACGAATTCTTAACCAATAATTTTTCACGAGTGCTACCTTTCACTTCTTGCTTTTTGTCCACTTTTTCTTTCTGAGAGGATCTGGGCTCATCACTACTTAATTTCTTAGTTTTATGAAGTTTCTGTAAACTCACATAACAATGTCTCAATTTGTATTTTTTCTCATCTCTTAAGATTTCTTCCCTTGTGCGTAATTTGGGTGCCTTGAAAAGCAGTGGTGATTGTACAGAGGCGAAATGAAATGCATTCACAACATCCTCTGAAATAAAGAAAAATAAAAGATACTGAAAGACACTGTATCAAATCAGCATTAACAATAATCACTGAGGAATATATACAGTAGAACTTTGATAAGTTAAAGGGATTGATCTAAAAAATTTGAGACATTGGGACTTTGACTAATGTATGGGGCTATATCAATGGTCAAACTGTCAAGTCTTTGAATACTAGAAAGTCTTTGTTGCATCAACAAAAGCAGACATTCCAATGTTTTCAGGTGTGTTCAAAACAAAACATGAAGATATTTTTTCTAAAAAGACGAAAGTTCCAAGAAAACAAATTCATTTTTAAGCAAGATATGCAAAAAAAGATATACTGACGTAGTTCAAATATAAGATTGGTATTGAGTACATAGTTAATAAATAATGTTTCATATTCAATGCCTGGTTTGGGTACGGGGTCCTTTGCTTACCAGCGCACCATGATCATGTATGTTGTGTTTAACATCTCACCGACATTATTTCAGTCATTTGGAGATGATGTCTACTTGAGACAGATATAGTGCTGCCAAACTGCAGTATCATTCAATAGACATGTGGCATGATACCACACCAAGTCGCATTACACCGGGCCAACCAGTCCTGCAACTACCCTTATATGCAATGTGCCAAGCAAGGGAGCTATAACAGTACCATTTTTTAACAAATTTGGTATGTCACGGCTGGGGATCAAGCCCACGACCTCCCGCTCTGATTAGCGGAAGTATCCATAAAAGAAAAAAATTCAAACGATTTCTCAGGAGTTTAAATTCAAATGATATGTCACCTAGAGTGATTACAATAAAAGCATTGTTTTAAGTCTAACCAGACCATAAAAAGATGCAGCTTTCATGTAATGAGCACCTGACATACAGGTAAAATCATCCATTTCGTTGCAGTAGAGGCAGCCGTAAATGTGTGAATAATATCCCCCAGTCATAGTTGTGAAAACAGCCAAAGGGCTTTGACTTATTTATTTTAAAATGTACTCAAATTATTTTGTACGGCCCACAGAAAAAAATTAAACACATGAAAGTTTGACTCATAAACAGGTTTTTTCTTATGAATATGAAGGGGAAAATGTCAGGACTTTCATTTAACTTCAACACAGCAAGAAATTTGATATCAAAAAGTTTGACACAAAGAAGTTCTACAGGACATATGCTAATGTAACAATTAAACAAATATCTTCAAGAACAAATGGCTATATTTTCATTGAATTCAGTATTTTCCTAGCAGCAATATGTTATTATGCTACACTGTGAAGGTCATGTGAAATTCTTGAATGTGGCTGGGTCATGTAGTCATGTATGCTTACTTGGTTACAGAGATATTAGCTCCTGACAAAAATGTTAACCTAAAGAGTCAATGGTTTGATCCCCAGCTGTGACTTTTTAAAAAAAAATGAATGTGACAGATTAATGCAATGTAAAAAAAGTAAAAAATAATGCAATGTGACAGAAAAATGTAATGTGACAGAATAATGCAATGTGACAGAATAATGAATGTGATAGAAAAATGTAATGTGACAGAATAATGCAATGTGACAGAATAATGAATGTGACAGAATAATGAATGTGACAGAATGATGAATGTGACAGAATAATGAAATGTGACAGAATAATGTAATGTGACAGAATAATGAATGTGACAGAATAATGAATGTGACAGAATAATGTAATGTGACAGAATAATGAAATGTGACAGAATAATGAATGTGACTAAATAATGAATGTGACTAAATAATGATTGTGACAGAATAATACAATGTGACAGAATAATAAAATGTGACAGACTAATGAAATGTGACAAAATAATGCAATGTGACAGAATAATGTAATGCCTAAATATTCACTTGGAGAGTAAACCAAGAAATGAATAAAAAATGTATCAATCTGACCAGTCTCTTACCTATATTAGGCTGAAGTAGTTCCTTAGATACTGGTTCCCGAGCAGACTCTCCGATGTTGGAGGCAGGACAGGGTCTTCTTGCTTCAGCTCCTCCTCAGTGGACTGCAGAACCTCTATCATCTCCTTCAGTTCATCTACATCACTGGAAAATCACACGGCAGAATCAACAGACTGTTTGCTTGCTTGGGTTTAACATCCCATCAACAGTATTTCAGTCATCTGATGACTTTAGCCTACAGGATACAGAGATAACGCTGCCCCAATGCAATGTTACACCTAAACAAGCAGCATGATACCATTATCCTGACATCTGGCCTACCAGTACTTGAACTAACCTAATGTTGACAGGCAAGAAAGGGAGACATACCAGTAATATTCTTACTGACTTTGATATGTGGCCTTAGATCAAACCTAATACCGCTGGACACTCTAACCACTTGGCTATCTGTACAAGTCACAGAAGGCCTATTATCTTCTACCATCAAATATTCAAAGACAGTCCAGAGTACACAAGACTTTAATGAACCTGGTAACATCAGAGAAATGCTGTAAAATCAGTAAATTTCAATGACATTAAATTTCGTTGATTCCCTAAGGGAATTTTGTGGATACATTTTTTTGTTTGTTTATTGGATTAATCATCCCACTGACAGTATTTCAGTCATTTGGAGACAATGTCTACTTAAGATTAGTGCTGCCACAAATCAGTATTACGCCATAGACATGTGGCATGATACCACACCCAGTCATATTATTCTGACAACTGGCCAACCAGTCCTGGAACTACCCTTATATGTTGAGCAACAGCACGGGAGCTATACCAGTACCTTTTTTTACAACTTTGGAATGTCGTAGCTGGGGATCGAACCCACGCCTTTCCAATTCCAGGGCGAACCCTCTAACCACTTGGGCACCACGACCTGTGTGGGTACATTTATTCATTCATTTATGTTCTAGAAAACAAGGTCTACATAAGAAACAAGTTTTCGTCGGGATTAATATTCATGAACAAAACCCTCCATGAAATCGACGAAAATTAGTGTCCCATGAAAATGAATGATTTTACAGTACTCTGCAAGTGGGTTGAAGCCAAACTTCTGACAGGCCCCTGCACAGATATACTTTCCTATTTCCAGTTGTTTCTCATCTTTTTTTAAATGAACCTAGAAGAAATTCCTACCCAATTTTAAATTCATCCTATTGCAGTATATAAGTAAGTTTCGTGCATACTAGATCATCAAATAGTTGTCATAGTTGGTGATCATCTAGATATAAAAAGACTACTAGGATGTTGACTTAACCCTTTCCCTCATATATACTCATTTTGACGCCCTCAATAGGTATCACATAAAGCCTGATCTGCAGAAAACCACAGTTAAACCTTACCAAATTTAATTACTAAATCCTCATTTCCAGACCACTGAGGAGCAGCGAACAGCATAAAACCTGATCAGCCTGCAAGTTACTCGCAGGCTGATCTGGTTTTATGCTGTTCACATAGGTCTTTTCATGGTGTCCTCTATGAGGGAAAGGGTTAATCAAGTGTCACACAAGGCAATCTTGCTGACACCAAATGACACTGAGATGTTGACACAAGGCAAAGACACTCAGATGACACAAGATGATGCCATCCACTACAGGAAAGCAAGGCACTGAAGCCTTCAAGTCTACATCACATAGTCTACGTACCTACTGACAAGATTCCACGTCTCCTCTTTTGTGACATCATTCCTCCATGACCGGTACAGGCGTAGATTCATCTCCTTGTCCTGGAAGTATTTACCAGCATTGTTAATTCATTTCACAATATTTAGATTATAACAAATCGAGTAATACATTATCAGGGTAACTGAGTATTTACCTAATTAATTTTAGCAAAAAAGCAAAAAATTTCAAAATCATTGGGTTACAAAAAGCAAAATATCTTTTTAAAATCAATGAAAATGTTGGCAGTTGTATGCAAAATACTTTAATGCAGGAGAAGCCAGACTTCAGGCAGAGCATAGATAAGAACCTGTATACATAGTATATTGGTTGATAGTAATAAGTAAGTAAAGTTTTTATTTAAAGTTGATAGAGAGTCAATAATGGTTGTTTGTCACAGTATTAAAATATAAGGTTACAGTTCTTGGACACTGCACTTCTCCTAGTCGGCATCTGTTTACATTTTAAGTTTCAAGTATATACCATGTATAATATTCGAGTTATGTTCAGGACAAGAAAAACAAGGAAAAGTAACAAAGGGAAATAACTCTGTAATTACTCTAGATAGAGTTATGGTTCTTGTGCACTGCACTTCCTCATATGTGGTTGACCATTGTATGAAATTGTTTTGAAATCCAACCAGTAGTTTACAATTATACTCTGGACAAGGAAAAGTAACTAAGGGCAATAACTCTGTAATTCCTATAGATAGGTTATGGTTCTTGTGCACTGCACTTCCTCATATTGTGGTTGACCATTGTATAAATGTTTTGAAATCCAACCAGTAGTTTACAAGTTATACTCTGGACAAGGAAAAGTAACTAAGGGCAATAACTCTGTAATTCCTATAGATAGAGTTATGGTTCTTGTGCACTGCACTTCCTCATATTGTGGTTGACCATTGTATGAAATTGTTTTGAAATCAAACTTGTACTTTTCAAGTTATGCTCCGGACAAGGAAAAGTAACAAAGGGCAATAACTCTGTAATAAGTCAAGATGGAGTTATGGTTCTTGTGCACTGCACTTCCTCTCCATGTGCTTGATCATTGCATGAAGTTGTATTGAAATCCAACTTGTGGTTTTCAAGTTATGCTCCGGACAAGGAAAATGCAACGGACCGCTGGACCGACCGACCACCGGGTGACTCCTTTGTTTCGGGGGTATAATAAAGAATACCCTATTCACATGTCAAAAACCCAGCTTAAATTGCACAAATACCCAATTCATATACAAATCACAGGGTAAATACCCATTTCATGATTTCATGTCAAACCTTGAAAATATTAGCATTTTCTCAAACATAACTTATACATCAGACATGTACAAACCATCATCCAGCCTATTTTTAACCATAACAGCAAAGATACCAAAGACTTATACAACAAAAAAAATTGCCCATATGCTTTCATATAAATGCAGAACAATAGTCGGGTAATGTTCTTAGTGTAGATCTCTACAGATATAAGTGCCATTAACCTAAGTTAAACTATAACAAGAGGCCCATGATGGCCCTA
The DNA here is from genome assembly GCA_021229015.1 of Solen grandis. NCBI lineage: Eukaryota > Metazoa > Mollusca > Bivalvia > Adapedonta > Solenidae > Solen > Solen grandis. The sequence goes on from CM037785.1 coordinate 5,500,647, forward strand.
AATCGCTCACCTGAGATAAATAGGTTGACCCAAGGAACATCTGTACCAATTTATTTTAAAATCTGGCCAGTAGTTTGAAGAAAGATTTTTAAAGTGTTTCATTTTTTTTTCTTTTTGTTGCCATGGCAACCAGAGTTCTATATGGATCAAGTTTATATTTAAGAAACTTTGTGAAGTTGACCCAAGGATCATTCCTGCCAAATTAATCAAATTTGTCAATTGGTTTCTGAGGAAAATGTTGAATAAAGTTTTCCCAAATACAAATAAGGCAAATAAGCCCCGCCCCTGGCCAGCCATGTTGTTTTACGGATCGAGTAATTTTAGCAACTTTGGTAGAGGTTGACCCAAGGAACATCTGTACCAATTATTTTAAAATCTGGCCAGTAGTTTTTGAAAAAAGATTGTTTTAAAGTTTTCATTTTTTTCTTTTGTTGCCATGGCAACCAGAGTTCTCATGGATCAAGTTTATTTAGCAACTTTTGTGAAGGTTGACCCAAGATCATCCCTGCCAAGTTTAATCAAATTCTGTCCAGGGTTTCAGAGGAGATGTTGTTTAAAAGGTTCTCTTAATACATATAAGCAAATAAGCCCCGCCCCTGGTGCCATGTTTTTTTACAATCGGAATAATTTTAGCATCTTTGGTAGAGGTTGACCAAGGAACAATCTGTACCAATTTATTTTAAAATCTGCCAGTATTTGAAGAAGATGATTTTTAAAGTTTTCATTTTTTTTTTCTTTTTGTTGCCATGGCAACCAGAGTTCTATATGGATCAAGTTTCATTTTAGGAACTTTTGTGAAGGTTGACCCAAGGATCATTCCTGCCAAATTTAATCAAATTGTCAATTGGTTTCTGAGAAATGTTGATTAAAGTTTTCCCAATATACATATAAGGCAAATAAGCCCCACCCCTGGCAGCCATGTTTTTTTACGGATCGGAATAATTTTAGCAACTTTGGTAGAGGTTGACCCAAGGAACATCTGTACCAATTTATTTTAAAATCTGGCCAGTAGTTTTGAAGAAGATTATTTTTAAAGTTTTCATTTTTTTTTCATTTTGTTGCCATGGCAACCAGAGTTCTACATGGATCAAGTTTATTTTAGCAACTTTTGTGAAGGTTGACCCAAGGATCATCCCTGCCAAGTTTAATCAAATTCTGTCCAGTGGTTTCAGAGGAGATGTTGTTTAAAGGTTTCTCTATATACATATAGGGCAATTAAGCCCCGCCCCTGGCGGCCATATTTTTTACGGATCGGAATAATTTTAGCAACTTTGGTAGAGGTTGACCCAAGGAACATCTGTAACAAATTATTTTGAAATCTGGCCAGTAGTTTTGAAGGAGATGATTTTTAAATCACCCAAGGAACATTCCTGCCAAGTTTCATTAAATTCTGTCCAGCGGTTTCAGGGGAGATGTCGTTTAAAGCAAATTGTTGACGACGCACGACGACGGACGACGGACAAAGGGCGATCACAAAAGCTCACCTTGAGCACGTTGTGCTCAGGTGAGCTAAAAAGGGAGAAGCAAAGTAATTAATAAATGTTTTTCTTTGAAATTCCACAGACAGATAATTGCAGAACAGGATATTGGTGAAACCAATGGATACTGCCTGACGTATATGGAGGACACAGAAATGGTGCTTTATGTAATATACTATATGCAGCATTATCAAAGGGCCATAAGTAAGTAAATACAATCAAACTTTGGTGAATCAAACAGGCTGGGGGAACGACAGTTTGTTCTAGTCAGCAGTAGTTTGACCAAACTGTGGTTATAATGATTTGCATACATGTATTCAAAAGATACAGTTTATTATCAGGCCGTCTTTTAGAATTGATCAGTTAAAGTAGATAATCATATTTTGTAATTCTTCTTATCCTAATGTTGGCGAAATAATAAAACATATAAATCCATAAAACATCAGCTGACAAAAGCAATTATCAAAGCACAAACATCAATGATGCTATACATCCGTATATGTACACATACATAGGCTTAGGTGCAAGTCATAATATTTTCTGCATGCCAATCTCACAATGTGTGAAAAGCACGTTGCACCACAGGTTGCAATTAAATCCGCCAGCAAACATCACATATGGGGTGTTAATTGGTTCAACTGATAGGTGTGAAATACACAGCACTTGTAACTTTGGGCCAAATTTAGTTCGAGAGTTCCAGGCATCGAGAGTTCCAGGCATCCCAGGTCAAACAATAAAGAATTAAGAAAAATTTTGCCTGGATTGTGAAATATGTTCAAGAAAAGTATGGTGTTCCAGTTTTCAGTGTTCTAGTCACCGAGGTTCGACTGTAGTTAGAAAGTCAAGAGCAAAAGTGGAAGTATTTATCAACTTGTGTGATAAAATACATGTTATAAGTTAATTGATGAGGCTGGATGATGGAGTGTGGATATTAAATGAATCAGATCAAGGTACCAGTTCTAATGAGTCGATCAGAGCAAAGCAAACAAACATATTTTTAATGATGACTTGAAGGGTTATACAGCTGATATTCTGGTAACAATGTTCACACACCTGCAAGAAGAAATACTGCCTGCCCAGCCTGTCCTTCCCAAGGGGCTCGTGACGGAAGTCACCTCCATCCTCCAGCAGCTCTGCATTGACTCTCGAGTTGAACCTGTCATTGTACTCAAACTGATCCTCACAGAGATTCTGAAAACATACAAACATGAGACAAATGATATCTTATAGTACTATTGTGTACCTATTCATCTACTGGTCTGACACCATTGTCAGTGACCCACTCTCAGCTATTCACTATTCAGCTAATCTCTATTTGTATCAAAGGCGAATAGACTGTGGGTATATAATATCAGCAATAATGCAACTTGGTCAAGATGATAGAACTATTTATTTTATGCTGACTAATAAGATACTGTGACAGTGAAATAAAATACTAATCCCACAGTGTGATGATATAGGTCTGTTTGGACTACTTTTTTCACTTATAATGGAAATGTAGCAGCAGTTAACAAAAAATGAAAAGAAAATTTGTTTGTTTTGAGTGGATATGGATTATATCTCATCTCGAAGTGATACAATTTTCACTTTTTTACTCACACTGTACAGCTGTGAAAATATGCAATTGTATCCCTACTCAATGAGATATACCCCTATCTATTCAAAACAAATATTCTCTATACCTTTGTATACACTTTCTCCAAGTTTGATTAAGACTGATCTTGACTGATTACGACACATTTCGTGAAATATCTTATTCTGAAATATTTTCTCCAAATTTTTACAAGACTGATTAAAACATGAAGATACTAGAGTAGAAACAAACCAAATGGAGATGATAAAATACAGAAAAACATCAATCCTATTAGCTCACCCTGAGCTTTTGTACTGATTAAAGAATGCTTTGAAATCAGAATGGATGTTGAAACAATGACAAACAAAGTGATCCTAATGTTGTTGTTGTTGTATTGGGGTTTATCATCGCTGCGATAGTATTTCAATCATATAGCAACGTCCAGTTAAATACAGGTGGAGGAAGACCCCGAGTACACAGAGTAACCCAGGTCAATCTGACTAAAGTACAAATCCTCCTACGGTAATGTAGCGTGGTGTATATATAGGAGATGACTTTAGTCAGATTGGTACCCAGGTAGAACCACCAACCTACCGTAAGCCAGCTGGAAGGCTTCTTCACATGAAAAATCCGAAGTCCCTAACGGGATTCGAACCCACAGCGGTGAGGGGCTGAGAGATTTGTAGTCCACGACTGTAACCGCTCAGCCACGGCGGCCCCTTGATCCTAATGTAAAAGGCTGACTTCAAACTTATCCTAAGTGTATATGAAAACAGAAGGTCCGTGTTGTGGTCAGCCTTGATGTGTCTGTAATACTTAATACATGACACACAAATTAACAAAGAAAACAATATCCCCCTTTCTTTTGTGGTTCAAAGTCCTGATAAAATCTGAAGCTGTATGCTCAACAAGTGTTTTAGTTTAGAGAGACAGTCTAAGAATCTGTTGCACACTGAGTGAAGGTGCCACACAAGACTTACCTTGAAAATCCTCAGCTTCACTGGAATGGGAATGTTACAGTAGCCTTTCTCTACAATTATCTTATCATCTCTCTCTGGAAAATCCTTACAAAACTGAAAAAAAAAATATAATTCAAGCATGAATTTTATGACCACACACTTGTCTTGTAATACCCTGACACAAGACACAACATATATGCCTCCCTGACATATGCCATTATCACAAAAACATTTGACTCCATGACTTTTACAAGTGACAAGTAAAATTAATATCTTATCTGGGACAATTTAACAGTCATAAGAGAGCCATGAAAGCTCTGAATTATGCAACTGATGACAATTTTCTTAGAGAAACCTTTTTTTTTTCTTAAAGGAGCTTTATAATTTGAACAAGCTCGGCAGAGGAATCAGGAAATGGACATATGTATGCCAAAACATTTTTGAATCTGCCCAGTACATTAAGAGATGTTTTTTACATAGCCTACCTTTCAATGACTATTTCCTGTAAACATTGTACAATATGAATTGAAAATCTAGCAAAGATGAATATTTTATGTACAGTAACCGTGTAATGTATATATGCCCTTGTGACAGTTCAAAATGAATATTGCTAACAGACGCTACAAGCCATACCATAGTGTGACACTTTGGGCGTTTGAAAATCAAAAAATGTACATCTGTGCATGAATGCCTAAATAATGATAATTGATCCTGTGTAAGCCAAAATTAAGTTTAACTCTTTACCTAATGAATATACAATCATGCACACATTTGTGACTTGATCAATGATTGAGATTGATTTTTTGAATTTTAAACAATGGATTTCTTTTTTGCCATGTAAAATGTATAGAATCTGAGCTAAAGAAGTGTATGAGCAAATAAATAAGATCCTATGTCTGTGTGTTTGAAAAGGGGTTAAAATATGTTTATACAAGGTAAAGAGTTAAACACATACCCTGGTAACTGTAACTTGATATTATCTGAGTTTAACGGCTTTTCCCTTTCGATACTTTCATTTAATCATTCACCTCTAAATCATTTTCACCACGTACAAGTACCGGTAAAACTGGTGCATGCTCCCCAAACTGCTGGGTACTTTAGTTTACTATAAATTCTATGAGCTCCGGACAAAATTTAAGTATGAAAAATAACAAAGGGCAGTAACAACTAAAATTATGCAAAACAGAGTTATGGTTCTTGTACACTGAACTTCTCCTCAATGAGATCTATCTACCTATGAAGTTTCATGCTGACACCTCATGTAGTTTTTGTGTTATGCTCCAGACAAAATTATGACGGACAGATGGACGAACGGATGGGACAGACGGACAGACAAAGCGGCAACTATATGATCTCCCTTCGGGTAGCATAAAAATCCTGTTCTTACCTTGATTAAAAGTTTCTCCCATTTAAGTGATGCGTCTTTCCTGTCTATGGCACAACACAATTTCCAATGTAACTTGCAAAAGATGTGTGTTGATGGGTCAACTACCATATGAAAATAGAAGAGATAAAATCAACTACCATATGAAAATAAAAGAGATAACTCTAGTAATTGGGAAAGAAAAACATGCTGTCAAGACAAATCCATTTGGTTAACCCTTTCCCTCATAGAGGACACCATGAAAAGACCTATGCGAACAGCATAAAACCAGATCAGCCTGCGAGTAACTCGCAGGCTGATCAGGTTTTATGCTGTTCGCTGCTCCTCAGTGGTCTGGAAATGAGGACTTTATAATTAAATTTGGTAAGGTTTAACTGTGGTTTTCTGCAGATCAGGCTTTATGTGGTACCTATTGAGTGCGTCAAAATGAGTCTATATGAGGGAAAGGGTTAATAATGCCTATAGATATTCCTGGATAGGCTAGGCCTATAGAAGCATCATTATGCTGAACCAATGCCTTCCAATTCAGCAGTGGCTTTCGATCCTGAAACAAACCCTAGATAAGCTATCTGGTGATCCTATTCCAGTCCAGTCTAGAATATTCAATGTAAATCTACTGTAACCGTTCCATTATCACTCATGCATAATGTCTCTTAGAAGTGATGAAATGCAGCTTGTAGTGACTTATAACGGTAAGTAAAATGAAAAAAATAATATGGATCTACCGGTATTATAAAGTGCGTTACTCTCAAATGATCCAATTTAAACTGATTATTGATATTGATAATAACTTCAGTTTTGTATTGTTGTTTTTTATATCAAATGCCAGCCATTAAAACATTTAACTGATTACATTTATAATTAATGAATTTCATTATGAAATGCCTTTTTAATGGTAATGAATGCTAGACAAAAACCTGCCAAGCAAACTCAACTATGATTTAATCAATAAAATCATTTGTATAGTCACCAGAATCGGGACCATGCAATCAGCACCTATGAGGGGCAATATCATTATTTACAATATTGACAGTGGACACTCATGATCACAAAGGCTGAATCTATTTACATTGGATAAAGGTCAATAATGATTTTGGTGAAAAGCACAGTGGCCCTAGATAACTCAACAGGGCATCATAAGCCTAAATAACACTATATAGGCCAGATTGGAATGGATTTGCTGACCAAACTTTATTCCAACAGCAGCCTTATTCAAGATTTAACCACATATGACCAACCTGCTATCTTCCCACATCACTTCCAGACTGACCATTCTCACCGGTATTTTTTTTTTTATTAGATCCGCAGTTGATAATAGATATTATTACATCTGATCACATTCTACCAGATTCCGTCTCACTCCCCATCAAAAGACAGTTTCAAATACATGTATCGGTATGTAAAAATACCCTACCATCATCTACTGCTGATGCTCACTCTTTAGCTCAGATCAAAAGTAACTTCCAAGTCCTTTTTTTTCTGATTGTGGGGTGGCGTCATATTTCTAATCTGGGGGAAACTGCACAAAAATTAAAAGAATACTTCCAAGGGAAAGATGCCTATGAACATATGCTGAGAAAACACTTAAATAGCCCTGATTTCTTGGGGAGCCCAACAATGAACATCCCACTTACTTACAAGTAGTACCAAATGATGGATCCTGAGCTTTGTCACACACTGCTACCACCACAGGTTGGTCCCATCAAAAATGATAGGCACTTTTTATCTATCATTTCTCATAGTGCTGCAAATATTTTGATGCTATTTCTACCTATGCAATATATTTCTGTTGATAATTGTGCTTATTACTCTAATACTGCACCACCTAAGTATTGTCAAGTTAAAAAGTTGCTGCCTCAGGTGTGAAGGTAGACCACTGTGGTATGGTTGATTATGCTATTTCCATTCCAACATCATGCAAACATTGTCATTCAAAATTACCTGAAATATTTCTTGTTTTGGGGCTTTTTTTAGCTTGGTTTTAATAATGTCCAACAGCTTTTCAGTAATTTGGGTGCTTGTGTCTAAATGAGACCGACAGAGCACTGCCTCACTCCACATTATCCTGAGACTAGGATAACCAGTTCTGGAACTATCTTTATGCACAAGGAAGATACAATTACAAAAGTATTATTTTCAACGATTTTGTTAAGTTGCACCCAGAAAAGGGTAGATGCTGTAAAGCAAAACATTCGCCAAATGGGATCACTATTTCTTATTAAGTTAGGTAAAGATAAAAAGATTTTGATTAAAAAAGATGGCAATCAACGATACTACGTACAGCACTAAATTTTTGTTGTAAAACCTAAGGAGTACAATTGTAAAATAAGTTTTTCTCTGCACAGCCCATGAAAACTGTTTTGCAGATACTTAAGAATATAAAAAAAAGCTTTCCCTGACAGTCTTTGAATGATACTGGTGTCAAAGCATAATTTGTAAATTATGTTTATAATTATGATGCAGTATCTTATTCTATGCATCTTTCCAGTTTTTAGCAGTATAAATATAAGGATCATCATTCCAATTCAATGCTAGGTTAATTGCTTACAAACGGGATCACAAAACCATGTGACTGGGCACCGTGGTACAGAGGTAACATTTATAAGTGCAGATCCAAAGGTCATGGGTTCAAACCCGGCTAGAGTCGAGGATCTTTCATGGCCTTCCAAGGCGCTATTTACAGATCCATCCCAGGAACCATCTATCTATCTTCCTATGATGTCAAACCACTGTTAGGGACCTAGACATCCAGAGGAACTAGTGTAAGTTGAATGAAATTGTTTTCCAATCAACTTTTAAAATTAAAAATAAACAAGTTTAAACTAAAACTTTGTGTTCTTTTGTGTAAACCAGGTCGACCACTGACAGCCTATTACTCCAGTGTGGCTATTGGATAGTCTGTAAGTCAATTTGAATACATTTGCAAATACTGGAAATATCTGCAGACCTGTGAACTTTATTCGGTCTGAAAGTGGGAGATCTGTGCTCCCAAAGTGGGAGATTGGGTTGTGTGAGTGGGAGATTTTTCGCAGCGCGTTTTTTTCACACTACAGTAATAACAAAACACATTTTTTTATTATTCATTTACTTTTATTTCATTTTTTATTACTTATTAACTAATTACTTACAACATTAAATAAAATATCAAATCAAGATAATAAATTAATAAAATATTCAGAAATATAACAACAAAATAAGAGAGCATAGTAAACCAGATGATAAACATAAAAATAAACATAAAGGACTAGGTAAAATTAAGCCATTTGGGCCCACTATAATATTTCAAAATTCTTATTTTAGATTTTCAACTTTCACTTTCTGCACATAATGGGCCATTACATGTACCTTTTTTGGGGGGTGAAGTGCCACATGCATCAGGTAACCCTCCCCAGGCAGACATGTGCATGTCAGTGGCTAATCATCTTCAATCCTCAGGGTCCGAATTTAGAAGAAAATTGCACTGGCAATTTTTTGCCAGTTGATAAATTTTCCACTGGCAAAAATTAAAAATAACTGGAAATTTCATTTGTATGTCTTCATTTTACCATAATATCAGTAAATTCATATGCTTGCTCCCTTTATCCAGGGAGCAGCATTTAGGCTTCTGTTTTTTTTTCTCTAATTATTTGATGATAATGATATTATTTTTTGCTGATAAATGAATATCAAAATTAATGCCAAATTAGAATAAGTCATTTATAAAAGAAAAAGTCAGTTATAATTATGATTGAAATTTCATTTAATTTTCTTTGAAAATATCATATGTCTGTACTGTTTCAAGAGACCTTGAGTGAATATTTTTTGATCTGGTTATAAGGGTTTAATAATAAAAAATATGTTTTTTCAAGTACTTGTGTTTAAACTTCTGAATGTTTTTTTCTCAATAAAATGTTGTTGCCATACTTTTCTAATATTTTAAATTAAAACTTCATATATTATATCATAAAAACATACTAAAATAAAGGGGTAATATTCACATAAAAATTGCCATATGTAGCATGTTAACATCATTACAAGGAAATTATTAAAGGCCCTAAATCTACTTTCTCATTTAAAAAATAAATATAAAAAATATTTTTTTTTTCGATTCTTTTTTTCTTATATCAAATTTCTAAATTATTTTTTCTGGACTTTTTCTTACTTACTTGAGTTGACATATTTTCCGAAAACAAGGTGTTTTTTTACATGTTTTACAAGATTTTTTTTCTGACAATATTAGGCCTACCACTGTCGACAATACAGTCTAAATCAATGTTAAGAGATGACAAGTTTTTAGGCTGGCTAATGTAGAAGATTTTGTTTCTTGTGACGTTTTTGAAACTTTAGCAGAGGTTTCGGCGTCGCTACTCGCTGGTCTTTAAAAGTAGCTCGGTGAATTTTCGAGCAGAAGCTCTTTTCCCGAATCTCAATCACAGAAACGTATTTTTAAAGGCTTACCGCTGAATGCAATCGTCCAGCAAATCTTAAATGACTCTTCAGACTCGGTGCAGTTATCGTTTCTTTATTGTACTTACCTTGCTGTGTAATTTTGGTGGGTGGGGTAATCGGCGAAAGACGGTTTCAGAAATGCAAATTTCTAGAACTCGAAAGACTCGGAGCTTTTAATTATTATCTTATGGTAATATTGACTCGCAGAAATATGCGAGTTACATATTTTTCTACTCGCAATCTGTAAATCTCGCTCGCATTTTGCGAGTATGCGAGTCTAAATTCGGACCCTGAATCCTCTCCCCAACCCCCAAATACCCCCCAAATACACGGCGAAGTGACACACAGGTATTTCTGACACTCCCCACCCACCCTGAAATCACGCTCTAAACGAGATCGCGTTCCGATAATAGCCGAATCAACTTACGCAATCGGCATACACCTCGGCTCGTTAGGGGAGCAATTAGTGCTCCAAAAGTTGATATGCGGTATATTGGGGGCCTTGAGATCAAAGGCGGTAGATTTCTGGTGTTGGTCGGTAGACCGGGAGATGCAAGCAATTATCGGTAGCTCCCGCTCAAAATCGGGAGAGTTCACAGGTCTGTATCTGTGATGTCACTTATATGGTATGAGCAAGCATTTCTATTGATCATTGCATGGGAATGCAGTTGTTTTCTGATTTGTAGCCTACACATAAATGATAAAAGTTTAGTTCCATGGTATTAAAATGGACAATCATACATGTAAATAAAATGGTTTGGCCCAGAAAGTAAAATGGCACTGTAAAAGCAGCTGTAAAGAAGCCCTGTGGAAGCTAGTGAATCACTGAATGTCTTCACTCATTTAGAAATTAGAGCAAAGAAACATTAATTGTGGAAAACAAACTTTAGTTTTAAATAAGAAAGACAAGCAAGATGTATTGTGTGTTTGGTTAGAGGGATTGGATTTTTACACAAGAAATAGTATTTTGATGAAAATCCTAAACAAAATATGCTAACCAAAAAATCAATGGTTGTCTCCCTTGTATTTTAACACCGAACAATATTTTACCTTTTTCTGCCTCCAAAAACGACTTGAAATCTTTTATGGAAAGATTCTCGTAATCACTCCCAAAGAAGCTGCTAAATCTTTCCAAAAACGAACAAATTATAGCAAAATCTGGGAGTAATTCATAGTTTTCTTTAGCCTGCATTTTCCCGAGAGATCTTCATTTGTCTCATTCGGATACTTTCGTCCTTAACGCTTACAGACTCCCGCAAGAGATGTTCAAGAAATTTCGAATGAGTCGAGTGTCAACATAACAAACACACGTTTTAGTTGAGATCAATTTAATTATATTTACTAACTTGTGCAAAATGCCAAAGAATAAAGGTGGGGGAGGAGGCGGGGGTGGAGCCAAGGGAGGGAAAGGTAAAGGAGGAGCCTCAGGTGGAGATGATAAACAGAAGAAAGAAGCGAAAGGCGGCACTGCTGTAAAGGTTGTACACGGCAGACTTTTTAAATATTTGAAACACACTCTACTTGGTCCGATCTTATTATTATGCGTAACTTTATCTGTTTTGTTGATCAAACCATATGACATTAAAAAATCTGGCCGAAATATCCCAAGTATATTATATATTACTGTTTACGCTGGGACTCGAAGCTGGGGTCTTGCGCTCGGGAGTGAGTCAAAACGGTGTCGGGTCAACTCGGCCTAAAAACCTAATCGGCCTAGTCCAAGTCGGCCTGGTCCAAGTCGGCCTACTATGAATAATGATACAAGGTGTTCCCGGTAACACCTACGTGAGAAAAACATCCTTTAATTTCTCAACGAATAATAAAGGTGTTAAAAATGATAAAAGTGTTACACAGTTATTAATTAGAAGAGTATTAAACTTCAAAAGAAATAGCAAATTAATTTACCACTTTCATAATCATTAAATGGTATCCCTCTGAAATATAATTCAAACGTGTTCGGTTTTGTTGTATCTTAATGTTCAAACGAAAACTTTCAAATTAAACAATAAGCGGATTAACTTCGGTTTCATTAAAATCAATCAAATGCTAATTAGAAAGGGTAAAATTATATATTATTAACAAATTGGGTCTGCCTTGTCTGGAAGAAGAGCTAGCACAACGACGACCAGAGATGCTCACATTGGAACAAAGCATGCCGCGTCCCGAAGAAGATGGAAGTGGAACGGTGATGCAGATGCCAACTTTAGAACTTCTTGTACCAACTAATGAAAGAAACTTTTAGGCTTAGTTGATATTAAAAACAAGGCTGGGGATACAGGACTACAGGGATATACATCATAATAATAATCAAATTAGGCCGAGTTGGACCAGGCCGATCTGGTCAGTAGGCCGACTTGGACCGGGCCAACTTGGTAATTAGGCCGAGTTGACCAGGATTCATCAAAACGTACCCAAACCAAAATGTATCCCGGAGTATCCAGTTCTCGAGAGCATAAGAAGTTATTGCAAGATAAATGAACATAACAATCACTCACTTTTATATTAAATATATCATCAAATGCATCAATATCTTCCCTTCAAAAGTATTAAATTTTCAATGGTAATTAAAAGCACATTTAAAAAATAACTGTCAAAATCCAACAACAGTCAGAAAAATTATTTCCAAAATGGCATCTGGAGTTCTCGATAGTGAACTGAAAATGAGTCTGCCATGAGTATGGTGCACATATAGAGACAAAATCTATAAACAACAGTTGCATTGAAGTTCTGTGTTCTTAATCACAGAACAGATTGGTTTGTAAAATATAAGATGATCCAAATGAGAACAAGAAATACTATCACACTGGAAGTGTACATGCTATTATAGGGTGCCCTCCAAGTTTTGTAACTGGGGGGAAAAAAGCAATTTTCCTTAACTTTGTACCCTTTCAACCAGAGAATCCCTACAATTTTGGAGGCATATGGCCAATTTTGTGTGTAAAAACCCTATGCAAAGGTTAAATGGGCATGCTGTATTACAATTATCAAGTATACAGTTTACTATCATATTAATAACAGCTATGGCTCTAAATGACTTCTGTACATAGTATTGTTGAGAAGTGTATTCATAATCAAACCTGCACTATTTTAAGAACAGATGTTGGTTAACATAAATCTGTGATCGTTTGCTTGCTGAGTATTATCGGTAGATTTAACAAGTGGTTTAAAAAATCATAAAAAGAACCATTAGTGAAAATGGTTGAAAATTGGTACTTCTTTATTAAATGAATATTTTTACCTGTTTCCCAAACATTTTCAATAAAAAGAAGGTTTAGAAACAAGGATCAATCAGTTTTGTTTATAGTCGATGGTTTCTCTGTAAAATTACGTCACACTTGACGTCAGATATTGCACTAGTGTAAATAGCCGGAGAATGCCAATATGGTGAGAACTCAGTACTTGAGGATACCCACTTTTTGAGGTCAAAACATATTCAAGTATTTTTTCTTATTATTTACTCTTTTTTTTTTCATTTCACTATTGATATTTTCATACAATATTTTAGCCAGGTTATAATTTATGATTTTGTTTGAAAATCTATTATTTTATTTTTACATGAACAACATTCTTTTTTTAAAGTCCTTTGTTGATGTTTGCGTATTTATGATATATCAGGTCCTGGATATATCAAAATATTATATCAATATGTTCAAAAAAATATTATTGATACTTTTAATTTTTGAATAACATATTTTTTATTATTTATGTATAAAACTAAATGTGAATTTTATTCAGTTTAATACATGATTACTGGTACCTTTGATCTCTACAGTTGTGTGTTTCGGCTTCTTTTCTTCATCGAATTATAAACACCTTTTTTATTTTGTACAATTCTTTTAAAAAATGAAATACATTAATGACAACATTACATTAAAACATATTAATTGTACTCCATTTGGATACGTTTTGGTAGTGGGTACGTTTTGACTATAACTCAAAACCGGGTCTTGTGCTCTAAGATGCTCTTAGTCTATACTAATTTATTTCCATTTAATATAGACAGGAACTATTTTGTACATTTTTATTAATATAATTATTGTATGTATGTGCAGCAAAAATTGTCAGAAAATTCCTCCTACAGGGGAAAATGACACAAAAATTCCCCCTCCTGAATATAGAGGTACTGTTGCAACAAAACAGAGAGAGCCCTGCTGGAACCACTCTCCTTAAAATGTAGTGCATGCTGGCTCAATAGAGACATTCAAAGATGCCTTTAATCAAAGAGCCACCATCAACAGTAGTGTGGAGCTCTCTATTGGGTTTTATAAAACCCAGGTTTAAGATCTACAACATATGTTGAAATTCAGATTCAGACATAACTACCTGGGTAAAAAAAAACAACTAGTGCTGAACTCATAAACATTTCTACCAAATGTGTCAATAAGGTGTATGCACTTTACATTTTGCACATCTCAAACCTTCCAGGGTCAATCTGGCTTTCCTGTGATTCTTTTTTGACACTAGTAAGGTACTAAGTTCAGTGAAAAAGTGTGCCCATTGCAAGACTATAACCTACAACCACTTGTACACTCTACCAGCCGAGTTAACCAGGTTTGCTGATATACCCTTGTGTTAAATGGCCTCAGTTATATGTGCTTTAATCTTTATAACTGTATACTGTGAAATCATAAATTTTCATGGGAGACTAATTCTTGTTGATTTCAAGGAGGGATTTATCTACAAATATTAATCCCCACAAAAGCCTGTTCTCTACATAAACCTTACATTTCTAGAACAAGTACCTATGAAGTTCCCTCAGTTACGAAATCAACAAAATTTAATGACAATGAAAATTAATGATTTTACAGTAATGAATTCATTGTTTGACTTTCTTCAAACAAGGAGTCCTTACTTTCAGAATGTATATTGAACAAATTTGTTTTAGGTACGCCATATTCTCTGTGAGAAACAGTCCAAGGCTTTGGAGGCAATAGAAAAGATTAAAAGCGGTATGAAATTCAATGAGGTGGCTGCAACATATAGTGAAGACAAAGCAAGATCTGGGGTAATTTATGATTTTACAGAACTATGATAGTATTGGTACAAAATGAGACATTTTTTGGCCATAAAGCTAGTTTTTGTAAAAACATTGTAGAATTTCAAACTTTTATTCTGATGGGCCTGTTGATTCCAGGTTGGGGGATTTTATTTGGTTACATTTAGCACGCAAAGTAAATAAACCACAGGCATGGAAGTGATTGTACCCACAGGTACTCAACTCCAAGAATCTGAGAACAGATTTTTTAAAGGATGTGCATGCACTAAAGGTATAAATTGACACTTATACCTCCTTTGCCAGAGAGCTGGTTAGTTTTTGTGACATGGTAGACTAGAGTGTCCAACTTGCATCCTGAAGTTTGTGCTCATTGCAGTTTGATTTGTGCTCAATGCACTTGGATTTAACCCTTTCCCTCATATAGACTCATTTTCACGCACTCAATAGGTACCACATAAAGCCTGATCTGCAGAAACCACAGTTGAACCTTACCAAATTTAATTATAAAATCCTCATTTCCAGACCACTGAGGAGAAGCGAACAGCATAAAACCTGATCAGCCTGCGAGTTACTCGCAGGCTGATCTGGTTTTATGTTGTTTGCATAGGTCTTTGCATGGTTTCCTCTATGAGGGAAAGGGTTAACTTAGTTTCATTGTAATTGTTTACCCTCTACTATCTAGTGTAATAGTATACAAGTGTTATAAGGCCATCATTAAAAAAAGTATTGTTTGTAGTGCTCTGACCCTGAATTTTTTTTTAAATTTAATTTCAAATGATAAAAATATAGCTGAAAGTGCCTTTTTTCTACGATATGGACACAAAAATAAAAAAATTAACTCACAGACCTAAAAATAATTTGAGTAGGGGCCATTTTGATGGGTAGGTAGGAGCACTACAAACAAACAAAAATTTAATTGTGGCCTAATGCTTTCAAATGCTTTTAACACTGGATGTTTTTTTTTATCATCATGAATAGTTCTTTGAATTTTTTAGTTAACCCTTTCCCTCATATAGACTCATTTTGACGCACTCAATAGGTACCACATAAAGCCTGATCTGCAGAAAACCACAGTTAAACCTTACCAAATTTAATTACAAAATCCTCATTTCCAACCACTGAGCAGCAGCGAACAGCATAAAACCTGATCAGCCTGCAAGTTACTCTCACGCTGATCTGGTTTTATGCTGTTCGCATAGGTCTTTTCATGGTGTCCTCTATGAGGGAAAGGGTTAAGATAACTGAAAATATTTTTGTACTGTTACTTACACCTGTAAAAATCTTGTGTTACTATCACAGCTGTGATTGATATTAAGATTGGAGACAGCTTAACCTTTGAGCCCATATTCTTAAAAAAAGATTAAAGTGATAGTTTATAACCCCCCCCCCCCCCAACACACATACACACACACTGTGCCAAGAAAGAAAGAAAAAAGATCTAACAAATGTTGGAGTCATTATTTTTCACCTTGTCCATTCAGAAAATCATGAATATGAATTTATTCTACATGCTGAAGTTTTGTTTCATAATTGTATCATAGAGCAACCTCTGATGTTGCACAAAAGCATAAAAAGTGTTACGTTTGTTTTAATTCAGCCATTCATTTAAAAATAGTGTTTTGATATTCCATTTGAACACTAATGCAGAGTGTACAAATGAATATAGGGATGTTCTGTTCAAAATCTATGTCACATCTTATTAGTATCTCATTTCTGTAAAGTGTAATGAAAAATTATCCTTTTAAATTGTCTGTTCTTGATAAACTATATTATTCTATGCTAAGTTAGTAAGTAACTTACTTACTTATACATGTACTTTGCTGTATATTGACCACTTGACCTTTCTGTTGCCAGGGTGACTTAGGTTGGATGACCCGGGGCAGCATGGTTGGGCCGTTCCAGGAGGCAGCATTTGCCCTGCCCAACAGCACATGTGACAAACCTGTATACACAGATCCTCCCGTTAAGACAAAGTTTGGATACCATGTGATCATGGTGGAAGGAAAGAAATGATACATTCTTTTGAAGATAGCTCATGTTCAGTGTGAATGTGTATCCAGTGATTCCACATTAACATACATGTAGTGTGTGCAATTCAGTATCTCCTCAGTGCAAAGTTAGTCTCAGTTTTACACCATTTGAATCTGCTGCCAAGCCGTTCTTTACATTTTAAGCTTTTTTTTTTTTTTTTCCTAGAAAGAATAATGTAGAAACATTTACGATAAGTTTTATTACCATGCTATGGTCTAGGTAAGGCCGTTAATAACGGTCATTATGGGGACATTTTTTTTACATGTGTACGAGTGATTCCATTCTTAACTCTGTATTAAGAATATGAGATTTTTAAGCATATTGTATAATTGTATAAGTGGTACCAGTAATATTGGCGAATTTCATGGCTGATATTTCCTCAAAGTTGTCTTGAAACATGGTAGTAGAAAAGGCAAATTAACTTTTTATCACATTTTGATATGAAATACCGGTATTCATTACTAAACTACCAGTTAATCATATATATAAAATCATTGTACTGGTTAAAATTTCTGTCAACTAAAAGTACAATAGTTGCTTAATTTTTGCATGCTCTATTATAATTATGTGAAATTACAAGTCTGCTTATTTTTCAACATGCAAATATATCACATATGAATTATAAGTGGCCGTTAATGATGAATTGTATAAATAAAGGTTTTAATACAAATTCATACAGCCTTACTTTCTCTGTGGTATTAATTATTATCCATTATCTACATAGTGATACTCTTCAGCAAGGAAAGTCTGAAAATAGTCTCAGATAAGTTTATTTTCAGTAAATTTCCTTGTAATGAATTTTGGGTCATTAAAGAACCTTGTGACAAGTCAATAGGTGTGTGTACACTATGGTAGGACTGTGACACAACTTTTCTTGAATCTGATCATGTAAATATCTTGCACACGCATGGCATGTTAAACTATCCAGAATTACATCAAATGGATATTTAGATGAGATTTCTTCCTAGGGAATTCACTTATCTGATCGATTCATTACCATGATCTGTTGAAAATCAGAATGTTTTGATATTAACACTTGGTTAAAGATACACCATTTTTCAATCATCTCAATATCATTTCTTCTATCATTTAAGGACTGTTTTTGTTTTTGTTTTTTAGCACTGATGAGTTTTCCATTTGCATCACCAGTATCAACTATATAATATTGTCAGTTTTTCAGTCAATTGTTCCATGGTATATTTTTTATCATGTGACATTGTGCTTAAACAGCTTTTTCTGGTTTCGTATAACCATCACATATTTTCTTATATCTAACATGTTACATGTAACTTATAGGCCAAATTACATCACTACGAGTCACGTGCATGTATTCTGTATATATACATAGTGTGTTGAACAGGAAGCTGGATTAAATGTATTTGATGCAACCAACTTTCATCAAAAAGATGCATTATTCATATGATGTTGAAAATGTACAAGAAATACACACATTAACCCTTTCCTTCATAGAGGAAACCATGAAAAGACCTATGCGAACAGCATAAAACCAGATCAGCCTGCGAGTAACTCGCAGGCTGATCAGGTTTTATGCTGTTCGCTGCCCCTCAGTGGTCTGGAAATGAGGATTTTCTAATTAAATTTGGTAAGGTTTAACTGTGGTTTTCTGCAGATCAGGCTTTATGTGGTACCTATTGAGTGCGTCAAAATGAGTTTATATGAAGGAAAGGGTTAAATAGTTTTCAGTTTATTTGAAACTGTTTTCTTGGTGTTGGATTACAAATAGTAATTTGTTCAGTCTGTTCATTATGTTTTTTGTTTGTTTTCAATCATGATTTACTGTCAGTATAGGTCATATGATAAAAAGAATCTGGCATGAATTGTCCATTCATATCAATTTTTACTAAACTCATTCGTGAAAATGTTATTAAGCTCGCCAGAAGCTTGCTTAATAACATTTTCATGAACTCGTTTAGTAAAATTTGATATGTATAACAATTCATGTCAGATCCTATATATACTGCATGCTAATAATAAATATATACCCAGCAATAACTGACTAAACTTCAAACAGTAATGAAAGTTGTATATTGATTAGTAGAGAAGTTATGGCCATAGGTCATATTTTTTTCTTCGAAAAACAGAAAAGCTAAAAATAATATCGGAATAAGAATAAAACAAGGGTCTCTGTTAAATGAATTCAAGGATCAATTTGATTGACAGAAATGTGGTAGAAATAAAGAAAAACACATATATTTTGGTATTTTATGACTTCATTTATATACAATTTATACAAAGTGATCAATTATAACAGCACTTAAATATGCACATAATCTCAGCTAAAGTGAATAACAACCCATCTTCACTCATGTAACTTAACATAGAAATCATTTAGTTCTAGCACTGTAAGCATTATATTCTAGATCAGATTCCATTTTTTTCTCCCTCTTTTCAAACTCTCTAAGTTTCTAAGACCTTCACATGTTCATTCTGAGATGATTTTGAGTTATCTGTCTTTTTTGGCTTCTTTCTTGCTCTTGTATGTATGATAATCATATTGCAAATCCTTTCAAAAATTCATTTGCCAAAATTGGCTTTGGGAAAACTTGGCAATACAGAAAGTGTATGTTGCCACCTCTGATTCATAAGTTTCTAATAGCAGGTTGATCGATACCGATATACTGTGAAAAATGTGAGAGGCAATAACCTTCAGTTTTTATGATCAAAGTAGTCTGAAAGAGGAACAATGATACTTAAAAAAACAAAAACAAAAAAAAAACATCAACACATGATGAAAGAGGAACTAGAGATGTCACAGTGGTAAATATTTGAGAACCAATTATGAAAATACATTTAAAGGTATAAAAAAATGAAATTAACACCAAAAATTGTTTGCTAAGTTTTGCAATTAGAATCTTCATTTTGGCTTCAAGTCTCCAAGTTTTCAAAATAGATTAAAAACAATCAGAAAGGCAGATAATGTGCCAAATAGCTGTAACTACAGACGCAGATGTCTTGAGTCAATTTATTTCTTACGCAATCAACTTTCAAACTACAGTCCAGTCACGATGGAACGAAACGATCAAACGAAATGTTAGAGTGATGCGAAAAAGATTGCCGGACCCTGCCAAAATGATTATCTTAAGTTAGAAATGCAATCAATCGAAAAATGGATGGCATGAAAAGTCCTTTTTAACAAAGAATTTTCAGTCTCCAACAGAAATTAACAGTTGATTAATGACTTGATTAAAGACATGATTAAAAGAAAAGTCTTTTCACTCTTGTAACAGTGACACCCGTAACAATGTCGACTATTGTGGTAATTGCCTTATTTACATGTACGGTACGCGACTGTGAAAGGATGTGACGCAACATGTTGCTTAACAAGAGGGCCATGAAGGCCCTGGAATCATTCAGCTGAGAATCGGGTATTAGTGGGAGGAAAAGAAACATCAAATATCTTATGATATTATAGAAAATGGGCTCTGCCCCCTGCCAGCCATGTTTTTAGACAGATCCATATAATTTGTAGAGTCTTGATAGAGAGTGACACAAAGAACATCTGTGCTAAAAAAAAAAATTGAAATCCAGCTTGTTCTTTTGGACAAGAAGATTTTTTCATGCAAATTTGTACCATTACATACATGTTTAAGCAAATGGGCACCGCCCCTGGCAGCCATGTTTTCAAAAGATCCAAATAATTTTACAATCTTGGTAGAGAATGACCAAAAGATTATCTGTGCAAAAATACTTTAAAATCCAGTCAGTACTTTTGGAGAAGATTTGTGAGTTTTCACATTTTTCCCCCTTTTAGTTGCCATGGCAACTGAATTTTGCATGGAATTTACATGGAATTTAATTTTTTGAACAATTTTGATAGAGGACCACCCAAGGAACATTCCTGTAAAGTTTTATGAAAATTGGCCAATTAGTTTAGGAGATGTTATTTAAGTTAAATGTTGATGACAGACGTCAGACGACGGACATTCATCGGTCACAATAGTTCATCTTCGGAAAAGGTGAGCTAAAAAATGCTTTATTGATGTGATATTTGATATACAAACACATAGTGTACG
Source organism: Solen grandis (assembly GCA_021229015.1). Classification (NCBI taxonomy): domain Eukaryota; kingdom Metazoa; phylum Mollusca; class Bivalvia; order Adapedonta; family Solenidae; genus Solen; species Solen grandis. The sequence goes on from CM037785.1 coordinate 5,521,530, forward strand.
TTGAACTGAGTATCATAAATGTCAGGGAAGTGCAATGTTCATAACATAAAGTCGTGCGTATGAACTTCCAACTTCACCAAAATACAATCTTAAAAGATTTCCCCTTTACTGTATTACTCAGTACTGCAAATGCATTCTGTATAAATTTACATGCCCCTTCAAGTGTTTAGCCAAACATAATTTTGATTTAGTTTGTAAATACCCATTTCGTACATAAAAAAAACAAGAGGCCCATGATGGCCCTAAATCGCTCACCTGAGATAAATAGGTTGACCCAAGGAACATCTGTACCAATTTATTTTAAAATCTGGCCAGTAGTTTTGAAGAAGATGATTTTTAAAGTTTTCATATTTTTTTTCTTTTTGTTGCCATGGCAACCAGAGTTCTACATGGATCAAGTTTATTTTAGCAACTTTTGTGAAGGTTGACCCAAGGATCATCCCTGCCAAGTTTAATCAAATCTGTCCAGTGGTTTCAGAGAAGATGTTTTTAAAGGTTCTCTATATACAAAATAAGGCAAATAAGCCCCGCCCCTGGCGGCCATGTTTTTTTACGGATCGGAATAATTTTAGCAACTTTGGTAGAGGTTGACCCAAGGAACATCTGTACCAATTATTTTAAAATCTGGCAAGTAGTTTGAAGAAGATGATTTTTAAAGTTTTCATTTTTTTCCCTTTTGTTGCCATGGCAACCAGAGTTCTACATGGATCAAGTTTATTTTAGCAACTTTTGTGAAGGTTGACCAAGGATCATCCCTGCCAAGTTTAATCAAATTCTGTCCAGTGGTTTCAGAGGAGATGCTGTTTAAGGTTCTCTTATACATAAAGGCAAAATAAGCCCCGCCCTGGCGGCCATGTTTTTTTACGGATCGAATAATTTTAGCAACTTTGGTAGAGGTTGACCCAAGGAACATCTCTACCAATTTATTTTAAAATCTGGCCAGTAGTTTTGAAGAAGATGATTTTAAAGTTTCAATTATTTTTCTTTTGTTGCCATGGCAACCAGAGTTCTTCATGGATCAAGTTTATTTTAGCAACTTTTGTAGAGCCTCACCCAAGGAACATTCCTGCCAAGTTTCATTAAATTCTGTCCAGTGGTTTCAGAGGAGATGTCGTTTAAAGCAAATTGTTGACGACACACGACGCACGACGCACGACGGACGACGACGGACGAAGGGCGATCACAAAAGCTCACCTTGAGCACTTTGTGCTCAGGTGAGCTAAAAAAAAAGTGAAAACATGAAAAGACCGTTCTAAGAATTGAAAATTCTTATGTGGCATGTACATGTAGACTGAAAAGATATATTGTGATTATGAGTAAAAAATGAAATACAAAAAAATTGCAATACAAAGAAATATTGGCATGGTCCAGTGTCTTTTTGTACCGTTGAATGGACTGCATTCAAGGAAGATCAGTATATCAAAATCATGAAAATATCAAATTAAACTCTTTTACCAATTTATCTGTTTAACAATGCAGAAAACTAGCACTAAGTCACACTTCTGAAATAATACATAGACAAACATTTCTTATTGCTAACCATAAACAAAGGTTGTGCTTAAAGCAGCAGTTTTATAAACCATACAGACAGACATAACACTATATTACCTCCATAAACTGAAATTACATATCTTGACCAGGAAAATAAAAATTGCACAAGAAAAAAGTATATCATAAAGGACAGATATTGTTTCTTCCTTAATAAATCAAAATCTAAAAATAAGACAAATAGTTCACTTTTATGTAGAATATAAAAGTCTTTCAGAGCTGAAGATCATTTCCAGAAACAAAACATTGATAAAGTGTATAAAAAGGCTAAGGTTAATACTGTAAAATAACTTATTTTCATTGACATTATATTTTGTTGATAACGTACCTATGGGAATTGTGGGTACATTTTTCTGGACTTTATTCTAGAAAACATAAGCTCTATAAAAGAGACAAGTTTTCGTGGGGATTAATATTCGTGGATAAAACCCTAAAAGAAATCAACAAAAATTAGTGTCCCAAGAAAATTAATGATTTCACAGTATTTCAATAAATCCAAATAAATGTAAATAGAAATGTAGTTTCAGCCATAACTTCATTCATTACAGGTTCTAAATCAGGTATTAGATTATAGAATTAGATCCCACTATTTCTCCTGAAGAGCCAAAGGAAATAACCTATGCAGACATCTATGCAATAAATCATATCGGTAGTAACTATAACTAAAGGTTATAAATATCTCAATGTCCACCATGTCTACATGTGCTCTTAGTGTTGGACGTGATTTGACAAAAATAATTCCTATATATTTTCACATCAAGGTATTGAAATTTGCAGCACATACTTGTTGATTATTATGCAAAATATTTATAAAACAATACAACACACAAACAGATCTCAAAAAAGCATTAGAAAAACACCAGCTGAAGGATGTAAGTTAATATACAAATTACACGAATAGAAATCAAAAATGAAAGAAAACCTGAATCCTGAATACTCAATTAATTGTTAGCAAGCTAAACATCACAGATAAATCAATGACTTATAAGACCCATGGTCAAATAGTGTTTTACACATGATTGAAAGTTGATACCTCAGTTGTAATCTATCTATACCAACTTGTCTCTTACATATTTTTACTTAAACACAGTTCTGGGTATGACTTTCTAGATAATAACTCATAATCCAGTAAGAAATTATACAAACACTGCAAAATTATCAAATCCTCATTTCATCAAACATTTTATCCAAATATTGGGTCCATCTCATAACTTGTAAATTCATACAGTATATTTTTAAAGCATCAATATATATTTAACATATATGTAAATTTAAATATGTACCAAACTAAGTGCATAGATGAACTTAGGTAAAGATTCTACGTTTAGTAAAGACCCTATCCAATATGATAAATTTCGAACTAATTCAAAAAAGAAACTAAAAACAAACAAACAAATATAAAAAAGAAACACAAGTCATGGTAAACTAAGCTTATTCATTTCTGTAACAAAATGTTAAGCTACATTTTGTATCAAATAAATCTACTGTATATTCCTTTAAACTCTCAGTCATATCTGTCCAGTTTTTGCATTTCTTCTTAAAATACTATGCCTAGGAAAAAGCCAACTCCAAAACTGCCTGCCAGAAACATGTTTTGGTGAACAAATCTTCTCAGCTGAAAAAGATAGAGAAAAATGTTTCACCCTTGAACTAATAAATATTCATATACAAATTTATGACTAAATGAATAGTAAATTATGAATATCAATTTACTGAATTTAATTGGTAGACGAAACAATGGATTTGTTTAAGTTATGCAGACTATAGGATCTGAACTACAAAATATATAAGCAAACAGAGAAGACTCTGACAGGCAGGTACTATCTGTTCTGGGTCTTCACTGTGTGACTATGTGCCAAAACATGTTTATAAGAGGTAAAGGGGTTAAAATTTTGAAATTAGAAATTCAAAATATGGCATAGTAAATTATTACTGTCAAGCTAAACAGAACAAGAGGGCCAAGATGGCCCTAGATCGCTCACCTGAGAAAAGTATCATTCATTGCCTGTACAAAACAGATTGCTTTAGAATTAAGATGATGAGGTGAAACAATGTTCAGGAATTTTCTGACCCCATCCACAAAAGATATCATCATGACAAACATTCTGCCAAAGTTTGAGGATAATTGGACCAAAAATGTTGCCCTCAGAGTATAAACAAGATTTTTCTAAGATTTGACCTTTGAGGAAGATTGGATTAAAATTGTAGCCTCTAGTGTGTAAACAAGATTTTTCTAAGATTTGACCTACTGACCTACTTTTTGATCCAACCTGACCCATTTTCGAAAGGGTTCAAGATATCATCAAGACAAACATTCTGACCAAGTTTGAGGAAGATTCGATCAAAATTGTGGCCTCTAGTGTGTAAACAAGATTTTTCTAAGATTTGACCTACTGACCTACTTTTTGATCCAACCTGACCCATTTTCGAAAGGGTTCAAGATATCATCAAGACAAACATTCTGACCAAGTTTGAGGAAGATTCGATCAAAATTGTGGCCTCTAGTGTGTAAACAAGATTTTTCTAAGATTTGACCTACTGACCTACTTTTTGATCCAACCTGACCCATTTTCGAAAGGGTTCAAGATATCATCAAGACAAACATTCTGACCAAGTTTGAGGAAGATTGGATAAAAATTGTGGCCTCTAGTGTGTAAACAAGATTTTTCTAAGATTTGACCTACTGACCTACTTTTTGATCCAACCTGACCCATTTTCGAAAGGGTTCAAGATATCATCAAGACAAACATTCTGACCAAGTTTGAGGAAGATTGTCTCAAAATTGTGGCCTCTAGTGTGTAAACATCAAAATTGTTGACGGACGACAAGATTTTTCTAAGATTTGACCTACTGACCTACTTTTTGATCCAACCTGACCCATTTTCGAAAGGGTTCAAGATATCATCAAGACAAACATTCTGACCAAGTTTGAGGAAAATTGGATCAAAATTGTGGCCTCTAGTGTGTAAACATCAAATTGTTGACGGACGACGGCCGACGGACAATCAAGTCTCCCAAAAGCTCACCCTGAGCTATGCTCAGGTGAGCTAATAAAAAATAAGGATTGAACTTGTAAAAGATCATGCATGATCCCAAGTTACATAAAATATACTTTTTATATTCTGAAAGTAATATTGTCTACAATTATTTTGATGAAAGCAGACAGGATATTATTTGTGTTAAAAGAATATTCTTTACTCATAAACAGCTATTATTGCATGCTAGATACAAGTTTTCTATAATCTGTTTTTAATGTCCAGACGGTATGGTACTTTGCCTATACAAGGTTTAGTTCTGCCTCACTAAAATAACTCATTTAAACAGGTGGTTTGATACCCATGCCAGGAACCAGGCCACCGAGTTCTGAAACTATCCTTATATGCTGAGCACCAAGAAAATAAGCTACATTGTATATGAGTACTATTCTTTCCAACTTTAAAATTCCACAACCATCAAATAAAACGGATGCTCTAACCACTCGACTGCAGGGACTTGTAACTTCATACAGTAAAATTTGACTTATATACCAGCCATATCCGACATCGACATAGTACCAAAATTTCCTTATATGCTCTTTATGTTTAAACTCTGATTTTAATGACACCTGACGTAACCGTTACCAACAGTGTTTGCTGGTCCCAAATGATTAATCCATGTATTAGTAAAATTTATTGTATTATTGTCTTATAATACTCTTAATATCTTAAAATAATAGTTGTTTTTTTTTACATTATAATCTTTTTAAGCATCATTTATTGTTTTATCATTGAATGTATTTTTTTTTTTACAAATAAAACGTGTTACATGTATACTTGTGGTGTTTCATTTTAAGCTTGAAATAACTGATTTCTGCAAGTTCCGATGAGATTACATTGAAAAGTTGGAACTTGATTTTACCGACACCCTGCTTTATCTGACATATTCAAGTGGCACCAAGCGATGTTGGATAAGTCAGGTTTTACTGTATTTGGATGGGATTGTCATAATGGTCCCACCTGTCTGGACAGCTGTGGGTACTGTTTGTTGGCCTCCCTTTCTAGCGTCTTTCTTGCCTTCTCCATGTGCCGATTGACCTGGTTCCAGTTGATCTGCAGGTAACCTTGATGCTGAGCAATCTGTGGGGAGGGGATATACAGGTAAATACATGTATTATCAAGTGTATTTTTATCAATTTAACTCTTACCTCATGAATTTTCGATTACAAATCTATAACTTTATGAATAATAATTTACTCAATCTGACTAAAGTCAACTCCTCTATATACGCTACTCTTATCGTAGAAAGATTGTGTACTTTAGTTGTTGTTGTTGTATTGGGGTTTACCGTCGCTGCGATAGTATTTCAATCATATAGCGACGTCCAGCTAATTACAGGTGGAGGAAGACCCCAAGTACACAGAGATACCCGGTTAGAACCACCGACCTACTGTACTTTAGTAATTTACTGAAGTTTAAATGGTATATGAAACAATGGAGTCTTCTTTGCCTTGCAGACCGTTGTAGAACCTACGCTACAATGTGGTATGAGCAAACAGAGGAGACCCTGATCAGACATTCGGGTCTCCTGCATTTGCCAGCATATTAAAACATGTCTGTATGAGGTACATGTATAGAGATGTCACTCCCGATTTCTTTTCCCAGGAGAAAATGTACACAATTGTTATGAAAATGAAAGAAAATATGTATTTCTTATTTAAGTGTCAATCATAACATGTATTTGCTTTCAAGAAAATAGTATTCACTGCTTATTTTTACAAACTGTAAAGTGTAACTGTATTTTTTATAAAAAGTCTTTCACCTTGTGCTCACTTTCTAGCTACATTCTAATGACATAAGCACCAAGTTTAGAAAGCAAATACAAGTTCGATACTGATTGATACACCAGCAGTAGAAAAATAAGTACAAGCCCAGAAGAAGTGATCAATGACCTTGTTCAAATGTAAAATTGTTCATACAGAGACTTGCTGCAATTTTCACCAAACAATACCAATGTACATTCATCCAGTCTTCATTTCCATGTAACTTGTGCACCATGTTTTACCCTTTACCTCATGAATATTCATATCCGAATTTATGGCTTGATGAATATAAATTACCAAATATGAAACAACAGATCTTTTCTGTTCTGTTCAGAATGTGTAGAAATATGAGTCAACGTGTCAAAGGAGTCTTTATGAGGTAAAGGGTCAATTTTTTTTTCTGACAGTGACCTCACTCACACATTTATAGTCATTTGGGGACTCTGTTGACATAACAGGTATAGTTCTGTCTCACTGCTTTTTTTTTATTGTTTGCTTACTACAATCATTTAACCCTTTCCCTCATAGAGGAAACCATGAAAAGACCTATGCGAACAACATAAAACCAGATCAGCCTGCAAGTAACTCGCAGGCTGATCAGGTTTTATGCTGTTCGCTGCTCCTCAGTGGTCTGGAAATGAGGACTTTATAATTAAATTTTGTAAGGTTTAACTGTGGTTTTCTGCAGATCAGGCTTTATGTGGTACCTATTGAGTGTGTCAAAATGAGTCTATATGAGGGAAAGGGTTAAGTTTGTCTATAGCAATGGAGCAGCTCAATGAGATATCAGACTGTGGATAAGGTGCACTGTTGAATGATACCACATCTAGTCACATCATCCAAACACCAGGCCAACTAGTCAAATTACCCTTATGTGCTGAGCACAAAGCCAGGAAGACATAATGTGGTAAGAGATCATACCCAAACAAACTTGTTTCAAACTGATAGCTTTCAGACTGACTATGGGCTTATACTGTTTTCTTCATTAAATGTTGTCGCGGTAATAAGTCATCTGCATGACAGACAAACTGTAACCTTTTGTATGTTTTGTTGGGTTTAACAGCCCATTGACAGTATTTCATTTAATTTGGAGTCTATGTCAGATTGTCTACTTGACTGACGTAGTACTAACAAGAAAAATCATGTCTTTTTCATTCACTCCTTCCCCAGCCCTGAATTATATCAAAATCTACTGCTTTCCAAAAGATAGATATACCAGTAATCATTGTGATATTTAGAACTATGTATGTTTTTATCCATATTTGTTTCTCTGTATTAATACACTAATGTATTCCCAAAGATCCAACAACACAACTCTAAAAGGCCTGCAAAATATGCAAAGGACCTGCATGTATATCAAAAACAGAACACAAGCACACACAAAAACAAACAAGGCAACTGATACCTTTATAAGAACAATTGTGGTCCCCAAACTACATGCTGCTATTTTGCTCACTTTCACAAATAAGTACCCTGAAAACCTGGAACACAGCGTGGCACAAACATAGGTTTATTTACAAAGGTCTTTACTTCTTACCTGTGATACGTCCCATTTAACCTGGATATTGCAGATTTATCATTGATTTTAGCAAAGGTTTTTCTTTAAAAGGGTTAAAGTCTTATTTATATATTCAATTTCCTGGTAAAAATATGAGAGTAAAAGTAACAGAAGTTTTTCTGAATATATTTTGTTCTTACTGTAAAAGCAATTGTTTATATTACCCAACACTGTCAAATATGAAAGCAATACCCAGGATAAATGTATACCTCACAGTTTTCATGACTTTTTCTCACCTAAGTCTTAATCTGCATTTTGATGCAGTCCATTTCATAAAACTGATTCTACAATTTTTTTTAACAGTACCAGCAATCCCTATTCTGGTTTTAAAATCAACAATTTTTAACATCATACAAATCTTTTATTTGTTAATTGTCATACATTACTGAAAAAAAATATGTTTATAATAAACCCAAACAGATTTGACATTCAAGTACATGAACTTGAAGTACATGATCTGAGTCAAAGAGCAGTTAAGATTTTGATGAGCAAAGGTCATGGCTACAAGACATAAATATGTGTTTACCCTAATGACAAGAATAGAGCTCCCTATGCTTAATGCAGCAACTTTCCCAAATTTCACACTCAGATATCCAGAAAACCTGCAAAACATTTGAGATGGGCACTTTTATCACAAATTTAATCTAACAATAAATTTAATAACACTAGTAATAATGTTGTGGGTAATTTCAAGTAAGAAATAAAATAACAGTAAAAGGAAATGCCAAAAGCTCTTCTTTTCAAATAAACACGAGGGCCAAGATGGCCCTGAATTCGCACACCTGAGAAAAACTGCCTTCATTGCCTGCACTGCTAAAGAAATGAAGATGTTTGAGAGTTCAAACGGTAAATCTATATGATGTTCTGATATTTCAAGGGTCTAAATAGTAGCTCCATCAGTCAAATATCAGCTTTAATAAATTGTTGTCATTATCATTGTGCATAAGTTAAAAAATGATGATTGCTTTATAATTGTAAATGCTAGAGTGTAAACAAAATGGCATGTTTTTTTTATCAAAAGGGGCCAACTCATAACCTTATTAGCCAATATACCGGTATGCCATAATCAAACTTGGCTGGGAGATTATGACTACAAATATTATCATGAAGTTTGAAGATGATTCTTTCAGAAATAAAGATGATAGAGTGTAAATAAAGTGAAATCTGGCTTTTTTAAATTAAACTAGAGCTATCACTGAAGGTGATTAATACCCCCGCAAAATACTTTAATGCAGGAGAAGCCAGACTTCAGGCAGAGCATAGATAAGAACCTAGTAATAAGTAAGTAAAGTTTTTATTTAAAGTTGATAGAGAGTCAATAATGGTTGTTTGTCACAGTAGTTTAAAAATATAAGGTTACAGTTCTTGGACACTGCACTTCTCCTAGTCGCCATCTGTTTACATTTTAAGTTTCAAGTATATACCATGTATAATATTTGAGTTATGTTCAGGACAAGAAAAACAAGGAAAAGTAACAAAGGGAAATAACTCTGTAATTACTCTAGATAGAGTTATGGTTCTTGTGCACTGCACTTCCTCATATTGTGGTTGACCATTGTATGAAATTGTTTTGAAATCCAACCAGTAGTTTACAAGTTATACTCTGGACAAGGAAAAGTAACTAAGGGCAATAACTCCTCTGTAATTACTCTAGATAGAGTTATGGTTCTTGTGCACTGCACTTCCTCATATTGTGGTTGACCATTGTATGAAATTGTTTTGAAACCAACCAGTAGTTTACAAGTTATACTCTGGACAGGAAAAGTAACTAAGGGCAATAACTTGTAATTACTCTAGATAGAGTTATGGTTCTTGTGCACTGCACTTCCTCTTATTGTGCTTGACCATTGTATGAAATTGTTTTGAAATCCAATCAGTACTTTACAAGTTATACTCCGGACAAGGAAAAAATACAAAGGGCAATAACTCTGTAATTACTCTAGATAGAGTTATGGTTCTTGTGCACTGCACTTCCTCATATTGTGGTTGACCATTGTATGAAATTGTTTTGAAATCCAACTTGTACTTTTCAAGTTATGCTCCGGACAAGGAAAAGTAACAAAGGGCAATAACTCTGTAATAAGTCAAGATGGAGTTATGGTTCTTGTGCACTGCACTTCCTCTCCATGTGCTTGATCATTGCATGAAGTTGTATTGAATTCCAACTTGTGGTTTTCAAGTTATGCTCCGGACAAGGAAAATGCAACGGACCGCTGGACCGACCGACCAACCGACCGACCGACTGACCGACCACCGGGTGACTCCTATATACCCCCCCAAACTTTGTTTCGGGGGTATAATTAAAAAGAGACATAGACCTAATTGGCTGATATCAGCTTTAATTGAACTTGACCGAGACATTATGACTTTGAACATTGTCATGAGGTTTGAAGATGATTGCTTAAGAAATGAAACAGTGTAAACAAGGTGAAGGGGCCGTGGTCCAGTGGTAACGCATCCAATTACGGATCCAAAGGTTGTGGGTTCGAACCCCGTTGGAGGCAAGAATTCTACCTTCCCAGGCGCAAAGTACTGGTCCAACCCAGGAACCATCAGGAGGGATTAGTATAAGTTGTAAGAACTTGTTTCCCAATCGACGTAAATAAATAAGTTTAAACTAAACAAAGTGAAATCTGGCATCTCTGTTCATTTTAAGAGGGGCATAACTCCTAAACTTATTGGCTGATATCAGCCATATGTATAATCAAACAGCCAACTTGGCTGAAAGATTATGACCATTAAACATTGTCATAAAGTTTTAGGATGATTGCTTGAGAAATGAAGATACTAGATTGTAAACAAATTAATAGGGGACACCGGACGGACGCCAGACAATCAACAATCCTAATAGCTCATCCTGAGCACATATGCTCGGGTGAGCTATAAAAAACAAGTAACTGGTGTTGTATGCAACACATAAAGTCCCCTACCGGCTCCACCTTGACTCAATATGGTAATCAATCCCATTTTTTGCCATATTTTCACTATTTCCATTACCATAGCAACCACAATTTTAGTTGAAGAACAAAAATAAAATGACGTACATAATCTACACATTGCCATCTAGTCATATACCAAGTTTCATCAAGATAGCTTGCTTAGTAATCGCGGGATCCCATTTTTGCCATATTTTCACTATTTCCGTTACCATAGCAACCACAATTTTAGTCAAAGAACAAAAATAAAATGATGTGCATAATCTACACATTGCCATCTAGTCATATACCAAGTTTCATCAAGTTAGCTTGCTTAGTTATCGCGGGATCCCATTTTTGCCATATTTTCACTATTTCCACATTACCATAGCAACCACAATTTTAGTTGAAGAACAAAAATAAAATGACGTGCATAATCTACACATTACCATCTAGTCAAATACCAAGTTTCATCAAGTTAGCTTGCTTAGTTATTAAGTTATCGCGGGATCCAGATTTGAGCGGACAGACGGACGGACGGACAGACGGACGGACAGACGGAGGGCAAACCTAAAGTCCCCTCCGGTGTGAACACCGGTAGGGACTAAAAACTGGAAGTATATAAGATTATACATTAAGAGCACTGTTGTCCAGTGGTACATGTATGTAGCATACATGACTGCAGATCCAGGGATTTGTGGTTGTGGGTTCAACCCTAATTAAAAGCAAGAATCTTGCATGACCTTCCCATTTCCAAAGTACTGGTCCAATCCAGGAAACGTATGTAATTATGCCCCAGAGTGGACACTATATATTATTAGGAGGAAGAAGCGGAGATAGTTTTTGTTAAGGCAGGAATCTTCATTATCTCTTCAATTCCTCCTATAAATGGTGTTATCTGTTTCAACAACTTCTAGATTAAGTCTAACTAAATACAAGGCTAAAATAAACAGAGAAATAAGCATATTAAGCTCATTATATGGTGAATGTAACAAATAACATGATCTTTAAGGTACTTTTACAACCAAAAGAAATAAATATGTGCAGTAAGTTATAATATGGCACTTGTTCTATAATGCCACTGACCTAGCTTTTTGTGGCAACATAGTAGTGTCCAGCCTTCAGTACTTCAGGTCTTGAGTTCAATTCCAGCTAGGAGCAGTTACATATGTACATATTTATTTATTTTTTAAAATTACATCAAACAATTAGTAAAGAAAAATTATATCTGGAATTAATGTGCTGAATATCTGGAAGTTTAAGTGAGGAAGAATAACAGAGAAGGCAAGAGAACTGGAAAAAAAAATGTTACTTTGATAAATGATCACAACACCCAACTTCCTTACTGAGAGATAAAGAGACAAAAAAGATAACTTTGTGAATTCTATCTTTCTACAGCTCTGAGTGAGGGAGAGAGATGGAGAGGTCAATGAAAAAAAAAGAGAGAAAAAGAATAATTAAGAATGACATGTTAATACCATCCTGCTGCTCCTCCAATGGCAACTTGTTGTGCTGCCCCCTTCTTTGATATGTCACCCATGATTTCATCAAGGTAGTTCTTGTTTCTACGAAGAGCCGCCAAGTCTATCACACAACACCCAACAGCTTCCTGACTGAGAGATAAAGAGACAAAAAAGATAACTTTGTGAATTCTATCTTTCTACAGCTCTGAGTGAGGGAGAGAGATGGAGAGGTCAATGAAAAAAAAAGAGAGAAAAAGAATAATTAAGAATGACATGTTAATACCATCCTGCTGCTCCTCCAATGGCAACTTGTTGTGCTGCCCCCTTCTTTGATATGTCTAGCACCTCAATATCTTCACCTGGTGATGCCATCTTTAAAAAAAAAAGGTCAGTTATTTTTACAGTTATTACTGCAAGTGACCAAATATAATTTGTAGGACACTATCACATGTTCAGGATTGTAACAATATGTTTTTTCTTCTATGAACTTCAAAGTGAAAGTAGACAACAATCATGACTTGATAAATGTGGAAATCCCCTTGGAATTCAGTGTGAATTAACTGAATGAATTTTATTCTTATATACAAAAAAAGCCCTAAAATAATTTCAAATAGTCGTTTGAACTAACCATTTTCATAGTATATATATTCAATATACATTAATTGATAAATCAAACATTTCCTACTTTTCATATCGCCCCCCGACTACGAAAGGACGATGGACGAAGAGTCAAACTTAATGTGCAACATATAATAATTCAATCGCTTCCGCAGGTCTTATCTTCTATCCAAACATATTTACATCAATTAATATTGTGTCATCTGACAAGCGTCATACAATTTATTATATAATCAACTTACAGTGTTCGATTTCTTGAGAGTAAAATAATGATGAAACTGAAAGAGGACGTAGTCGTCTTCTCCTTATAACATCACGAATGAAAGTACAACTTTATACCGGAATCATCATCATTTTCTTGTATCAAAAAGCTTAAGATAATCTGACCAGAATCTCGTTGTTGTTGTTTTTTTCATGGAAAAGATTTAAAAAAAATCATATTTCCATAATAACTAATTGTATTTTCTTTGCTATTCCAACAATAAATTTAATATATTTTAAACGCAATGGACAAAAATATTTTAAAAATAGCATAAATATATATGATGACATTTGAAGTTGGTGATAATTACAGTTGTTTTAGTAGAAAATAAAAAAAAGGATAAATGTTTCGCATCATCCTAGCGGATATAGAGCAAAACAATTTAAGCAACTTACCACATGTACTTTTGAAGTACTTAATATAGGACCAAATTTATCTACATATACAGTAGTAAAGTCTCTAAAGAGGTTGCTATACTTTATTTTGTATAATTATTATGTATACTGTAAGTTCATTCATTTTTGAGGGGCACTATGTTTCCCTCATTTCGTTAGGGTCTCGATAGATAATATTAAGAGACCCTGATTTCCTGGATAATTTTATCAACGGATATTCCTTCACATTATCTGGAAGATTAAACCATATATAAATAAATCAACTTTGATACTCAATCTTAATGAAAGTTAATGACTTTGAAGTACCGTTATATCATGTGCACAACAAGTTTATTTTTTTAATGACTTTAAAAGTTCTACCACAGTACATGTGCATGCGTACCTAATTGTGTGTGCTGGTCCCTGACTTCGACATTTAATACTCCTCTTTTTTTTTTTTTTTTTTCTCTCTCTCTCTCTCTCTCTCTCTCTCTCTACTTCTTCTTTCTTTCTTTTTTTTTTCTTCTTCTTCTTCTTCTGCTTCCCTTGTTTTTCTCTCTCTCTCTCTTTCTTCTTCCCTTGTTCATTAGTGTATAGCTTGTGTTTTTGCTTGGTTTTAGGGTTAGATACGAGAATCTTTATATTTTAAGTTGGTTCATTGACACTAAAGCATTGACGGTTAATTTCGCAATTGATCACCGAATAGATAGACGCTGAATCTGGTGGTCGTGGGTTCGATCCCAAGCCGTGACTACCAAAGTCATTAAAATCCCTTTCTGCAGCACTTTATCTGTCTCATGTAGACAAAGTATCCGAATTACTGAAATACTGTCGGTTAATATAATTATGGCAACACTGTATGGCGTACGATTATGTTGTTTTTTGTTGTTGTTGTTTTTTGCCGATCAAGCATCATGCTCAGACAATATAATGAACATGATGCTAGGTCGGCATATTGTTCAACGAGCATTATGCTCGACAAACGAGCACCATGCTGGGTCGGCATATCGTACTTCATAGGAAAGTTACCATGATTTTACTTCTCTTGCTATCTACCATTTCCGTCCAGCAGATTAAAAAAAACAAAACGAGATTGGTCAATTTGTTAATTTAGGTAAATATTTTCACCCGAATAAAATCGAAATGTGTCCACTAGACACGGATGATCCCCGCATTGCTATATACTCGTATTAACTATGTCAGGGGCCATATAACTTTTTTCGCATAGGCCATAACTCTGTCATATTTCTGCCATAGTTCAAATGAAACCTCTGAGTAAAACTCAACAGCACGTCAATGAAAATTTTCTTAAACATTTTCGTCTAACTAGGATAGGATATGTTATGGAATTATATGGCACAAATTCTGATATGCCTTAATTAATTCGATACAAAACACCAGGTGCAGAGTAATACACAAAGGTGAAAGTGTATATAAAGTTTCGTCTATGTCACATCACAGAGCTAAGGGTCATAACTCTGCAATGACTATCAATATCAACCTGTACAACTTCTATCGGTGACCATTCTCGCCAAGTTTCGTAAAGTTGTGGAGATATGCAATCGGAAAACAAGGGGTCACATTACGACTCTGATTTTGCAAATCAGCGAACATTTCCTTGAATTTTTTGACTCTGATCAAATATAGTTTTGAAATGGACGACACAAAAATTTGTGATGGACAATAGCAAATCCATATTCCTCCTTTTTACAAAGTGTGTGGGATAAAAAGATATCAAACTTATGAAGTTACAGGAAAAAAAATCATATAAGTACATTTATAAAGATGATTTTACAATTATCCAGTTTATTTCCTTTAATGACCAAACCATATTGATGACTTAAAAGAGCCCATGCTTACTTTCGAAATCAGTATATATATGGCTAGTTTTAAAAAGCAAACATAACGAAGGGAAAAGAACGTTTTTTTTTTTGTGAAAACAAGAAATGTCTTGAGGGAACAAGAAAATTTCTTGTGGGGTCAAGAATTATAATGCAAAACTCGAAGTGATTAAAACTACAACGTATCTTTCAAGAGGGGGGACGGGAAAAGTAACAAGTATTAAGATATTTTGTGGAAACGAGGGACAATATAATGGTTTGTAAGATCAAGAAAGCTCGGAACTGCATTGTGTTTGAGCGAGAGGATATTTTGTAAAAATAGTATGCTTGCACATAGACAAAGTTTAAAATAGAATCAGTGTTATCATTATTGATAGCATTATTATTAGACTGGCGATAGCCGTCTGTCTTGCTGAGCGGTAAATTGTTGATTTGCATAAGTACCACAGCCGTTTTCACCGCACTCCGCGCTGAATAGCGTATCTTGTAATACTGAAATACTGAAGTAAGGTCGTGATTTTTCTCTAACAAGAAATCGTCTTGTTCCCACAAAATAGGGGATGGAGGAAGGTTCTAGAAACACCATAATGTGTCAATGTTACCATAATTTTGAGTACAACGTCATTTTCTTTTTGTCATATTTATCACAATACAAAATTTCTTACGCAGTTATCAATAGACTGCCACTTGTTAATAGCAAATAAGTAAGCATCCGGGTGCCTTGCTTCTCACCAATGCGTCCCGGGTTCGATTCCTTGCCACGTACGTGAGAGGGTACAGTGGTTGCTCGTCCAGACACGTGGGTTTTCTCCGGGCTCTCCGGTTTCCTCCCACAATAATGACCACAGTGATTAATTTAAATTGTGATAATTTGTTTCGTAATCGATGTTAAATAAAAAAATAAAAATAAAAGCGTCCGATACACAATCCTAGTTTGTGATAAATTTGTATCCAAAACATGATAATACTTAAAATGTTCAGATATAAAAGCCTATTTTGATTTACTTGTTGGTTCCCCATTCTTCTGACGATAATTATTTCAGCTCAAACCATACAGATCTATCAATGAAAGACATCGTTCAAAAGACAGCAGCTGTAATAAGCTTTAATATATCTATTGGAAACCGTTTCTTAACAATTTTAATGATGTACATTTTAAAATAGGATTGTATTTGCGTGACTTTCCATCGTCGGAAACTGGATTTAAAATCTACTCCAAAATAGGAGTATCTTTTATATGTCTTGATGGCATTATAAATTATACAGATAAAAGTAAAGAGATCCTGTAAAATGAATAAAATGAAATTCGTATCCAACTCAAATCGGACTCAAATCAAAGTCGGAACCTTAAGTATGCAAGTCGGACACTCTATAACCTTAAAAAAAAAGCGTAGGGGTGGGGGCGGGGTAGCGGTACAAATGTCATTCTATACCTCTTCAGCATACACCTATCCTGACCTATCTCGAAACTGTCCTCAGACTCCTTGAGTATGAACGTCTATGTACCTTTCCAATGATGCCACCATCATAACATCTGTGGGTTGGGCGCAACATGTAACGGGATCGTAGTATCGGGAGGAAATTCACGCCACTGTGTCACAAAGCAAGAACTATTAGCAGACAGACGCTAATTAAACCTGATAAAAAACATCACGCCACTGTACCGATCCTTAGACGTGACCGGGAATCGAACCCTGGATTGATGGGCAAACCCAGACTCCCCAATACTCTCTGCATGTGTGCGCACATGTGTTATACAATTCTGTTAACAAAGACATTTTATTTTTCGTACGTAACAGATGAAAAATCTACTTGTTAATTTACTCTAAGTAAGAAAAGATACAAATCCATGGCTGGATCATAAAGGACATACTTAAAATATTGATAATTATATAATTCTAATATGGGCCTGTTATCAGAGACGGATAACTTACAGATATATGCCTCAAATACAATTTATCAAAATTTCTTGATACCATTTTATACCATTCAAGTTAAAATGTTTGCTTGTTCCTGTTGCATATCTTTATTCATGCGAGCTACGCTAAAAGTTATGTTCATAAATGCACGTAGGCTTGGTTTCTAGCGGGGAAATCCCACGCGCTTGAGTTATGTTGAGTAGGCGGCGACAAATTGTTCCATTTTTTTTCTAAAGAAATGCATGAATACTTTTCCAAACTATATGTAAACTCTTCCCTTTAAACACATTAGTAAAACATAAAAAGGCATATGTAAATGTGTGTAAATAAATTTGATATCCTGAAAAAAAATATATAAAAAAGACGATAGCGAAATTCCGAAAATAACGCTATTCGTTAAGATATTAGTCCACGCTGTTGTGCTCAAGCTGAGAGATAAACCACAAAATAAAACTCTTTAAATTCGTGGATATTTTCATTGTCATTGTATTTTTATTGGATTAGTGCTTTAAATATAATAAACATGTCTACCGAAATTGAAAATATCGATCTCTCACAGGAGGAGCATCAACGACTTTTGAAATATGACAGGTAAAAATTCTGGCGTCATGTAATTTCGCGGTCAGAACTCTCTTTTTCAGTTTTAGACAACTAATTTTAAACCAATATTAGTAACTTTCAACTGACTCACATCTGACTACCTTATTTAGAGATGAGTTTAATATGCAAGTTTTAATATTGTTTGACTGTTATCCAATCACTCAAACGTTTATTCTGTCAAAAAAAAATAATAAAAAAATAAAAAATAAAAAAAAATATAGATGAATGAGGTATTTGTACAGCCATGAAGACCGGTTCTCTTTTTACAAATCTGTCTTCCTTTATAAACAAAGGACCCAATGTGATGCTTGTCATATATATTTTGTTTCTTGAATACAAAATATCAAAACAAATTTTTATGGATTGTACCCTCTTTCAAATTATTGAAGCTATGAATAGGAAAGATGTAGATTTTTGTTTTTCTCTAGGCTTTTTATTATAATTTTTTAAATAAAAAATTCAGATTAGAATTTAGAGAAACAAAGAGAGAATCGATAACTATCCATTAAAATGAATTTTGGTATTTTCTTGTTTTGAATCATTATGCCAGAGTTCCATCTTTATGCTGGATGCATCAAGTTATATATTAAATTAGTCCTGTATAATATTCCATTGCTTTGTGATATTTTCTTTCTGTGGCAAAGCGACATCATATAGAAAGCCTCAAAAACATATAGCATGTTCTGGGGTGAAATCAGGGTGGAATGTTTAAGCTGTTATAAACTCAATAATTCTAAATGACTATACCTAAGACTACCTTGACTAGAAGAAACAAACATAATTTTTACCATAGATACATTTAAATTTTGGTGACAATATGTTTTAAACTCAAATTCAGTGAATGATAAGCATAGGTAGCCACTTCAAATATCTGACCCATTTCCATGTATACATGTTGACATCATATTTATAGCTGATTGGTCCATTTTCAAAGTACATTTGATAGGGAATCCTTTTTTATTTTTAAACGAAATTTTAAAGGAAAGTACTTGGAATGGGAGAGAGTGATTCCGTACTGATGACTTTGTCATTCATTACAGGATAGTATAATATGACTGGTTAAAAAAAAATATTTTCTAGGAGTCGCATGCCTTTTTTTTTTTAATTACACAATAGGCATTCTGCAGGTAGATTGCCCTTAAATAAAAAGTTATCAAGTAGCCACCTCCACCTCTTTCTGTCAACTGTAACATCAACAATGTAGGTGGAGCTTTGATGCATATGGCGAAGCTAGGCTATACACACACAGGGTACACGACGGATGATTACACATTGGCGGTTGAAAAAACAAAACAGGATGTCGGGTATTTGAACTTTTGGCGTAATATTGAAACTTTGGTGCCCTGCATACGTCTAGTGTTACATATTATGGCGTACACACCTGATTCTTGGACGTACAATATGGTTGTACGTCTGTTAGTGCAAGCCCTGAAAATATGCATAGAAAAGGGCCAGATATATATTATATGTTGGAAATACATCAAATTATGGAAGAATTCTGATGAAAGACATTTCATAATTGGATGGTAAGGAGTGGTGAGAAATAACTTATAATGAGCAATGAAATCTTTTCGTTTTTTGTTTTTTTTGTTTTTTTCCTGCTGTAAGCAGAGGACACGTAGGGATCATTTTTCTGTCGTCTGTCTCCCTGTCTGTCTGTCACACTTTTTCTGTCATGCTTCAGTAGGTGACACATGTGTTCCAGAGAACTCTTGTTTCTTATTGTCACAGTATTCATTATTTTGTCTCATACCAATACATTTGATAAAAAGGAAATGTCTTTGTCTCAAAGTAATAAGCATTTTATGATTGCTGTGAGAATTCTGAAAAGTGCCAGACTATTTGACCTCTGGTGTTTTTATCATTAGTCCTAGTGTCCATATTTCTCACATCTATCTGGCCTAAGTCTTGGAAATTAATGAATTGTAATACCACTTTCCAAGAATTTTGAGAGGGAGTGTCTTTAGCCTCATAATTTATATACAGTGTAACCTCTGAAATCCGAACTGCTGTAGGACCGACCAAAAAAGTTCAGACTTTGGAAATTTCCGGAATTAAGAAGTCTGCATTGAATTAGAGTAGCACATATGTATCGATGTTTATTAATGGTTGTGAATAGTGTCATTTTTGTTTATATGTGTAACAGTGTTTGTATTGTTTGATTAGTGTAATTATCATCAAATCCTTTGAAGCTTTACCTTATACATATATATATATATATTTTTCTTTTTTGCAAAACGGTTATATAAATATGATTTCCAATATTCAATTATCTTACTTCTCTTTCTCTCACCCTCCCGTCCTCTTTCTTCTCTCTCTCTACTTGCCTTATATTTCCCTCTCTCTTACCCTATTTGCCATTTTTATGTCAAAATGGTATATGCTAATATTGATTCCGAGCATTATTTGTCTTTTTCTATCTTTATCTCAACTTAAATTTTTGCCACTTAAGAAAATCAACACATTCTACGATGTAGCCTAATTAATTATGCTTCTAACAATACCGCAATTACACTTAAACTGTTAAAGATGTTTGTTGCAAAAAATATCAATTAATCCACTTATCACCACCTTAATCATTTACAATGTGTCACTATCTAATTGCCTATGTATTTGCCAGCGCAAACTTGGAGGCGCAAACATGTTGTGATTCTTGCGCTTGTCTGAATAATAGACAAATTATGATTCTAACGTGTGCCAAAATAACGATCACCGCTGATTAATAAACAATCAGTAGGGAGAAAATTAGGGGATGAATTGCCGCAGGGCTTACAGTTTCCGGTCTGATTACCTGTTAAGCTAGTAGCACTGCCTGGATTTCAGAGGTAAAATAGCTTTAATATAACCCAATATTTACAAAATAATTGTACGGAATTCAGAATTTAGAGGTTCCGGAATTCAGAGGTATTATTTAAATATAAACAGAAGGGGAAATTTCGGGACCAAGAAAATCGTCCGGATTTCAGAAGTTTCCAGGTTTTGGAGGGTCCAGATTTTGGTGTTTACACTGTATAAAAGAATAAATAAAATATATGTAAAGGAATTAATGTTGATAATGTTTGCCTTGCAAAAGTGGATGTTGATGTGTTCCTTTGATACTTAAAAGATCAGTTTTCCTGCAGTACTTTCCCATGGTTCGTACAGGTTTGAAAAACCCTTGAATTTGGTGTCTGTCTTGAAAAACCTCTGAAAATCAGGTTCCTATTATAGGGTATTTAGCTTCAGGGCTAATTATTTTCAGTCTGTGTAATGAGGAGTGCTGTGTCTCAGATTTTTGTTTTGGTAATTTTGACCAACCTAGCCAATCTGCTTGATTTATTTTTCAGTTGTCAATTTGGATTTTTGAAATTAGAAAAACCTGAGGAGGAAGACGCTAAAACCCTTCTGGAAAAGGTATGTATGCATCCGTCTAGGGTTTATCCAAATATGCATTAAAACCCTGTGGGCATTTGTGTCTGCCTTTGTTACAGTGCTGACCCAGATCAGCCTGTACATCCATGCAGTCTGATCGTGGTCTGCACTGTTTGTGATTAAGTCAATAAATTTTCAGCAAGCACCCCCATAAATAACTAATGGTACAGTCTAAAATGAAGAAAGAAGAAATCCACTTAAGAAATTCAGCAAGGTAAGGGTTAAAGGGAAATAATGAATTTTTTATCTACTTAATGTAAAACCTTTACCCTCTACCTCATGAATGTCCAAGTATAAAATTATGAATTGGTGAATTTTTATTTACTGCACTTTAAATGGAATATGAAACAATGGACTATCTATAATTCTATGTCATGCAGTCTATGTAGAATTTGAACTACAACAGTGTTTGAGCAATCAGAGGAGGCCCTCCTGTCTAACCTGGGCCTGCCAAGGTGTCGAAACATATCTAGATAAGGTAGAGAGTCGGAAGTTGTACATGGACAATATTTCATAAATGAGCCAATTATACAAGGTTTGCACAGTCTTAAAACTGCTTGAATATTAGGCCCTTTCTAAAAAATGTGCTTACAAACGAAAAAAGTCCTTGATTTTGGTTATTCTCTTAAAAACTGCTTAAAAATGCTTAATTTTGTCTGAAAACTTGCTTGAAAATGAATAAATGGCAAAATGTCTGATAAAAAGTCCAAAGTTTTAAGGAAACAGTCCCATTTTGTGCTAAAACAAGGAAGTATTTGCACAACATAATAGTCATAGGACCAAATGCAATTGGTTAGAATTGTTCAGGTACAAATTAATGTTGTTACGTCTCTAGTTGTTCTCCTAACAGAAATTTTAAGCTGGTCATTTACAGAAATTGCATCAGGAAAGTGCATTTTTAACAAAAAATGGTTGCTTACATACCCTTGTGTTGTTGGTGACAGAGTAATTGACATTGCCAACATGGGTGAACTGCAACGGGGTTGAAATCCCACACAAAAAAGGGACAAACATGTTCTTAGTTCCAAGGTCTACTCTACAGAAATGTTAACAAAGAATTGTTATTTTAGTGCTGCGCCAACGAATCAGTAGGTGGATATATGGTTGCTATTTTTATTTGCATACTGTTAGTTATATGCACATGTACATGTGTAATGAGTGGATACATGATTGATTCTAGTCACATTAAACCCTTTCCCTACTAATAGAGGACACCATGAAAAGACCTATGCGAACAGCATAAAACCAGATCAGCCTGCGAGTAACTCGCAGGCTGATCAGGTTTTATGCTGTTCGCTGCTCCTCATTGGTCTGGAAATGAGGATTTTATAATTAAATTTGGTAAGGTTTAACTGTGGTTTTCTGCAGATCAGGCTTTATTTGGTACCTATTGAGTGCGTCAAAATGAGTCTATATGAGGGAAAGGGTTAAAAATAAAATCTTCAGTATTTCATTACTTGTACTAATTTATTTTTTCATTGGCTACAAGTGATACATGTACAACAAAAAGTCCTTGAAAATTGGGAAAAGGTACTGAAAAAGTGCCTAAATTTGGGCAGTGGATAATTCTGTATGAACCCTGTTATAAACTTTTAAAGTAAGAAAAATGTTGCTGGTGGCACAGTTTCATCCTTTACTTTATATTGACTCGTTCTAACACATAAGCAAACAGAGCAGACCTATATCAGACAGCTGAGACAGGATCTGTCTTATCAGGGTCTCCTCTGTTTGCTCATACAATATATTGTTGATCAGTTTCTTAACAGTCATCTTTGGCAAAAAAGATACATCATTTCTTAAACCATAAATAAGATCAGTCAATTAATATTCATGAAGTCATAAAAGTGTGTATTAATTATTTTGATGCATTGGCAAACAGAGCAGACCCATTGCTCATACAATATTGTAGCTCATATTTTACGTAGTCTGTGTGGCGAAAAGAATTCATGATTCCATATGCCATTTTAAGTTCACTTAATTAATATTCATCAAGTCATATATTTGTACATGGATATTCATGAGGTAAAGGGTTAATTTATTCATGAGGTAAAGGGTTAAGATGGTATTATATGTGGGTGTTCCATGGGTTTTACTTTTGATAACTTTATGATTCTAATATTTGATGATATACTAGGGGGAGTATAAACTCTAGCACAGTTCACATATTATAGTAGTATGACATGTTTCAATAGTAGACACAAATTTTTATTTCTTATACAGTGAAAATATGGTCATATATTATATGTGGTATCCCAGTTTGGATGGTTATGGACCCCAACTATAGCAAATCTACAGTGTATCCTGAAAGGTAGAAAATGTCTAAATGATTTTGGTGGTGTTCTATTGTTTATAATTAACTAAATGATACTTGAATTCAAAAGTAGAAGTTATGACGGAAGTTCATT
>CM037785.1:5545341-5595341 GCA_021229015.1 Solen grandis
CCTGTCAGTTTGTGAGACATTATAACCTGGGACATATGTACATCTGGCCTTCTTTTAACATAATAAAAATCACAAAAACCTTGCCCCTTCCACTATGCTTTGATACACACAAGGGTTCAGTTTCCCCATGGTGAGCCCCTTTGTTCCCCCTCTCACCCTCCGTACTGGTCAATGACCATATTATATCACTGGCAGTGTGGAGAAGATTTGAATTCAAACAGGTACTGGTCAGTTGAGTGGGCAGTCAGTTCAGACAACATGAAGTGGTCAGTTTGAAAGATTTGGATTGATTTATCAGTGGCAGGGATTATATTCAGATCAGCTTAATGCATTGAAGACTACACCTACCTTTATATAGGTATATATCTACCAGTGTATATTACAGGGTGTACCAAACAAAGGTGTGCTGTCCCTCTAAAGGAGTTGTGAATATACTCTCATGTGGCTCACCAATATCTGAATGATTGGTAGGGGCCTTTTAAAGTTTTGTCAGTGCATGTTATAAGTGGGATTTACTTTTTCAGTGAATCTTTTAGAAGTGTGGAATAAAAAGCAATGGAATGAAATTACTGGGTAAGTGTACTAAAATATAAAGAGGTGGTGATACCATGTGTTATTTTTGTGTGGAAAAAATATTCTGACATTTGTCCGGATTTCTTAATAATTCCTTTGTGTGCTGTAGGTATTAATGTGATTAAATGGGTGGATTTACATCCAAATTTTCTGCCCATTCAATCAGCTATTGGACCAGTAATACCCAGGATATGTGTTAATGCGAAGGCATGTAAGGTATGCAACGTTTTGAGTAAATATTGTTTTCTTAGCTAAACAGTCAGCTGACATACAAGTAGGTGCTATTGGTACTTCCCATATTAAAGGCTTTGGTAAAGTATTTGTGGTATTTACTACACTACTATGTCTAACAATAAACCTTTTCTTCTGCTTACCCAGCACAAAATCTACCTTCACTTTGTCACGCGCGATTATGTTTGAAAGGAGACTCAGTCAGGATATAGCAGGAGATTAAACGGAGACACTCGAAAAATGACTTAAATATAAATCATGTCCATGAAATATTGAAGTATATAGATTATATCTATCTACAGATATAGGTTTGATGATGATGATGATGATGATGATGATGATGATGATGATGATGATGATGATGATGATTAGGTGGTTGTGGGAATGACGTGCTGAAGTGCTTGAATCAAGATCCTGGCATTGGCTGTCAACCTGCTTTTCTTTTTTTGTGTTATTTGTCATATCATTCTAATCTGTCCCTCTGTTTGTCTGTCCACCCATCTGTCTGTCTGTCCATGCACCAATCCAATTTTACAAGCACAAGTAACTAACATGTCACCCTAGTGTATGGTCTAGTGTGGGTCACCCTGAGTATCACTTCATGATCTGTTGTTGATGGGCCTGAAAATAAAACTCAGCAGACCCACTCACATTATGCAAAAGTCAAACAATGTTCACATATCAGACAATATACCCATATCTGTAAAGATATCAGACCCAGATACTGAGCAAGGCTGACACATGTATACTGAATATACATGAGTGTGTGGCTGGCTGTGTGCATAAGTTATGAATTGTATGCACACACCTGGTATGTGCTGGTACAGATAGGTTGGTGGCAGACGGATGATGAGACAGACGGTCTGAACACCTGGATTGAACTACTTAACAGTTCATTCGGTTATTATAAACGGTTATTATAAACGCAGGGACAGACTCAAAAGTATTCCTCATAGAATCTCATGGATTCATGGCTGGAGATCATTAGTATAGTATATGAAAACAAACAATGATAAACAACAACAAACAACAACATACCACATATTGAGATGCAGAAGGTGATAATTATCAGCTGTTGGTATTTGAAGACCACATGAGAGCTCTCAAGGAAATCACAAGGGAGACAAATATGTAACACATTTACTGGCTTATAAGGTTTCATTCCAGTATCTTGGAGATTTGAAGGTTAATTTACTGTAAATCCTGAGGTGAGCTGCACTCACTGATAGTTCCAGTATGTTTTGTAGTCTGGTTCCCAGTCTTCCTCAAAATTACAGAAAAAGTAGTGTAAGGGGAAGGTATCCCCCGCCAAGAACCAGCCTACAAAACACATTAATTGGAACTATTTGTGTGCAACTTGTCTCTGCTCTTTACTCAAAGAGTTCTTTATAGGTAAGAATGAACAATGAGAACCTGCTCATTACTCATAATGTAAAGTGAAAACCTACTCAATAAGAATGAAACCTGAAACCTGCTCACTACTAATTAAGATGTAAAATGAAAGCCTGCTCACTACTCAATAAGATGTAAAATATAAACCAGCTTACTACTCAATATGAATGTAACAGGAAAACCTGCTCATTACTAAATAAGAATGTAACATGAAAATCTGCTCATTACTCAATATGAATGTAACAGGAAAACCTGCTTATTACTCAATATGAATGTAACATGAAAATCTGCTCATTACTCAAAAAGATGTAAAATGAAAACCAGCTTACTACTCAATATGAATGTAACATGAAAATCTGCTCATTACTCAAAAAGATGTAAAATGAAAACCAGCTTACTACTCAATAAGACCTCACTTCACAATAGTCCTTTGGAGATGAGAAGGTGACATGAAATCTTGATCACTACTCAGGCAACATGAAAACTGGCCCAAACTGTGTATCATTTCCAGTCTGATTCTTGATCCAGTCATTTCACATGGTGTAAAATCTTGTTAACCCTTTCCCTCATATACTCATTTTGACGCCCTCAATAGGTACCACATAAAGCCTGATCTGCAGAAAACCACAGTTAAACCTTACCAAATTCAATTACAAAATCCTCATTTCCAGACCACTGAGGAGCAGTGAACAGCATAAAACCTGATCAGCTTGCCAGTTACTCGCAGGCTGATCTGGTTTTATGATGTTCGCATAGGTCTTTTCATGGTGTCCTCTATGAGGGAAAGGGTTAAATGAAAGGTAAAGAGTGGTTTGTTCTTAGTTAACTTTAGAAATCTGCAGCTGATAGCAGGTTGAGGTAAATGCTCATGGTGAGATCTGACCTGGATTTTATTGAGAATCTGCAGAGTCTTTTGAACCATGGTGTTCATGTTGTATTGTATTCCTTAAAAAGTCCTGGGGGTCAGTGATAAGGTTGCATCTTTTAATAATTTGGAATCTGCAGGGTTTGCATTTATACACATCTGAGTTTCTCTTTCCTTAAACTGTTGTGTGCTACAGAATTGCAATGAAAGTTACTGAAGTGGAATGCACCTTGGCTTTTAATTGTTGACTAGTTACCACTCAGAAACACCATTGTGTATTGTGTTTGAAACCAGTTTTATTGTCATCTCAAATAAAGAGTAGAAAAGTGTGTTAAAGCTTATTGAGTTTGTGGGTTACTTACAGGCTGATTAGGTTTTATACTGGTAGATTGTGTCATTTCCTTGTAGCTCTGAAGGATGAGATAGGTACAAGAGGTAAACCCTATACCATACAGGGTGTCCGTTTTTATACCAGGTTAGATCATAGAAAACCTACATTCTCAAGGCTGATGATGAGCAGTTTACCAGATTTTTAGTCTGTGATACTCTTTAGTACAAAATTGGAATGGGGAGGAATTGGCCAAGACTAAGACTTGCTGATCTGGATTTTATATGGTCAAACCCCCCTGGGAACCAATCAAAAGGGATATGTTTCATTGAAAGGCAGGTCAGACTGAATGAAATTCTTGAAGCTGGTGTTGAACCTTATATATCAACTCTCAGGCTGATCTGGATTTATATTGGTTGCCTGTGTCATTCTGCTTATCAGTCTGTGGCAATGCAGGTTAAGTGAGACACATGCAAGTGTCAACTACGGATAGGGAGGTGTGACGGTGTTGATAGATTGTCTCCCGTCTCCCGTGGGATCTGCTGTATATGTCTGGGTCATACATTGATCACATTACTTGTCTAGCCTTTTCTCTCACCTCATGAGGTCTGTTCATGCCATAGTCATTGTATTGAATGATCCTCCGACTTATAGATTTGCTCTTCCCCTCATTCACTTCGTTTCAGATATTGTTTTCCTTTTTCATTGTTGATGCTTAAATTAGATGGAAAAAAAATGGTGTTTTTTGTCTGGTTTCTGGTTTACACTCTCAGACTGAGGTCAAGAAATTCTTCTCAAGGAGTAAAGAGCATTAATCCAGATCAGTACTGTTTACATCCATTATAACGCTATCCATTATAACGCTATCCATTATAACGCTATCCATTATAACGCAGTCAAATATTTGATCCTAGATCCAGTTTTTGTGATATGGTTAGTTTTTCTCAAAAGTTGGTGTGGTCCAACCCCAAACAACCTCTCAGCAGCAACATCTGCCAGAGTTGCAGAAAAGTGTTACTGTTGAGAGGTGTTGCTGTATAGAGGTATTGACTGGTTCCCAGGTAAAACTAATTGGGGGGGGGGGGGTAAATAAAACTTTTCTGCTAAGAGGTTACTGTTTACTGTTGCTCTAAGATGCTTTTAGTAGGTTTGACTGTATTATTATGAAACTGCAGTCTCTTACAGGCTGATCTGGTTTTAAAATTATTGCAGAGATCATCGTAGTGTTCTTACAGCCAGCATGGAGTAGAGGAATATAGTTTTCATTGATCTGGTAGATTCCTATCCTTTGTTCCCATCACAGACTGAGTTGTGTGCAGAATGGCACGTAGCCTGTGAACCTAGATAGATATCTGTGTGTCGGTGTATTGACTTCCATATCCCAGGCAGGATCTTTACAGTACTGCATTAATTAGGAACCTCCTGTATTTGGAGGCCCCTATCTGTGCTCCTAACATGGAAGGGTAAACCTGAGGTCATGGAGGCCCCAAACATGTAAAAGTAGACTTAAGAATTCAGACTTTGTTTTTGAAATTTGAAAACTGTATTTTACTCAGATTAAAAAAAAATGGCTAATAGATTTGAATATAAATATTAGATTGCACTTAAGTACCTTTTAAGAACTGGGGCCCTTGCTTAGAGGCCTTTTCCATGTTATTTATGGATGTATCATGTTGTGGTAAATCATCAATTTTGTCAGATTTACCGAGGCAAATAAACTAAAAAAACACCAGAGGGAACATAACATGTACGTGTAAGAAGCTATATAGTTCTGTTACTGTTAAACTCTCCCATCCATCTTACCAGTTATTTTTCAGTGAGTAACTTATTTGTAATTTTGTTGAGTACTGTTTTGATTGTATTTTTGTTGAGTACTGTTTTAAACACATTTAATAAAACATTTGGAAGATATAGCCTTTCTTAAGGGGGCGTTTGATATGCTTTCCAGTAAATCAGAAGTAGGTGAGATTTCCTTATGGATTCAGAATGTCCCATGATTATAAAATCATATATATGCACTTAGCCTAGTTTCGCTGTCACCTCTCCAAGTAAATTTTGAAGTTTCCTCAGTCATCATGCTCTCCTTTCCAGGGTATAGGGCTGTTAAATCTTTTAGTTACTTTAATTTGGGTAATAGTTTTTTCTTCAGTTTGGTGTTTCGGCAGAACTATACAGTATAAATCCCTTATAACACACTCCAAAATAACACATACACCAGTATAAGTCAGTCTTACATTGGGTCTCAAATCTTTATTTTGTGATTTGTTTTATTTGAGCAAGGGTACATTTTCACATATTGATTGCGCTAAAAAAAACTTGGGCTGCAAATATAGCATTACAGTCAATAGAGCAATACTGTATGTATGGTTGAAAAGGGCCTGTTTTCATACCATATGTTGGGGAAATCATGCCATTTTTTTAACATTTGGGAAAGAAATTAGCATATTTATGGAAAACTTCATGAATTGAATGAAAGTTTTAGAGGGAAAGATGCCTATCAGTGGCCCCTGGTAAAGAAGGAAAAAATCCCTGATGGAACTGCACTGTATTTAAGCTTGGACCCCAAAATATAGAGGTATAATGGAGAAACACTGTATTTAAAGGCCCCATTTTGCTTCCAAAATTAGTGTATATTCTTTGGATAGAAAAGCAAAATCTATGCTACAGAATTGTTACGAGATGCAATCCGTACATAGTCGTTGACAACAGCATCACTACAATGCATAAGTAATAAAGAATCTTTTACTAAAGATCAATCGTTTACAAAAATAACTAATTTGCATATTTTGCATATCCTTGTTAATGTTCCTTAGACATTCCGTATGTCTCCCTTAACTAATCTCTAGTACATAAATTGATGATGTAACAGATAAACAAATTGTGATTCAATGACGGTTTTTCAAATTTAAATTAACATTGATTACAGACTGTCTTCGGGAATACTCGGCAAATCAAAATGTAAATATTGAGAGTATTTTTACTTCAATATGTCAATGTTATTTTATATTTCTTATATAATGGGCCTTTAATTTAACCCTTTCCCTCATATAGACTCATTTTGACACACTCAATAGGTACCACATAAAGCCTGATCTGCAGAAAACCACAGTTGAACATTACCAAATTTAATTACAAAATCCTCATTTCCAGACCACTGAGGAGCAGCGAACAGCATAAACTGATCGCTGCGAGTCTCGCAGGTGATCTGTTTAGTTGTTCGCATAGGTCTTTTCATGGTTGCCTCTATGAGGGAAAGGGTTAAGTGATATGATTCTTGTGGCCATTTGGGTCAGTCAGATCTTGACATAGTGTATCACCTCATGACTGTGTAACTTCCTCCAGGAAAGAGATCCTGCACTTTTGAATGTTGATCAGTGTTGACAGGCAGATGTTGAAGTGATCAGGTGGACCCCCAGGATAACAAAGAGAAAGAGCTGAAGTACATGTCTGTCTGTAAACACTGAAGCTAAGGCATAATGTTAGGATACATGGACATACACCATCTGCTGTTTACTTAATGGGTTTAGGGGTGAAGGTTGCATGATCTGCAGGCAATTTAAACCTGAATCATTTTGCATTTACGCTTACAAAGTGAAGGGAGACAAAGACATTGATCACAAAGCATGTTCTGGTCTAAAGTTGTAGTGATTGTTTATGCAACACCTGTGTCTTCATTTTGAAAAAGTACCTACATCAGAAACAGCAGCTGGAGGTTGTCAGGTTGATAACAGTACCATGGTATTCTAGAAGTTGGTATTGATAGATTTGCTTCAAGACTGTGCGGGGGGCCTCCATGGTCGAGAGGGTAAAGTCACTGACTTGAACACTCACTCAGCCCCTCACTGCGTGGGTTCGAATCCTGGCAGGTCATTTGGATTTTCATGTGAGGAAGCCTTCCAGCTGGCTTGTGATAGGTTGGTGGTTCTTCCCGGATGACTCTGTGTATGTAGGGTCTTTCTCCACCTGTAATTAGCTGGACGTCGCTATATGACTGAAATATTGTCGAGGCGATGGAAAACTTAAATAGTCAAGTCAGGTCAAGTCAAGTCAAGACTGTGCATATGTAGTGTCAAAATGGATAGTATGCCATTTTTATGTTTGAAGGTCAGGGACATCAAAGAGTGTCTTAACCATGTAATGGAGCCATCATGGATTCCATTGCTTGGTGCCCAGCATATAAGGCTTATGTAATCTTCAATATTAGAGGAAATAAAGATTAATAATGAAAGATTTGGTTTGAACAATCTTGGGATATTGTGACTTGGTGTGGTATCATGCTACTTATCTGTATCTGCTTTGATCAATTAGGTCCCAAAATAACTGAGATATTGTTGAGGGGATCTTAAAACTAAGAAATCAGTTATCAGCTGTACAGCAGAGACCAAATTTTTACGCTAGAGAGCATATGTATAGCTTACAGGGTAAATTATCATATATTGATAAACCAGCTGAATGAAATTCTAAAAAAGTGCATTGGTTGCATGGTTTATGCTTGACAAGGCATGTTGTCAGTATATTTGTTATTTTGAACAACTATTGTAGATATATTTAACTTCATAACTATGATTGCTCATCATGTTTGACAAATCATTAACTACAAAGGCTTAACCAATTTAGTTCTCCATGAAATGCAGGTCAGTTTAGATTAGCGCTTTGTTCAACCCTTTATGCTTTCCTTTTGAAAATGTGGCAGAAAAAACAGTAAAGGCTTGTCGTACTTGTCATGTTGATTTCAACAGTATTGCCTTATCCCCAAACTAGAATAATTATCCATTTCATAGCATGAACAAATCAATCATTTTGTTGTTTTGTAAATTGCCAACATTAGATCATTTTCCTTATATTGAACTCAACCCCAGCAGTAGGATCTTCTGTTACCTCTCCCTTGTGTTGAAATCCAGTAGGACTGAACGTTAAAATATTGAAGTTACAATATGTCCTCTGTCAGAACAAAATCAGAAGCCTGGCCAAGATGTTCGATGTCCCATTCACTGTGGATAGGTGGTCATATTACTTTCTGGCTGATCTGCTTTTGCACTGTTTTTATCCATAGGCTCTTGTTGTATACCTTTTTGAAGTGGCGTCTTTAACCTTTCCATTTGATGCAATGGCAACCCATATTTGACAGCCTTGATGTTGGTCATCTGTGTCAGTAATTATTTTAGTTACCAAGGTCAGGCAGATTAATTTTTCGCTGTGTCCATACAACAGTCATTTACCAACATGTCTTGTCTCCATGGCGGCTCCATCTCATCACCAGTCAAGTGATGATGACAAGGAGTCCGTATACCTACCATTGAACTGGCCTTTTTTGTTTCCAGGTTTTTCTGATCTAGTTACAGACTGGTTCCAATTGTACAACATGCTGTGGTTCTCGTCTGGTGTCTATATTTAGACTATTTTTCTCCAGAAGGGTCATTGCCGAGGTGGCCATTGTGTTTGGCCGATTATTTTTGTCGTTTTGTGTCTGTCAGTCCTCAATCCTTAATGTGTTTTTCTGTGATATTGGTTATCTACCTTCAGTGGATGTCTGAAATTGCTTGAGACAGACATCAGATTTTGCTCCTTTATGTAAGGTTGGGGACCAGACAATGAAAGGATGACACAATTATAAGTCATTTGTCAGTAAGCATCTTTCAGGATTTGTGTTTGTCTGCATGAGAACAGAGTTTATATGGGTATTGCATAGCCTATAAAATATGTGGCGGTCCCCACAGTTAATCAGAATTAGTTTGATTGCTTGACTCAGCATAATTTTTTTTTTATTCTAGCCTAGCTTCATTATGTGTGATTTCTTCGCCCTTGTGGCCGTGGCCTTAGTGTTATCCTTGTTCTTCAGCTGTCTCCCTTCCAGGTACAGCAATTTTCCAGATTTATCTACATTTTTGGAGAAATTTGGCTGATTTTCGCTATGTAAGTGTGCTGTGATGAGTTGTAGATACAGATTTCACTTCTGTTGTACAGTTTTGAAGGCATTATTGTCCTTGACGTGATAATTGAGGTTTTCCAGACTCTTCCTAAATGCTCAGAGATATAAAGCTGAGTTTTTGTATGTAGGTTTACTTTGACGAGCAACAGATTGAGCTTCAATTTAGCTCACCATAGCTTATTTTTGATAAAATAATGGCTCTTGGGACTTCTTAAAAAAAAAAAAAAAAAAAAAAAAAAATGCCATGAAAGAGTAATTCTTGTCATATTGATACATCTTGAAAATTTAATCCTTGCTTTTTCACCACTATACAGAGGATTAGGTCTCTGTAGATGTTTTTTGTCTGTAACATTGTTATCCAGTGATATGGTTTAAGGTACATGTCCTTCCCAGACACAATGTACTGGTCTTACACAGGAGCTGGAATTATGGGTAGCATAAATTATAAAAAAAACTTGTTTTCTTATTAAGTGAAAGAAATAAGCTCAAATTTAAGTTTAACTGGTTCATATCAGGGAAAGGGGAGTTGAATTAATACTGACTGTATTCAGCTTGAATTCCTCTAACAAAATCTATGTTTATAGAAAACTAAGCTGTCCCAGCATGTTGTAGCACATGTTTTTTGATGTCTCAATGGCTGTATTAGTTAACAGTAACTTTAGATCAAGCTAGCTGCATGTCCAGGCTGGCATCTATTTGCAGTAATTAAATATGGCTTATCGTTTGTAGTAGTGTCTGGATCCCCCACCCTATTGATCAGCAGGTTTATATATATGCACACTAGCATGTAGGCACAGACAGCTGAGTCACGCTGGAGGCTGGTTGACCTATTGGCCCAGCCCCAGAATGTTGTCACAAAATACAAACTGGGTCACAACTGTTGCATGATGACGATCTTTGCTATTTATAGACATGCTACTAAGCAATATTAGACATTTCGGTAGAACTTGGAGATGGCTTGTTTAGCTGGTTGAAGGAAGAGGTTTCTGTGCTTTCATCATTAAAAGTAAAAAGAAAAAAAAGAAAAGGAAATGTTTCGTCTCATTGAGACAAAAAAGATAACCCTTTACTTCATGAATATTCATGTACAAATTTATGAATTCATGAATATTAATTAACTGAACTTAAAATGGTATAAGAAATCAAGATTTTTTTCTTTGCCACACAGACAGTTTAGAGTTGTATGAACAAACAGAGGAGGTACGTGTCAGAATGAGTCTATATGAAGTAAAGGGTTAATTAAATTTATTTCAACTTTGCAATCATACCTAATCTCCTATTAATGTGATTTCTTTCTCTGTCACCTTATCTGGAGCACTATGTTAGTGAACAGAGACAAAAGTCTGCAATAAGCAATCTAGGATGATTTTATTGATTTGTATACTTCACTAATTGATGCTGATACAAATAATTATCTTGCTAAATTGCTTGTAGTGATTATCAACTTCAAATGCGTGTGGAAACTCTCAGGTAGCCTTTGTAAAGTTGACTACTTTCTTCTCATCTAAAGTTTTGATTTATTACATAGAAGGAAAAGGTAATAATAATAATATTACTGCTGTCTGGTCAGAATCCAGATTGATAAAAAGATCCTGAAGATTTTTAAAAACTTTGTTGGTTGAGGCAAGCAAGATGAATTCCAAGTTGGAATAAAAAAGAAGTCCTCAGATATTTGAACTCTCTGAGTTAACAAGATATGGGACAAGAATGCAGAAATCAATGGAATATTTGCATTTAACTCCGGCTGAGCAAACTGCAGAGTTGAGTCACCATGGAGAATGAAGGCTCTCTCTAGATCATCATTATCCCAGCCCTGGTCCTGAGTTCTCCGTGTGTGTCTCTATATTGCCTCTCTCAGATGCACAGACTTTAAATTTTCATCACTGGTATTGGTATTTGATCATGAGTCAGTTATACATTTTTTTTTTTTATTAAAAAGTGTATTTGGTTATGAGTTCACAAATGTGTGAATTTCCTGCTCCAATATACAAAGCTATGTTTGGAATCCCAAGATTTTACGCTGTGCTCATGTTTGACTGCATCAAACCATTTGAAAATGCACCTGAACTCAACTAAACAGTTTACTTGCTTGGCATTCAGCAGGTATGGTCTAGTTCCAGGATTGGTTGGCTGGTTGTTAACCCAACAAACAACTAAACAGTTCACAAAATATAATTTTGGGGTCCAGTGTTGGCCCTTGTTGTTATAATCGATTGTGTTATAACGGAGTTGTATTGCACTTGGGTTTCCTCAGTACTCCAGTTTCCTCCTACGGCGCAACTTGCACAGACACCATCTGTGCTTTAAAAAAAAAAAAAAAAAAAAAAAAATGTCTAAAGCCAGCTTACATTCTTTCAATATGTTGTTTATTGAATACTGTAATTTTAAACTTTTGAAACTTAAGTGAGTTTAGGTGGCTGTGAGGGTCCGAGATATTGAGGTTTCTAGCCACATGTTCTAGATTGCTTAATTGTTTACTTCTTATATAGTGTTTTGACATCTTGATAATTGGAGCAGACCCAGATCAGACATCTCATTCTAGGAATTTCCTCTTTTTGCTCATGTAGTTCTGTCATTCAGATTTTAGTCTGCTTGGCATATAAAAATCCATTCTTTCATATACCATTTAAAGTTCAGTAAATTAATATTCATTAAGTCATAAATTTTGTGTATGAATTGTTCATGAGGTACCAGTGGTTGAGTGGTTATAGTGTCTACCCAATTGCCAGGCGGTTAAGGGTTCAAGCCCTGGTTGCTACACAAAGAAGTCATTAAATATGGTCTGTTGTGACCAGTCCTGATGGCCAAGTGATTAAAGTGTCAGCCCAGTAGTCTGGAGCAACACCATGCAGTAGGTTTGATCCCTGGCCCATACCAAAGTCATTAAGAATAGCACTGGTATAATCTCCAACCAAGTTAGTTCCAGGACTGGTTGGCCCAGTGTCAGGATACATGGCTGGGTGTATCATGTCAATTGTCTACAGTGAGGCAGCACCATACTTGGTGTCTGTAGACGAAGACAAAACTGACTGAAAAACTGCTAGAGTCTTCCAGCTAAGCATTCTCAGTATTAGATAGGATAATTGCAGGACTTTTGGACTAGCTGCATTCCTGTGACATGATACGTAGAACTCAATTTTACTTCACAATACAACAAGTATATATTATATATCATGTAGACTCTACTTGCAGATGGTTAATTTAGATGAAGCATAATGAAAGAAAACCAGACACTCGTAAAGTATATGATCTTACTTCTCTATCAATTTACCAGATGTCATATTGCAGTACATTATAAAAAGAAACCATACAGAAATTGATCCTTCAAGTCTATTGGTAGTTTAATGTGATATCTCAATCAAGATTGTACTAACTGATGTTGATGTGTACTGTGACATTTCTCACGTAGTTTGAACAACCAGGAGGAGATAACTGTGGTCTACACGCAAAACTTAAATCATTTCAAAATGGAGAGAAAATATTGATTGATTGAACAGACACCTTGCTTATGTTAATCATGTTGACTCTGGTGGTGGTAGTTTTTGGATAAACATTTCC
The DNA here is from genome assembly GCA_021229015.1 of Solen grandis. Classification (NCBI taxonomy): domain Eukaryota; kingdom Metazoa; phylum Mollusca; class Bivalvia; order Adapedonta; family Solenidae; genus Solen; species Solen grandis. The sequence continues at coordinate 5,558,218 of CM037785.1, forward strand.
AAACTAGATCAGACTGCAGTTACATAAGTAATCACACAACCTAATACAGCTTAAGGTGGTTTATGAGACAGGGTTATAAGTGACTCAACCTCCATCAGTTGAGAACACAGTACTATTGTGATAGAGCCTATTAAATAAAGACGGAGGATTTAACCCTTTACCTTATGAAGGTGTGTTTTGATGCCTTGGCAAACAGGGTAGACCCAGATCAGGAGCTGTCTTATCAGAATTTCTTTATTTCATATACCATTTAAAGTTCAGTAAGAGAATTCACCAAATCATACATTTGTTCATGGATATTTATGAGGTTAAAAGGTCCATCATCATCATCATCATCATCATCATCAACAACAACAACAACAACAACAACAACCCATCTGAATGATATCTGGATTAGTTTAGATCTGATGCACTAGATTTCCTTTGCCCAGTGGCAAGTTTTGGCAGAAGAAAATATGGCTAGGGAAAGCAGCATTAAATTGTTTATAGTTGTGGTTTGTTGGGCAAGTTTTGTTGCCTGATTGTTTTATGATCCAGACATTGATGTCCTTATCTGCTGAGGTAGAGGGTGTCAGAAGATAGAGCTATAATCCTTCCAGTCTTTTGTCCCAGTCTGACACTGGCTCTCTCTGGCTTTCACCAATGTAATCTAATGAGAGAAGTGAGGGAGTTTCTTGTCAATATTGGTTATTGGTTGGTATAGAGAATGGTATACGGACATTTGCCCTCCTAAATTGCTTGGGCAAACTCTTGACTCAGTCTTTTTTTGCAGGAGGACATTGCCCCCCTCCCCCTTTCTCTTTCTAAGCACAAGTTGACAGATGATGCATATTAATACGAACTCAAAATCAACAGTTGAACTTAAAATGAGCTGATATGGTCTGTTCCTGTTTACGAGATATAGTTTTGTCCGTTGGGGGATGGGATTCTTTCTTTGCCATGCAGACTGTGTAGAATCTAAGCTAAAATACTGTATGAGAAAAAAGAGATCCTGGAAAAAAGCTGTTCGATCAGGGTCTGCTCTTTTTGCCAAATTGCCTCAAAATGAGTCTGTATGAGGGTAAAGGGTTAAACATGTTTTACAGCTGCAGATTGACAGGAAGTGGTCATCTATTGAAGATTTTGATTGAATTGTGTTGTTAAAACTGAAATTGCCAGCTTTTGAGATTTTCAAATCATCATTAATAGCAGCTTCATACAAAAGTTTAAATTTTGATAGTCTTTTGAAGTTGTCTTTAGTTAAAGCAATGGATCATTGAAGTGTGTCTTGTGCCTTGTGCTTGGCTTATACTCCTACAGAAGAAGGTAGGGCTGCTGTTGAGTTGTTGTCTGTTATAGCATTTTTGTGGTTTGTGTCACATGTCACACCTGCCCTAAGTATGGAGTGTGGCAGGATTTATATACCTATACCTGTGTCTGTCATCAGGTGGGCCTGGGGTCAGGAGGGGTCAGGGGTCTACCACATTGTGGTCATGTGGTGGTTTGGATACTTGATATGTCATCACGGTGTCACAAGGTTACTCCCCCGCCTTTTCAACAGGCATAGTTTGAGGTTTTATATCTTTCTGTAGCATTTCATTGATATTTGATAGTTGGGGGGAAAAAATTGGGCGGTAAATGTAGGGGCCAATCACTGGGTTGAAAGCGAGAGATGTTAAGATCTCCAGCTTTGTGGTACTCTGTCACACAATAAGGCTAAAAAAAAAAAAATAGTTCCGTTTCTGGTCACCAGGGAAAAAAAAAAAAGAGTAGGTAGGTAGGGATTATTTTTAAATGAAAGGTTAAAAAGGGGGGAAAAAGGGGAAAGATTTTTTTACAGACGGAAAGGTAAAAAGACCCATTAGGTTTGGTTGTTAAAAAAGAGAGTCGGTCGGGAGACCAGAAGCGGAACTTTTTTTTTTTTTGCCTAACTTGAACTTTAACCCTCATTGATTAAGCTCCCGTGTTGAACACATGTTGTACATCACTGGACAGTAATAAATGTGATAAACAGAAAGTGAATACAAGTTTTACTCGATAAACAGAAAGTGAATACAAGTTTTACTCATCACTCATTTCATTCATGAGCTTAACCTATGAGTTATTCATATACTAGCTGTGAGCTGGGAATATGCATAGAATGGAAATCAACAAGTTATTAATATTCATCAACATAATGGAGTTGGGCTCACTCAAGTTGAGCTCCGGGTTATTGATGCATGTGTTGTACTACTATATACCAGGCTGTGTAGGTTGGTTTGACATTTACCATGAAGTTTTATCTGGGCCACATTCCTCCAGCGATAAAGGTAAACAGCGTAATGTCTGGAGTATATGACATGATTAGACTTGTATAGTATGACCTCATGCCTCCACTATGTCATTGAAAGACCTTGTTCTATATTTACATACACAGGATTTTGTGCTGAGTAAGTCGCCCAGAGGAAAGGGTGGGTGTCCTGTGGCACTGACTGGGTATAGTACATTGCTGTGTGGGATGTCAGTGTTTTTTTTCTATGTGTTGGGGAAAGGGATCCAAGCCCATAGGAGAGGGGAAATAATTGCGCGAACTAGCTAAGAGGGGAATTTTTTTACTATGTATAATGCAGGCATTTTATTGTATTTACTCTTATTGAATGATGTTTTGGTGCATAAAAGAATAAGAACAATGATATAACATGTTTGAACAGTTTAATTAAGAATATAACATTAACTACGACAGTGAGTCCATGCACACAATATGGTATCATTGGTATGTAAACTCATAATCACTGAGGGGGAAATGAAAAGAATTGGGGGAAAAAAATATATTCCAGGCAGGGAGGAATGTCGCTTATATACTCCATATATTTTGACCAAAAAAAAAGCCTGGATGTATTTGATATTGTTTGACCCTGTATTAACACCAATGTGTAACAGAATCAAGCCAGATCATATTGATGGCAGTTCTTACTCTATACAGAACTGGTCCTGGTGGCTGAGTGTTAGAGAGTCTGCCCTGGAATCTGGAGGTCTTGGGTTCGATCCCCAGCCGCGACATATCAAAGTCATAAAAAATGGATCTGGTATAGCTCCCTTGTTTGGTGCTCAGCATATAAGGGTAGTTCCAGGACTAGTTGGCCCGGTTTCAGGATAATGTGACTGGATGTGGTATCATGCCACATGTCTAAGATGTAATACTGCAGTATGGCAGCACTATATCTGTCTCAAGTAGACATCGTCTACATATGACTGCAGAGGGCCTCCGTGGCCAAGAGGGTTAAGTCGCTGACTTTAACTCTCACTCAGCTGGACGTTGCTATATGACTGAAATACTGTTGAAGCAATGGTAAACTCAAAAAGTCATTAGTCAGCCAAATGACTGCAATACTGTTAGTAGGACGCTAAACCCAACAAAACAAACAAACAAACTCATTCTATACAGGGGTTAAATAGTGAGTCCTCCTGATCACTGGACACTGAGGAGCAGTGAACGCTATAAAACCTGGTCAGCCTGTGAGTTTTCTAACTGGTTTAACCCTTTCCCTCATAGAGGACACCATGAAAAGACCTATGCGAACAGCATAAAACCAGGTTTTATGCTGTTCTCTGCTCCTCAGTGGTCTGGAATTGAGGATTTTGTAATTAAATTTGGTAAGGTTTAACGTTGGTTTTCTGCAGATCAGGCTTTATGTGATACCTATTGAGGGTGTCAAAATGAGTATATGAGGGAAAGGGTTAACACCACAAAGTTGAAGTGAAGAGCAGGAAAATGGTCATGTTTGTTGTAGAGTACCATTTGATTGTCATGTTAGACAAATCTAAGCAAACATTTCAAATACATAGTCATAAGCCCATTCTTTAGTGCTAGTGAATAATTTTTTGAAGGATTTTTTATAATAATATCCATTACACATTGAGTGAACTGGGGGTTATGTAGGAATCGGGTCAAAGTCCTGTCACACCAAGTTTGACAAGAAGTTCAGTATTATTTAGGGCCATAGTGGGGGTATTAATCACCTTTTGTGATGGCTCTAGCTTATAATTATGATGTATATAATTATTCTTGGTTAAAGGGAGGGGAAATTTGATGGTTTCACTGCTATTGTGGCCTTGTGAGTTTTCTTGGAACTATTTTTTCCAAAATAATTATCCTCCAGAAAGGTATAAAGCTATATTGATAGCAGTTTATTGGGCTACAAGAGCAGACAATGAGGCACAAAATGAGCATTTGAGAGCGATATCAATATAGACAGAGAACTATAGGATATTACCATACAAATATCAGGAATACGATGATAGGGTTTGATGCAATGTTCATAATGTATTGGGTTTGGATTTCACTGGCGTTTCTTTTTTCTTAATTTGCACAACCTGGCCTAAATCTAAATCCTACATTTTATGATAACGACAGTGGTTAATATCATTATCCAGTGTTGGATGAAGTCACAATCATACTCCCATAATTATGGTAATAGCAGTCAAAAAAAAAGAAGAAAAAAAAAGTCACATAAAAAAATTGCAAAAATAGCGAAAATCTCACTCTGTGATAGAATAAGAAAGCCTATAGAGTAACTAGGGCAAGTTATTTGCATTTAAAGGGTTCACAGGTTCTGCTGATGTAGACGCCTAGGGATGTTGCTATCCATATAGCAAGCACATTATTGATAATCTTCAGTGCATATCCTATACATATAATTATGATGTTTAATGTACTTTCACAGTATAATAACATAAAATCATTCATTTAACTGATTTTCTGGATGGTTTTATTGCTCAGCAATGATTATTTTGAAGAAGTCATGTTTTCTAAAGCTTGAATTCACAAATGTTGCCCATGAAATTGCTTGTAATATATGGATTCAGTGAAAATTGATGTCAGTGTTTCAGTTGCTGATGGTATTTCTTCATATTGATCTATGGTTCTTTGATTTTATAGATCAACTTGTGATATCTTATAATGACTCAACGTGTGACATATCTAGTGTTTGTTTTACAGATACATTTAACGCACTACTGAATCACTGCATGTTTCATGTTAGAGAGCTAATATACCCAGCGTAATTATAGCTCTTATCTTAAGACTAGATACTTGCTGCTGCCATCATATCCATTGTCTCACTTGTTGGTTATATTGCATAACTTGCTATAAAGATTCATCATTTTTCCAAAGGATGTTTAAAAAACACGCACAAAAATATAGCACACTGCTTCGGCAATAATTTGTGATTTATCTCAGCCAGCCATCAGCCATTAACTCACACAATCAAGATAGGTGTGACAATATCAGAATCATTACTACTAGTCTAGTACCCTGATCATTCTGTAATGTATTTGCACTGTGTTACTTGTCTTTTTTTCTCCATTTATTTTTTTCATTTGCTCGATGAAGCATGACCCCATAAAAAGGTAGACCTTTAAATAACATCACAAGCTATGATAGAATCAGAACGACTGAATTTGTTGGTGTGTATGGTAAGATTGAAGTGGTATATCACATGTTTTTTCCATCTCCTGTGACTTGTGTCAGGCAATCACTGGTGGAAATAGGTAACTTCCCTGTGTAGATGGGCTTGATTGGTGCCAGTGGACTGTACTGGTTCCCAGTGCGGGATTGATCGGTGATGGACTGGTTTAGGAGAGGTTAATAAGTGCACAGTACAGAGACTGAGTCTGCCTGGTGTGAGAGTTAAGTTCATCTATGTTGGTGTACTTAGCGCCCTACCTTACTTAGATTTTCCTTAGAGGTTTCTGTAATCCCTGCTGCATGGTCATGGAAGCTACATCATTTAAGGGGAGGATTTGTTTTACGTTCTTATCTTGAGATTCATTGTCCTTTGTTTGGTTGAATTCTGGAGTGATTGCCAGTAAATGGAGAGGGTTTGAAGTTTTGTAACAAGTGGAACAGGTGGCTGGAAGCAGTTGCAGGGAGGGTATGTGGGTATATGTAGTGGGGGCCAGATCAGGGGGTGAGGTGGAATCAGTGTAGTGTGGTGGTGTGATTGGGGTTGACATTGGTACATTGAGGAGAGTGGCACCCAGAGAAGTGGGTGTGTCATGTTTCTCAGTACTAACCTTACTCTCAGATGATTAGTTGCTGGCGTGTGAATTCATTTAATGTGCTTGCACTTGGAGTGGTACCGTTAATGCAGGTGCTGTTTCTTTGGACATATAGGGAAATCGCTGTGAGGAACATCAAAGGAAGCTTGTTATTAAACATACGTCATTCAGAGTTGTTCTAGATATGTCATACAGAACCTTATGTAGATGTCTTCAATTGAAAAACTGATTTTCTTTTAAGATACTCAATACATTAGAACATCTTACGACATTAGTAGAAGGATAAAAGAGCTTTTGTTTATAGTTGGTGACTCATAGACTTTGGAACCATTTGTTGAGAAGTGGACGAAGATTTATTTTATTGTGTGTTGTGCTCTTGTGGACTAAGTTAACTTCAGTTGGATTCTCTTTGCCTCTCTGGATTTAAGATGTTGGCATAATTCAAAAGGAGATAAGTCTTTTCTGTAAAGGGAAGAAACTTTCATAAACCTGTTTAACTGTGTTTTTCTTGTTTTACAAGATTGTATAGTTTTGCTGTCAGTCATATTATGCTAGATTAATTAGAAAATATTATTTTTGCTTGATTAATTATATTTTCCGTTTTTTTTTTTCATTTACTCTCCATTGGTCAAGGCTATAAACTATAATGTGATGTTCAGCAGAACCTTGATTGGCAACCTGTCATAATGTTGATGTTCTTCTGTTTCCAGAGCAACCAGAGCCTTCCAACAGATCCTATACATTGACCCGGGGTTTGTCCGCGCCAACGAGATCCACATCCGACTGGGATTTATATTCAAGATTGGCAAGGATTTTGAAAAGAGTCTTAAGGTACTAGTCTGTTTACACCCAGTATACCGTAGTTATTCTTGTTAACACACCTGGGAAAATTTCATCAATCTTTTGAGTGTTTATATTTTAGACTCAGTCTTTGAAAAAAACATATTCAATCTATTCTTACTTAATAATAATTTAAATTATTTTATGAAACCCTAATAAAATCGGATAATTATTGCCCTAATGCATTAAGAACTGTTTATAGATCAGTCATTGAAATATGTATAACTTAAGTTAAATATCACTAGAAAAAGCGTGAGTAATGAACTAGAATTGAGCCCCCAGTTGTTGATTGAAGTAAATTTCAGTCGTTACTTATGTGGGATGATCACTTAATGTTAAATTAGCCAATTGTTTGATAATCAAAATATTTTGATTTCAATTAAATTCACCTCAGTCTAGGTATTCATATTTTTCCCTCACTGAATGATGAAATCATCTTTAAGAAGTTTAAGGAATGGCAGCAGAATTTTACATATTCTTTTCTGATAGAAATTACTTTTCTAGCCTTGTGGCTGATTATGATTATATTTGCACATGGTTCACACAGGTCTTGAAAAAAAACCTTGAATTTGGTGTGTGTTTTGAAAAACCCTTGGAAATCACATTTTGCCTTAGAAACCCTTGAAAACACCTTAAAATTATTTAAAAGATCTTGAAAACCTCTTGGATTTGAAATTACAATATTGATCATAAAGTGTGTATCAGGTTTTTAGAAAATTGAGGTTCTTCCCTTTCATGCCTTAAAATTTAAAGCAGAAGTTGCAGTTTTTACAATTCCTTAATTTTGAATTTTAATGCCTTTAAAAAAAAAAAAAAAAAAAAACTTGAAAAACCCTTAAATTTTGCATGAGAAAATTTGTATGAACCATGTTGCAATACCTGAAGCTTTTATTCTGTATCACCATGTTATTGTGAATGCCCCAAATGCTCTCAAATAAATGTGTAAATAGGAAGTAATACGGTATCTCTTCCAAACACTTGTCTGTCTATTTATTGTTTTAATTGGCAATATACTCACATTCTGAATCTCTTTGGGTCAAGGCAGTGTTGAATCTGAAGTGTTCCAAATTCCCAAATTCTTATATATCAGGTGTGCAGGCTTTGTTGTGGTGGATGGGCTGGGAACCAGCTGCTCTTTGCTGATGTGTCTGGACCCCGTGCCAGACTGGCGTTTAGCTGTTTGTTGGTCCATGATAAAGCCAGATCAGACTGAAACCAAATGTTCACTCTGATTAGGATTTGGAGCGTTCTAATCTTATTTTTAAGGTATTGAGGAGTTTTGAATAGTATAGAACTTTGTAAGCCTGTGACTTGCGTGCAGGCTGATCTGGTCGTATAAAGGTCGCACAGGTCAAAATTCTTGGTAGCTCTCATAATTATGGTAAAAGCAGTCAAAAAAGTTACAAAATAATAAATATTTTAGCTCTGATGCTGGGCTCTGCTTTCTGAAATCCATATAAAATGCACTTTCTTGTTATATCTTTATATTTTGATGGTTGAACTATTTATGAAATGTTAATTTCCATATGTGTAACGGCCAGTGAGAGTATCTCAGGTTATGACTAGATAGTACCTTATAGAATACAGGCAGAGATAAAGGTCTCTATCAGCTGATAAATGGGTCAATTTCAGTTAAAGCACTTGATCACCTAATGTAACAAGTTCTAAATTTAAAAACTTATATAGAAAGGATTTTGTTTTGTCTCATATTTGTCTGTAAACACAAACACTGTTTTCTAAGGTTTGAGCAACATCTTAAGTCAGTGGTTGATATTTGCATAAGCCAAGTCTTTATTTCATTACATTGTGCAGACATATAAGTCCAAAATCTAGCTTTGGAAGACTGGTGTTGACTACTTAAGCCCAGTTTAGGCTTATCAGCTGCTCCAGAAGACACTGAAAGGATAATTAGACACCTGTTGCCTTGTTGAAGTTAATAGAACCCTGGAGCTCATGTAGATGTGTTTTTGATGCCTAGGCAAACACAGCAGACCCAGATCAGACGGGTCTGTATAGGAGCCGTCTGCTCAGGTTTTCCTCTGTAGAACATTCTCTGCCAGTCTGTATGCTGGAAAAAAGCATCGTTTTATATACCATTTAAGATTTAGTTAATAAAATTTACAACCAGTTTTTATTCTTGAATTTGTACATGAATATTCATAAGATAAAGGGTTATAACTCAATACATTGTGAGCTTTTCTGTTGCCTGTGTGTATATATTGTATATATTGTATAACTACATGATGGAACTGATAGGGTATGGTATAGAAATGACTGCAAGGCTTTCCTGTAAAATGCTTGAGAACTGTGAAGCAAAGTGAAAGGGAAACTGGGTCAAAACGTAGTAAACTCAGAACCTTAATTAAGAGAGGTGTTGAAACTAATCAGGACAGTGGTTGTTAAGGTATAACTTGAAAGATGAACAAGAGTTGTAAACTTATTATCGGTGTTATTCTTTTTGGAGGTTAAATTCTGTCACAGTTCAGACAGGGATGTTTATGTGGCCTATATTAACCGTGACTATCAGCCGTAGGCCTTCTAGGTACTGGGTTGAAAGATGGATCACATCGGATTAAAATACTGTGAAATCATGGAGGCTTATATCCACTAATATTAATCCTCACGAAAACTAGAACATAGATCCATGAATAAAATGTACCCACGAAATTCCCTTAGGTAACATTATAATAAATCAACAAAATTTTATGTCAACGAAAATTATTGATTTTACAGTATGGGGCCTTTATCAATGTAATTATTATATTTATGTAATGTTGTACAGTTTGATTATAATGTGACCTATTTTAAAATGAAAAGCAATACCATCTTACCCAACCTTTGTAATTAATGTTAAGTTGACTTTAGGTGCATTATCAAAGAGTTATGTTGTATAATATCATGTAGTGTCAAGACATGGACTCCAAACATAGAGTTATAATTGAACTGCACTGTATTGTGTATTTTAAAGTTGCTAAGATGGTACTGGTGTTGCTTTTTACTTTACTTTGTGTAAGGGTAATTTCCGGTGGTCGATTGTAATATACCCGACTGCTGAAGGAAGTAGGTTTGAACCCTGTGGGGGCAAGATTTTCATGACATTCCCAGACACAAAAGTACTGGCTCAATCCAGGAACCGTTGAGAGGGGTTAGTATAAGCTGTAAGAACTTGTTTCCCAGTCAACTTGAAATAAAGAGTGTAAACCAGGTTATACATGTAGTATAGCTCCCTTAATTGCATGTTGGGGTTAAGCATATAAGTATAATTCCAGGACTGGAAGTCTTCATGTCTGGTGTGGTAGTATACTGTTTTGTATTTGAATGATATAAATCTAAAACTGTATTTATGTTACCCCCAACTTCAGAAAGCTTAAAATAGGAAGTCAACATAGTTTATTAATAGTGTTGCATCAAAAGAGTATAGCAGAGGTATTACTCACCTTCTGTGAAAAATCGACATCCCTTCATTGAGATAAAGAGAGGGGAAGAGAAAAATAGGGAGTTTGAGAGAAATAAAATGTAAGCTTGAAAGTAATTTGGAGCCTGGTCCAGTGGAGGGCTATGAGCCATCCTGTGACCAAGGGCTATGTTGTACATGGAGATGAAGCTGGTATGCAGGAATTAGTGGAATCAATCCAATCAGTGTTAACCCACTTCTGTATGGAGAATTCACCTACTTCATCACCGCGACTGTCAGAGATTTCCACGGAGAGCTCTTCTGGCTGCTGAGCTGGGAATCTTGTTCTAAATATGACTGTGGTGATTGCATTAGGGTCTGAAATATTAAGTTTAATATCCGCACTATAGGAATATTCTCTGCAGGCGAGAGAGGGAATATCACACATATAGAAATCAAGTTGAAATGTCATATCAACATGAGGTTACAGATGGGATTTCTCACCCTACATCTTATATTCTTGGAAAGGCAGTCTGAGGTTTTTGACATAAAGTGCAGAGTCCTTAGAATGCTGTTTTGAGGGTTCAAACCAAGGTACTAGGTACCATGTTATATTGGACTGTGATGCATCAGTATTAACATCAGTTAAGGGTCTGTGGATTTGATTGTTGTGTATGCCATTTGTTTTAATGGGATGTATTATAATTATGTGCACTGTTTATGTCCCCGGATGATAGATTGGGGCATATTGGTTTTGGTCTGACTGTTTGTTTGTCTGTTTGTTACAAAACTTTAACCTTGATTATAACATGGAAGTCCTTCCACCTACAGCCTCCAAACTTAAGTTTAACTTAGCTTTTTTTGTTCTCTTCTCCATACAAAATTCAGCCAGACTGGACCAAACAGTCAATGTCTAATAATGATCACTTGGCAGCAGTGGTCAGTTATTGTTCATCCCAACCATTTTGGTTCAACAACTGTTACAGCCAATGGTCTTGTTGATTAAGATCAGCAGTTTCTACCTGAACAAGGTTCACCTATGAACAAAGGTCATCATGTCAATATCCCATGGCTTAATGACCTAGTTTACAGGTGTGACCATATATACATGGACTGTAATGTTCATTTTTCTGTTTAGTTGACTTGATGTTCTTGTTTATTTTCAGCATTTCAGACATGCACTGTCAGATTCCAGCCCATCCTCACTGACAAAAGGACAAAGTAAGTGGCTGTTGTGTCTTTTTCATGATTGAATCTTTTTAGTTAATTAGGAAAATTGAATCTAGAGGGTACCTTGTGCTGAAAGTGCTAGAATTTGTTGAATTCTCCTTCTCATGGTCATTAACCCTGAAAATGCTCCTCAGCCTGTGGGATTTGTGACCAGTGCAGACCAAGTTCAGCCTGCACATCCATGCAGTCTGATCATGGTCTGTACCGTTCGCTATTCAGTCAATAAATTTTCATCAAGTTTCCCCATTAACAACTAAAGGTAGCTGTCCAAAATAAGATAGGACATTAGTCCAACTAAAATATACACTATGGTAAGGGTTATGTAAGGGAGTTCTAAATGTTGAAAATTTCAGTTTGGGATGCTTAATGAAATATGATGGCTGAAAGATGCCCTGGAACTGACTGTGGTTGTTAAAAAGGAGTCACAAGCTACAGTCCTTTGTTTGAATAAGAAATTCCTGAATTCTTGTTAATGAGTGAATCTTTCACCTGAATCATGCTATTGGTAATGCATTTTTTTTCTTCTATTTTCAGTAAAGCTGCATATTGCTCATTTGTATGAAGTGCAGGTAAGTACATCGTCTCACTGTTTAAGGTATTTATTTAACCATTGGTGGCTTTCTTACAGGAAAAAAATTGTACTGTAAGTAAAAAAAAATTATACCATAACAGATTTTCAGTCTTAAGGTAGAACATCAAATATTTTCAAAATCAATATGTAAATTATGATAATTACTTGTATAACTATTTCATAAAATTTTCATGATATATTTCTAATGAAAAAATACTATATTGCATTGGGGGTAAAATATATTTTTTGGGAAATAACTGACAAAGTAAATAATAATCACAGACTCATAGTGATAAAATCAATACTGTAATACAAGCAGAATACAAATTTTTATTTTTTGCCCCAATCTCATTTAAATATAGAATTTGATAGAGAGAAGAGAAAAAGAGATGGGGAGATAATAATTGAAGATTAAAACAAATGAGTAATGGATCAGGCTTGTTTGTCACAATACTCTTAACTCAATATCGGAATATGTAACCATGGAAACAAGATTTTTTTCTGTACTGCAGTCTAGGGTACTTGAGGTCAACAGATGGTTCAAGGGTGTATTTAATTGAGTATAACTCCCTCTTTGTTAGAGTATCTGTACTCAGCTGACATGAAAGAGGATTTTATAACAATCAGATATTAATCCATACATTGTAGATTTAGAAAGACACAGGTCCAGTTAGTAGATAGCTTATATAGGTGAATTCAAATTGACTGAAGGATATCCAGGAGTTACACTTGGATAATAGATAGTCAGTTGACCTGGCAACAGACTTGCACAAAAGAAAATCTGGTTTTGTTTGTGGTACTGATTGAGAGAAGTTGACCTATTCATGAATGGAAAAGATGGGGCCTAGTAACTAGAAAGGTACTACATACAGTGTGACTGTCTTCGGTGGCCGAGTGGTTAGAGCGTCCGCCTCAGGAGTCAGAGGTTGTGGGTTCAATCCCCAGCAGGGACATACCAAAGTCGTAAAAAATGGTACTGGCATAGCTCCATTGCTTGGTGCTCAGCATATATGGGTAGTTCCAGGACTGGTTGGCCCGAGTGTCAGGATAATGTGACTGGGTGTGGAATCATGCCACATGTCTACGGCGTGATACTGCAGTTTGGCTGCATTATAATCTGTCTAAAGTAGACATTGTCTCCAAATGACTAAAATACTGTCGGTGGGACATTAAACCCAATAAACTAAAAAAACTAACTACATACAGTGTGGATCTGAATGTCATATCATCCTCCATTATGACACAAGAGGCAATATAATGTTTGGACACAAAACCATATCAATATTTGTTGATTTTACTGCAAGACTGTGGAGAAATTGATAGCTTAACTTTGACATTTTGAACATGAACAGTAGCACAACCAATTGTTATATAATCATTTTGAGAACAAAAAGTTATGCATGCATCAGAGACATGCATAACCCTTAACCTCATGAATATTAATGTACAAATTTATCACTTAATGAATATTGATTAATTGAAACTATATGAAATAATGCATTTGTGTTTGCTGTACAGACTATGAGAAGTTTTTGCTATAATACTGTTATGTGCAAATAGAGGAGACCCTGAAGCTGCTGAAAGGAGCTGTCTGATCTGGGTCTGCTCTGTTTGCCAGTGCATCAAACCAAGTCTAAATGAGGTAAAAATAATTATAGCAACTGGCAATCACTCATGGGTCATAAAATACAGAAATATTGAATGAATGGATGGATGGGTTGGGTTATCTTGCCCAGGGCCAGGGATGGAGCTCAAAGTGTTAGGAGACAGTGTGTGGTCCCTGGGGTGTAGCCCGTAACTCATCCCTAGGTCATACTAGTGTCGCCATAGCAGCATTGACTGACTCAATACTCAAACACTAGTCTTTGATCTGATTTCACTTGGTACTGGGATGATGTGTTTACATTGGTAGTATGAAATGATGGATGGATAAATAATATATGTGTGGTTTAGATTAAGTGTTTGAATTTTTTTATTTTTTTTTGTTGGGACTTTAATTGTGTTAGATATGGAATGTCCTTTTTAGTATTAAATTGAAGATGAAATGAATAGTGATAGGTTTTAAATAGATAACTGGGCATCAGAAGAGGGAAGTCTTTATCTAAAGGATTGTTAGTAATTTTTTGAAGATTGTAGGTAGCTTGCTAAAACTTACATACTTTGTGGCGGTTCCCACTTTAATTTAATGTCAAATGAATACATTAATTTTTATTTTAACCCTTTACCTCATGAATATTTATGTACACATTTATGGCTTGATGAATATTTAGTGAACTTTAGATAGTATTAGAAACAGGAGGATCTTGGCTACATAAGAAGACTGTAGTGGTCCTGATTAGAAATGTGTCTCCCCCCCGTTTTTTAAGGCATCAAAACACTACTATATGAGGTAGAGCTTTGAATATAGCAGCACATTTCTTGCTGTCTGCTGAAAATATTGCCCTTGGCTAAGATTCAGGTGGGTCTGCTCATGCCTTTCTTACATTGAAGTATTAAACCTTATAAACCTTATCCGTGGGCAGGCTAGTCCCATCAATGAGCCGCTCGGCGTGATGTGCTATTTTTGGAACAGGTTGTCACACCTCTGCATAGGAGATATCGCCAAACTGAAAGTAGAACTGTATTGCAAATAAAGTGTACACAAATGTCGACTACTAGCAGGCCATCAAGGAAATATCGAAGCAGCAAAACTAAAGTGTCAGAAATTGTCAAATACATTAAGCGCTGGTAACTGCATTTTAAACCTATTGAAATAAAACAATGATATAGCATAATTATTTTTGTTTTTCACCAGTTTTACAAAAAAATGGAGCATGATGTGATAAATCAGGATTATCAAATATTGTATGGGGGAAATACTTAATTTCTCACCTCTAATAGATCTGGGCAAACAGAGTAGAACCAGATCAGCCTGCTCCTTCTATGTTGATGCTGGTCAGGGTTCTTCATATGCTCATACAATTCTACAGTCTGCATGGCAAAAAAAAAAATATAAATAAAAAAAAAAGATAAAAAAAAGATAAAAAGAAAATGGCAGTAGTAAATAGGATACTATTTAATCACTAAGTATCAAATAAGAGTATACTAGTACCTGGAAACAGTATACTTTATTTTATAAAATATAGGCTTCCTGTAGCATGCAAAACCATGCATTTTGAATCTTAGTTTAATCATAGAGGTTTATATTTGTTTCATCAATTCAAGGACTTTCCTTCTAATATGTCTGTATAGTCAGGTTTTATCCTGTATAAAGAAATATTTCAAAATTGATACATCTACAAAGAGATTATGGTTTCCATATATATCAGATACATTCTGTAGTCTATTTTATTACTAATTAATATTGAGGTGTATGGAAAGATGATTGAGGTATTCAGACACTATAATGGTATTTCTGTGCACATATCGGATGATAAAGGCTCAGATTGAGTTTATAATGGAGTCCGCACCATTTCCCTGGATATTCAATAGTTTATGAAGATGATGAATGATTACAAGTTTATTATTTTGGTCGCGGATATTTTAGACCTCCCACAGGGCATTGCATCCTGAAATAAGTTATAATGAAACATGCTGTACAAAGCCAAAGAATATACATGTACAATGTCACACACTGTAAAAAGCAACAGACTATACAATGTCACACACTGTTTAAAGCCACAGAAAATACAATGTCATATACTGTTCAAAGCCACAGACTATACAATGTCATACGCTGTTCAAAGCCACAAAAAAAGCCACAGACTATACATGTCACCTGTACAAAGGCACATACTATATAATGTCACACATTGTTTAAAGCCACAGACTATACAATGTCACACACTGTACAAAGCCACAGACTATACAATGTCACACACTGTACAAAGCCACAGACTATACAATGTCACACACTGTTTAAAGCCACAGACTATACAATGTCACACACTGTACAAAGCCACAGACTATACAATGTCACACATTGTTTAAAGCCACAGACTATACAATGTCACACACTGTACAAAGCCACAGACTATACATTATCACACATTGTTCAAAGCCAGACTATGTAATGTCTCACACTGTACAATGCCACATTTTTATACCCCATCAACTTTGTTTGGAAAGGGTGGGTGGGGGATATAGATTTTTGGTCTGTATGTCTGTCTGTATGATCGTCCATCTGTCACACCTTGTCCTCAGGTTTTGTCCCAGGTTTTCTGTGAAGGTGACTTCACATCAACATGAAACTTGGTACAAATGTTCATCATGAAAATATTTGGTTCTAATCAACATATGCAACTTGGGCATCAGTGTCGCATTTCCTTGTCTTCACAGATTATTTTCACAGTAGACTATTTATCATGGGTTTTCAAGAGAAAATGCATTTCCCAGGATAGTTTTCTTTTCAGTTATCTTTGACTGTCCAATCAACTGTCGTATGTGACTGATGTTGAACATGATGAGATGTTTGTTTTCAGGGGAAGTACAAACAGGCGAAGGAAGCTTATGAACAGTTTATCCACTCAAAGGACCCAGTAGAGGATACATATAAAGCCACAGCTAACAAGCAGCTAGGTATACCCATCTGTATTATTACGGAAAAATTCAGCTTTTGTTAAGTTTGGTTTTTGTGAAATTCAGGATCATAAACAGTTATAAAATGGAAAAAAAAAGCTTTTACAGGGCTTTTTCTCCTTTTTTTTTTTTTTATCAGGATCTGCTCATATTTCCTTCTAAAAATTCTTTTAATTTATTAAGTTTTCCTTACATAGAAGTTTTTCCTTTTCCCATAATCAAGGAAATGGTACTTACGGCATTAGTATCCCTTTCCTATCATCAGAAAATATAGCCTATTGGTATGTCTTATGAAAATGAAATTTATAGGAAAAATAAGAAGCACTGCTAGGCAAATGACTGGAAAAAATGTGTTATGGTAAAGGTTGTAAATGATTCCATTCAAAGTATATGTATGCATATCCCCTAAGAAGTCACCTGAAGGGTTTTTCACGTTGCATTGTTCAGTTGAAGCTGAAATTGTTTAAGTGACTCCAACTTTCCCAATATTTGTATCGTTATCTCTATATGAGGGGCTTATTTGACCCCCATTTGAATTTTAAAAAAGGGGTTGGTGGAGGAGAAACCCTGACTTTGTAAAGTCTTAAGGTAGCTATTTGCATTAAAGACTGACCATATCAATATGGTGCGTGTGTGTAGGTTGGTTGTACCACACGGTTGAGAGCCTGGGAGAGAAGACAAACCGCGAGGATCTGGCCATCAAGCACCTCCAGGACTCACTCAGCTTCGACAAGTCCAACGGCCAGACCTGGTACCTGCTGGGAAGGTAAGGCGGAGGAGTACGCCAACATGGGGGCCATTTAACATTGTACTAACAAAATTGATCTTAGTAGTAAGAATTGTCTGCTAGTTTCTTACATGGACAATAAAATTAATAGAAAGGTGACCCATTAAATTTGTTGAAGCAAACTCATCACTTCTTTGTGTCACCGGCTGTAGGCAGAGGAGACACATAGGGATCACTTTTCCATCGTCTGCTTGTACGTCTGCCTTTCATACTTTTTCCGTCACACTTGGCCATCACACCATCATGCTGACACAAGCATTTCTAAGAACACTCTTGTGTTTGGAAACTAGCTTTTTTAGCAGGTTTCATATTATTGGATGTAAGGTCAAAAGATGTGGTTGTTTAGTTATTGGAGGTTGGTTTTTGGTTACCCCTGTGGGATTGTGACACATGGTGTGGGGTTTGGAGCTCAATTTGCATGATTACAGCAATTTTAACCAGTTTGTATGGCTCCCAACTCAGTAGGGTATCAATGCAATGCGATTGTGCATCAGGTATGAATGGAACATTATGAAACAAATCAAAGTGCTCAAGGCCCTGATGGACTGCAAGTGGATTTATCATGAACCAAAGAGCAAGATCAGCTGACATACTTAAAGTAACTAGAGTTGCAGAAAAACATGTTATATGGCGTCATACGACCTATCAACCCTGCTTAGGGTTGGAATTACATGTATAGCTGTCTATTCATCATGTAAATCTTACCGAAACTTTAAACGGGGGGATTTAAGACTCCAATATCGTGCTTTGATTGAGTATATTCATTAAGCTTGTTTCTAGACATCTGCCTCTAGATGAGTGGGGGGGGGGGGGTGTCACAGACCTAGAGCCAAGAACTGTTGTTACCAATCATTTAAATATCATCTTTATTCATGAATTTAGAAGAAATGTACTTTATTCTAAAAGACCAAGACGATGGTATCATGCATGCATGGTTCCTTCTGTCTTGGCTGATAGATGAGAATCTCAGATTATGGAAAATCTCTGGTTCAGAAATATTT
The DNA here is from genome assembly GCA_021229015.1 of Solen grandis. NCBI lineage: Eukaryota > Metazoa > Mollusca > Bivalvia > Adapedonta > Solenidae > Solen > Solen grandis. The sequence continues at coordinate 5,576,616 of CM037785.1, forward strand.
TGGACCATGTCGCTGATATGTTAGTCTGAGCTTTTTCCTCATCTTGAGTATCAGAATTCTGCTCAATTTTGAAAATAATAAGTTTATCCGGAGAACTTGTCTGTAACATGTTTGGGTGCCTGGATAGCATAGTGGTAAAGCGCCTCGCTTCTCACCAATGCGTCCCAGGTTCGATTCCTGGGCTGCAATCAATTAACCATAACGCTCCCAACTGTTACGGATTTGGTCCCCAGCTTAAACTCCATACGCTGTGATACAGCGGGGATACAAAAGCTAACGTTATGGACTTTTAAGGGTAACTGAACGCAGGGCTGGTCACATACATGAGAGGGTACAGTGGTTGCCTACCCACAATAATGACCGCATACGCCGACATCAGAATCATAGAGACTGATAAATTTTTGTGATAACTTGTTTCATAATCGATGTAAAGTAAGTAAAGTTTAAACTATCTACATGTCAGTATTTGTGTTTAATAAAATGCTTTGTTTTGTAGATTAAGAGCAATAATAATTTATAAAAAAAAAAAAGGGATTGAATAGACTCAATTCTACCAGCCATATGTAATTAGTCATTACTTGAATATTTAGTGAAATATTATTGGTGGAATGGGTTTTCGCAAAAATTGAATTGAAAATATTAGTATTAGTAAATGCTAAGTACTATTGATGGAATTGAAGACAGGCTAAACATTTTGTTCTTCAATTTTGTCATCTGGAAAAGAATTGCAAAATTTTGTGAGTTATCAGTGATTAAAGATACAAACTACAAACCTAAGATGTTGCCTAGGTCACATGATGGTATACAGCGCTGTCTCTTTTTCAGATGTTTTTCTAGCCTTGGCAAGGTACATGATGCGTTTGTTTCCTATCGGAACTCTATCGACAAGTCTGAGGCTAGTGCTGACACCTGGTGTTCCATAGGGTAGGTCATTTTCTTGTATTGCTGGCCACTGGTCTGCTGCTAATGAGGTCTCTTTCTGTTTGTCTCCATCTCTCTATCTCTCTCTTTTCTTCTCTCTGTCTTTTGGTTTGCAATTGGATAGAAAATCATTATGCCACTCCTAGTGTTTCAGTAAAGCATATCACACATAGAAAACCCTCTGTGTCCATGTTCAGGGTAATGCATTATTTCAATTAAACATACACTCGCGCATGCGTGCACACACATACATGCAGATCTAACAAAGAATATTGTAGTTTCAGAGTGAATGTTTTACACTGTGATATATGAACTTAGAGATATTTGATCTCCACTATGCTGATCGGTAAATGAACACCTGTGGCCTAAATGCTGTTTTAGACGCAGGAGACATTGATCAAGTAACGACAGATCTTTGTTGGAGACAGGGGATTAAGAGATTACAACCAATATAGAGAATTCCAAGTCATTCATTTGTAGTAGATATAACGTGGGCTGATGTACTTTATTTCAGTATTTTCCGATGTTTTTTTATTCTCTCTGAGAGATGTTATTGAAGGATGGAAAAAGTGTGGTTCTAGATAGAGGGGGCCTCTATGGCTGAGAGGGTAAAGTTGCTGATTTTAACACTCAGCCCCTCACCGTGTGGGTTCGAATGACGGCAAGGTCATTTGGATTTTCATGTGAGGAAGCCTTCCTGCTGGCTTGCGGTAGGTCGTTTGTTCTACCCAGGTACCATTAGCTGGGCGTCACTATATTACTGAAATACTGTGGCAGTGACAGTAAACTAAAAAATCAATCAATCTATCTAAATAGAGCTGCCTGATCTGGGTCTTTTGTTTTGCCACTGTTTCAAAATGGGTCACTGAAATAAAGGGTTAAGCAATAAATTTGTGACTGGTTCTGGTGGCCAAGTGGTAAGAGCATCTGCCCCAAAATCATTATGTGTAGCGCTTCTGTCATATGGCATAGTCTGTGTAATTTCAAGTGGAGGAAGTCCAAATAGAAACATTGACCTGTAAGAAGGCTTCCTCATAAAAAAATTCAGAGTGACTTAAACTCTAACCTACAGCAGTCAGGGATTATAACCTCTTGGCCATGGAGGCAACAGAACATTATTTTTGACTATTCAAAGATAAAAGAGAGAGAGATTCTACTCGATCCAATGAAGGGATGGATGTCAGCATTGGTTTTTGATATCATATTTGGGAATCATTGTTTTCACTAAAACATTTGCAACAGGAGTTACAGTTTGATTCAAATTAAACATTAGAATAGTGTATTATAAAAGGGGGCCATTAATGAAAAAGTCAGATAACTCCTGGTTTGAATTGAATACAAATTATGGCCCTTATTTGATTTAAGATATTTTGGAAGCAATTTTGCATGGAAGTTGCTTGCATATATCACAGTAACCAATTTTTATTTTGTATTGGGTTTTTGACTTGAATATTTTTTTGATGCTGTGCTAATTCTGAGGAAAAGAATTATTGAAATATTTGATTTTTAAATCTGTCCAGAATTAATTATAGCTACTTTAAGTAAAAAATAAAGCTAGAGAGATAGTAGACAATACCTGACTGTCAGTTTTCATTGGAAGACTTGCGTAATGAAGAGGTTTATGGCTTTCTTGGCAGTATGATTCTGTCTAATGCAGAACGCAAGGAATTAGTGTCAACTATAATTGCTTGTAAGTGAATGAATAATTGATTTGAATATTTTTTCGCTTCTTATTGATGGCAAAGTGGGGAGCCTTTTGAGTTATAAAATCGAGGAAATCAACTTGCGCTAAAAGCAGAAAAAAGACAGACATTTTTGATGAAGATAGATGGTCATTTTACTTTAATGAAGAGAATGTCTCTGTTATATGATGAAAATATCATCATCATAGTAATATTGATTATAACTTCACATTATGGATGTCATATAAAAGTTGGGGGCCTCCGTGGCCGAGAGGGTAAAGTGGCTTAGTTTAACACTTACTTAGCCCCACACAGCGTGTGTTCGAGTCCTGGCAAGGTCATTCATATTTTAATGTGAGGAAGTCTTACTCTAAAAGTAGGACCTATAGCAAGCACCAATCTATTGCTGAAATATGCCTCATTACATTTCTAAATAATCTTAAATCTTTTGAAAAACACAAAATTAAATATTAAACATTTTTCCAATGTGATGCCTTTTTAAAGTTACTGTGTATATCATACTTAAGATTATTTTGACTTTTTATATATATGAATCACCTGTTGTTGGTTATAGTTGCTTAATTTGTTTCACTTACCCCTTTACATGTGAGGAGGCCTTAAGCTGGCTTGTGATAAGCCAGTAGGTCTAAGTCTGGATGCCTCTTATGCACTCAGGAGTCATCTTCCATTTGTATTTAAATGAATGTAGTCACGATAAACTCAAAAGCAGCAACATCACATAAAATCATCTTTTATCAAATGGAAGAAGTTGAAAACAAAAGACTAATGCTGAAAGAAAAAAAGAAACCTCCATGGCTTTCATACAGCAGTGTATGCCTAAAGCCTCCATTACAGGTATTTAGTGAAGCCATTAAGACTCCCTGGTGTATGCTCCAATCTCTACTGCTACTGATTTAATCCTCTTCGTCTGAGACATATGTGACTGTGGGAAGGGGTCTCCTTATATGGCAATATGTCGCAATTTAAGACGTAGGAGGCAAAGGTGTTGACTGCATGTGAATTTCATCATAGACTGTCTATTCTTGACTATCATGGGAAGAATCTGAATGAAAGTATTTCAGTAACACAGAGACGGGAGAAATCTCATGCTGCTATCATTATCACGCTTTTCATATTGAGTCAGATGTCTGTCACAATGTTTGTGGCAGTGTAGGGCGAGGAGGCTGGTAGTTGTCTTACTTGTGGTGTTATTTGTACAGAGTGTCTGTTGTTGATACAGTACATTGGACTGCCATGTTCCTATTTTTTTCACATTGACGTAATTATTGATACAGTTGGTGTGGGTTTTGTTTTACATAAATTGCTCTTACAAGCTTTGTGTATAAATTATTTTGCCAGTTCAAAAAATTTCTCCAACCTACTTCTCCTGGTGGCCAAGGGAGTAGTGTTGGTCCCGTAATGTGGTCAGTTCCTCCACAATCACCTTATTCCGACACGGGTGCAAGTGGTAAACTGCTTTTAACAATTTCATCAACCAAGGGTCAAGAAATGCCGTTCCCAACAGTTCAGATGAAACTGCTTTCATTGGTCATTGCTGCCAGCCCTGTGTTGCTAGCAAACCAAGTGCACGGTGTCCTTGGGATGTAAGCTATATGCGTCATTGTATCCCCTATACCGTGTATATCCATTTGGGATCAGGAGTCAGACCTGCCATAGGTGTCATATTTAATCATATTTAATCAAAATCATCATATTCATCTGCAAACTCTAAATATGTCTCCAAGAGTTACTTTGTTAACAGTTCAGAACCTAACGTACCTTGAGGCAATCTGTATTGCAGTATAAAATCATTGTTTACCAGGATCACTCTTGTTCCTGGAAAATGCTGTTGTCACGGGTGCCAATGTAAACTTGTGATTTTATAGTGAAATGAATGAAAAAAGTTTTTGCTTTTTTCAGCTATTAAAATTTTTAACTTGTCCACAGTTTTGAATTATCCTTTTGTCATCCTGAGATTGAAATTATCCTATTAATATTTTTTATTTGTATTTCTGTTTAGGTATTTGGGTATTGACAACTTACTTGTTATAAATACCAACTCAAACTTAAATAACTAATCAAAAGTATTGAAAACAAAAATATAATTGAAAATTTTGAATATTGCATACTTTAATTCACTTTTGATAATGATTTGGCCCCTGATTTAGATGGCCGATCACATTAGACTGACCACATTCCATGTTTGTCTGTTAAACCTGTTTTTTTGTTGTTGTTTTTTTGTTTGTTGTTGTTGTTGTTGTACATATCTGTCGTGTTTTCTTACCACTTCTGTACTTACATGACTGAGTTGAAGACATTTCATTTGTTTCCATTGTTCTGGTTCCCTGTTTCTCAGATTGATCTGTCTTGCACCTTGGCCCCAATGGGACGGCCATTGTACAGCTATACCCTGCCAAAGGAAACTTAATATAGGCCAGTGTCATACAGTGTGGTAGAGACTTTTGATAAGGAAGATGTTTATGTCTGGAAACCAGGTGATCAGACATGCGATGTACTTGACTGGCTGTTTATATTCCCATAACCATGTGGTGGCTGTCTGGTCCTCGACATAAGATCAGACAGGCAGGCCTCATGTCACAATACCTTATATAATATTTGTCACTGGAGTCTTTCACCTTTTCCCTCATGTTTGTGTTTTGACGACTCAGCAAACAGAGCAGACATGCAGATTTAAGAATCTGAGTTACAATACTGTATGAGCAAACAGAGGAGACCCTGATCAGACAGCTCCTTTCAGGTCTTGTCTGATCTGGGTCTGCTTTGTTTGACAATGCGTCAGAATGAGGCAATATGAAGGGTTTATAACCAGGTTGGATAGGAATGTCAGTTCTCCTGTCTTTTAGGATGAACATCATTCTTTAATGTTAAGAAAAATAAGGTAAGCCCTTTGTTACTGTAGTCTGAGCTTCTCAGTACCCATTAGCAGATATAATGAACCAAGGTCTTTGTTCTTGAAATGACTTCTGTTTGTGTCATGAGCCTTCTTTGTCAGTGTTTATCTACGTAAGAGAAAGAACTTCCATTATTTCACCAGACATAGAGCAAAAACAAGAACAAAAGCTAATAAAATGGGCATGAAAGTCTTTCAGCCAGGAAGTAATTAACATGGATGTCAGCGTCAACTTTCACATGCGTCATTGGATAAGTCAGGCAGTGTGTCGCTGCTGGAATCAGGCTGGATGTCAGTCCATCGGTGATGTCTGTCATCGCTGGCAGCTACCAGTATTTTGTAAGAGGATTTGTAGGTGCCGTTAAGAGTTAAGTTCTAATTGATCATTAATTTTGGAGTAAACAAGATATTTGTTAGAGGGTCTTTTTCATTACACGCAACCACAAGCATTTTTTTTTTTTCATTGAGTGCTACATTCACAGTTTTTGAAAAAACAAAAAACACACAAAAAAAAGGAAAACTAATCCAAGGATTTGTTATGACGTTTATTAATATGATATTGTAGATGTTAATGGTTTTGACAATTTCAGGACTATGAAACACTGATTTTTTTGTGGCAGCTAAAGGGATTACATAATATCAAGCCCTGTCTGGTGACATAACATCACGTATCCTTCCAACCTACACTCACATGACTTAAAGATAAAATGAAATGCTGAGGTATTATTCATCTTTAGTGATAGTTGAACGTGAGTTCATCTTTAAATCCCCTTAATCCCTTAATGAACAAGACAGTTGTGATAGAGTGGGAGCGAGAGAAAGATAGAAGTGGAGATTGGTAAAGAAATACACACCCACAGCTAATTTTCTGAAATCACAAAAATATCATTAATCTATAAATGTCATTATGAATAAAATATATTTCCATCCTCCTCAGTCGACAACGCCCATCTCCCCTCCCACTGACGGATTTTTGAAAAATACGGCAGCATTCAGACGTCCCCGCCCACACGTCTTCCAGCCCACTGCTGCCTTTTTAACTCCAGGTCACATGCCATTCAGTGTCTTGCATGTGGTTTAGTTTGGTGTGCATGCTTTTACTAGACTGATACGATTATATCGGAAATCAATACTGGCTGTCTGTGAATGATGGGAGGGAATTTGGGTCGCCGAGCGCTCAATTCCTCTCGTACATGATTGCATACCAGTGCCTGTATCGATGTCTGGAAACAGTCTGTAATCAAGCTTCATTACTCCAACTGAAGGAGAACTTGTAGAAAAAAAATAAATTTGGGGAACACATTAATCACAGGGCTTAGTTCAGTCAAAAGTGTGTTTCTCTTTTGAGACTGTTTGAGTTGTCTCCCTTGGTTTTTTTAGTTGCTTATGCTGCCAGGTTGTGGTGGTGGCTCCGGTCACCAGAAGTTGATAAGATTCAATGGATGTAAAAATCATTGGTGTCTGTAATGTTAGCATTTAATTAATTAAAAAAAATTGCCAAATCTGTTCTTGAGCTGTGCATCAGTGTAGATTCTTTAAGTTTCTTAAGTCTGGCAGATTTTTTCCCCTAATTTTAAATTGCATTTAATGACAGTTGTTATTGTTTTTTTTTTTGTTGTTGTTTGTTGTTTTCAAACTGATCTAGGTCAAAGTATTGTTTATTATTTGTTTAAAAAAAAATGTGTCGTCTGGCTGTAACTTGCATACAAAACATTTCAAGATTAGCCTCTGTCAGCGTTTCCCTGGATTTATTTTGTTTTTCTGTTCCATCATATATCCTCGGTATTTTTATAATTATACTCACACAGTGATACTTCTAGTTTTTTTTTTTAATTGATAACAGTCTAATGTATAATTGACATGAAATCTAATTCAGTAGTCAATAAAGAAAAATCCCGCAAATCAAGGAATATTGTTGGATTGTTTCTATAGTGACACATTTTTAAAGGTGTTCTTTCTTACAGGTAAGCTAATAATGGGAGGGGAATATTCAATGACAATTCTCCCAAGTATGAAACCCTGGACTCACTAGGTACCAAAACTATCTCATGGCTAGGTGACATTGTTTGCTATGAAAACATGACAAGTTTTTATGTTACTAGTACACTGAATTCTGTTGATTAGCTGGTCAATCTTGAGTCTTAATAATATTCCAAAAAGGAATAAAATAAGTGTGGAAGGGACTAAAATATTCTAGCCTGAATTTAGACAATTATTGGTCGCCTTAAAACAAATTTTATGCATCTCTTAAAGGCACATTAATTGAAACTGCACATCTTCAGTGTATAAGTTGTGTCCAGGATGTGGAATGCATGAGTAAAGAAAAAATCACTGAGTATTAGTGAGCAATAAGTGTACTGTATAATTTATACGATGACATCAAAGCTGTGTTTAATGTCATGAATGTATCATACAGTTACCTTCCCTTATTGTTTAGATGTTTGTTAATTATAACGTTAAGGAATGTGATACTCCAGACAAAATGACGCAATTTAATTCGATTATGACGTATTCGTTTGGGAGAACCTGTAGATGATAGGGACATGCTTGTCTTTATGATTAACGTCAAGGATTATATAAGTAAAGGAACACACGGCTTGTTAATTAAATGTACTGACTTGATAATTATATAGAAAAGAGAAAGAAAGGGAAGATCTAAGGTATTTGGATTTATAGTTCTACAAAGATTTATTTTTTGATGTTTTTGCCTGGGCAACAAAAAAAAGATAATTCTTAGAATCCGTGTACTATTAGGCTTGATATAGAACACTGTTTAAGGTTTCTAGAGGATTGTTGGTTAACAAGTTGGAAAAACAAATTGTTTGTCGTGCGAGAGTGGTTGACGGAGAAGCTGTGGTTTTCCAATAAGGTGAGAAAGCAGCTATATAAGGTTGGGAGATGTCAGTAGCGATCATTAGAACAAGAGACTGCGACAAGGCTTAGTGCTGAGTTGGCTGACGGTCTGTAGTATCAACACTATATTGGCAGTTTGGTTGTGCTGGTTATGTCAGCTGGCAGATTTCACGTGTTGTTTAGTTAGTGTGCGTTGATCACTTAATGTTCAACTCTGGGTGCGATACTTGGATATCTGCGATAGACTGAACTAAGAGTTAGGTTCAGAGTATAAAGAGGATCTTAATGATTTCTTTTTGCTATGATATAAAATTAGCTGAGACTGATATTTATGGGCAGAAATCAACTGATTTATTATACTGAATTTCTTTTTCTTTTTTTTTTACCCAGGAACAGTACGAGCAAGCTCTTGTGCATTGTTCTAATTCATCGTTACCATTAACTTGTTGACAGTTTGCCTGAAGTGTTAAGTTTGTGTTTATTAGAAGCTAGATAAGATTGTTTATGTATCAGAGAAATTGTGGATTAACAGTTTTGTACACAGCTGCTCATTTGCAGCATCTTCATTTGGATTTTCTTGCAATAGCTGTAGAAAATAATTACGGTATCTCTTCAAAAATGGGAGCAATAATATTGATCTGGGTGGTTGAGGTGCTTGATGCATTTGACTGCCACATGCAAACTTCCCTTGAAATGGAGTAGACTGTTGTGATCCCTCACTCACTACCTTGTTTGGAACTCTGTTCTCTCTACAATTGATGGCAGGAAAATATTTCAAAATTAAGATTCATGGTAACAGAGTCTTTGCAAGCTGTCAGACAGTTCCTAAAATAGAGTGCATTTTTTTATTTTTTATTTGAAGAGCTATATGTACTTGATTTAAAATGTTTGAACAAACGTGTAAAGAGATTATCTTGAGAGGGTTAGACAGGTCGTACTTGGGCAGGGACCTGGCTGGAACATGTGGACGGGAAAGGAAGCTTTATTGTGCTTGTGGTAGCAGAGACTTTGTTGGTTCAATGTTCGATTCTTTTGACCGATGGGCCAGACCAAGAATGTCTGACAGACAGGCAAGCCTGTTACGAACCTTCGAAATAGAGGATTTGTATTCTGACAAGGACATAGAAGACTTTTACGCAACAAGAAAGCGGGATAGTCTTTTACGTTTAGGAAATGAATTGGAAAGAGGAAATGTAGGATTGAGGAGGTACGAGAATGTGGAGAAGAAAATAGTGACAGAGCTTGGTGTTGGGAATGACTTGTATGAAGTCACAATAAAAAAGCTGGAGCCAGGTTATAGGAATGGTATCAAAAAGGATCACTTTGGTGAAACAGTCAGAAATGCAGTTATGGATTTGCCAGTAAATGGTTTAGATAGTAATAAATTAAAATTGGATGAAAGGTTCAGTAGACATGGGAGGGAACTATACTATGAGAAGGATAGGAGGATGGTGGAAGTGAAAAGGGAGATTGATGTCTTAGAGAGTTTGATAAGTAGTCATGATCATCAAACAGAACAATTGAACGTGACTTTGATGGAGCCAGAGAAGATAAACCAGAGTATGTTAATCATTTCTACGATGGTACAAGAGTAGGGAAAACTGAGTATTTTACAAATGAGGACTATCATGACTTTAGTGAAGATAACAAGACATATAGTGATGTTAGAATGCTAGATGAGATACCGAGAAAGGTTGCCAGATATGAAATTGAGGAAAACTTTGATAAACTGTTGAACAATAGTGAAGGTAGTCTTGATAGGAATCTGAACCTGCTGAAGGCAGGATGCCTGTGTATGGCTCTGAGGGGGTGGTGTGTTCCCCAGTTGGGGTTGAGGACGTGTGTTTGGAGAGAGGGGTGGACGGTTCAAGCCCCAGTATCTTATTGGATGAACCACTTCAGTCTGACAGGTAGGATGTTGGTATTTGATTGGCATTTTGAGATTTTTGACTACTGAAAAATTATGTCACTTTTCCAGTTTTTAGTTATATTCAGTTATGTTTGAAACTAGTTTCTGGAAACTTTGATTTCATCTTTGTTTTACTTTGGCTGTTTTTCATCAAGCTTTTGTTTTGTTTTACATCACTGTAGCTTTTAAAGGGCTCTTAAATGCATGTTGACAGCATTATAGTAGACTATACTTGAGAGCTTGTGCTTGTGGCCTACCTCAGCAGGTTTTATTTTGGAAGACACTTGACAGACTGTCTTGACACACATGTGTATTGATTTCTTGTGGTACGCCAGTCTTGTAGAAGTCTGATGCCACAGCTAGTCTTCTCACTGTTCATAGTTAAGACCCAGAGGCTCCTCTGGTTGTATGTTGTGGAATTGGGGAATGGTTGAAAATAGAGGAGATGAAATTTGGAGAGACTGGGAAGAGAAAGATCAGAATAAACAGAGAGAAAGGGGGGGATAATAAAAGTTAAAGTAAGAGAGAGAAAGAGAGAGAGAGAGTTAAATGAGATAAAGAAAGAGAGAGACAGTTATATGAGATGTAGGAGAGAGAGGGGGGGGAGAGAGAGAGTAAAGAAATAGGTGAGAGAGAAGAGAGAGAGTTAAAGGAGACTTATTAGGATAGATAGGGCAGTAGTTTAACTCTGATGTCATGATACTTGCCTCTGTATAAGGGAAGGTAGTGACAAATGCCTGTCTGTAGATAGATATAATCCTGTATCCATATTTTCAGGTCAGATTTGAATACTCAAATCTTCAACATCCCCTTGGCTGACTTACTATCAGTATTTTTAGGTTAGATTCGAATACTGAACTCCACAACACTCCCTTGGCTGCCTCATTATCACTTAGCCCCACTGCAATGGAATCATTCACTTAGACACTTTGATTTTCTTGTGGAGAAACCTTTCACTTACCTCGTGGTTGGTCAATGGTTTCACCCAGATGCCCCTATGCACTCTTGGTTCTTACTTGACCTGCATTAGATGAATGTCGCTAACTAAACTAATGTCACAGTGATGTTTAACTCCAAAACAAGAGGAAAAACGGAACTATGTTGACCATGTGTTTGAGGTGTATGTTTGTTTGCGTGTATGTTCACGTGTGTGTGTGCGTATGTTGCAGCGTGCTGTACCAGCAGCAGAACCAGCCTATGGATGCGCTGCAGGCCTACATCTGTGCCGTACAGCTAGATGAGTCACATTCTGCAGCGTGGACCGATCTTGGACTACTGTATGAAACGTGCAAGCAACCGAAGGACGCACTTACGTGCTACATAAAGGCAACGAAAACTGCGAAAGGTAAGTTACTGCCTCCAGTTATTTCATCGTTGATTTGCTTTAAGTATTTGCACTAGCATGAGGATTAAAGAACTTTGTTAAAAATAAAAGTTTTAGTTTGAGGGAAAATCTCATTACCACTGTTCAAATTGTGTAAATTCAATAACTAAATCCTGGTTATTATTTTAGTAATTCTTAGCTTGATCGTCCAAATGAATTCATATCCATGGTTCACAGGTGGAATAGTAAATCCGACATTGAACGGGAAGATAAAATTTCTGCAGCAGCATCTGTCCAAAATACCCATGCAGCATTTGCAGAGCAAGTAAGTACCGGAAAACTGCTCATCAGCAGTTTGGAGTATGTATTTTAATCTGATTAGGTTTTCTCCAATGGTCTAACCTGGTATAGAATTGAAAACCTGAGTGGTATAGGTTCATTTTTTGTACCTATCTCATGCTTCAGAGCTCTAAGGATATGACACACACCACCAGTATAAACCTAATCAGACTGCAAGTAACTTGCAAGTAGCTTTAAATACTGAGGCCCCCAAAAGAGTTCCGTTTCTGGTCTTTGGGGGGGGGGGGAATCAATAAGTCTGGATTTTTTTGATTTTTTATTTATTTTTTTACATGAAATAAAAGGTTAAAAAAAAGGTAACTATTTTTTTAAAGGCAGAAAGGTAAATAAAACTTAAGGGTCAGTCGTTAAAAAAAAGAATTGGTCCGGAGACCAGAAACAGAACTATTTTTCTCTTATGCCCTGATCTTGTATCCTGCTGGTCAGATAGCTGACAGTGACAGTGGAGAGCTTCCTCAGATTTGCACATTCTGTTTAGAACAAGCACTCAGTGGAAAATGAAAAAAGTGGTCTTTTAATTAAATGATCTTTCAATAAACTGTGTACTGTCAATTTTGGGCTTTTGAGCTCATGTAATATTGATAACTAGTAGTTGAGTGATTTTTGGAGATGGAAACACGGTTAAAAGCGAGTTAAGTCTTTAATTATGGAAGCAATAATTGTTTAATAATGCAATTTTCCTGGCACTTTTCATTATAGATGGGTTGTTAACATTCTATTGTTTATCTTCAGTTAGCTCTTTCATTTTGAAAAGAACTGTTAAGGGTGATAAAAGAGATTAAATATAATAGAAGGTATTAAATCTCAAGATTTAGTCCAGATAATACCATATATCTCTTTTCATCTTCCTATCTCTGCACTCTCAAAAATCATCAATCATAATTACAGACAACTTCACAGAAGTGGAGGCTATTTAGGAATCCTGTTTGTCTTGTCTTGTCAAGTCAAACCAAACACTTTCATAAAGACATATTGGGATGCTGGGTTATCAGTTACCTTAAGTGATAGTTCTGATTAGCATGCTAATTGATTATTCTACCAACTAAACCAGTAGCTCAAATTTATTATTTGTGTCAGTATATGTTTCCTATATGATCTTACTTTTGACCCTTCAGACCGAAGACCCTGCCCAGTATAGAGGAGGCCTGGGCTCTACCCATACCAGCTGAGCTGACATCCCGCCAGGGCTCTGGCACGCCGCATCATGTCCAGAAGTCCTCCATGATGCCCCAGTCTGGAATGGGTGGAGCCAACCAGACCACGGGAACATTTGGAGCCCAGGGGGCATTGGGAGAGGATGGGAAGAAGAAGAAACTGCAGCAACAGCCTAGTAGGAAAAGGGTAGGTTTCTCTCTGTTCAAAACAACCTCTGTGTCTGTATAGTTCTTGAGTCCTGTTGTAGAATGTTTTAATTATTTAATAGATTCATGTGCAAAGGGATTTAAATCCACTTTTTCTATAGTTTGATGTATGCTTAGAGTTACATATTTCTCTTCTTATATACTTTTTCTCCTTTCTTGTTTTGTATTTTCTGCATGTCTATTTCTTAGTGTATCTTCCCCTGTTCTTGTCTTTTTTTCTTGATATTAAGTTTATATTTTCCATGGCAGCCATCTTCGGAGATGATGGAACACCCGACCCCGCCTTCCCAGCCAGCCCCGCCCCAGCTCCTGTCCCCGCAACAGCTACAGATACTGCGCCATCTGCAGCAGAACCAGGTAACAAACCATTGTCTGTATTATTAGACACTTCAAATATAGAAACCCTTGTTTGATACAGGAAGTTGGACATAGATTTGACAAACTATAAAGACCTGGAACCATCTTATTAGAACAAGCTTGCATACTTACACAGGCCACATACGATACAGCAACACTCGGTATAATTTACATTTTTTTATATTGATTTGGACAAAGTTTGTCATGACCTCACCTTATTGACCTTGACCTTTCAGGCTAACCTTGACCCCCAGAAGCGGCAGCTGTTACAGGACCTGCAGCACCAGGTGTATCTCCAGCAGCAGCACGCCAAGATGCAGTACCTTAACCAGCAGGTGGGCTCCACACACACACATACACACACACACACACGCAAAAATGCAGAGAAAGTGGGGAGAAAAGACATTGAAGTAGGGGGCTCCAAAACACACATTCACATTAAAAGGATGACTGTCCCTGGTGGCTGAGTGGTTAGAGCATTCATCTCAGTTGTGGGATTGAACCAGGCTACAACATCCCAAAAGTCATAAAAAATGGTCCTAGTACAGCTCCCTTGCTTGGCGCTCAGTGTATAAGGGTAGTTCCAGGTCTGGTTGGCCTGGGGTAAGAATAATGTGACTGGGTGTGGTATCATGCCACATGTCTACTGTGTGATACCGTATAACATGGCAGATAAGGCGCACCTTTTTTCCAGATATTTCAGGTTTCAAGAGGATGATATATAGGTTTTCAGGTTTTTTTTGGTATACGATCTTTGAATAACTTACATACTGAGAGCAAATAAATATGATAATATTCAGTAAAGTCTATACAAAACATAATAAACAATTTCAGGTTATTTAGTTGTCCTGCTGTTAAATTTTATAATGAAATGATCATAAGAACTTGATGGAAGCCATTTTTAGTACAAATAAGGTTATTTTATGGGACCTCACTATGTACAGGAGAAAAGTGACAGGTGGCAATTGTTATGTAATGTCTGTTATTGGGAGAATTTTGACATGTGACATTGGTTCCCAATCTGTAATTTAGAATGCGGGGACACAGTTGAGTAATGCCATATAATGCTTGTATGTGGTAATGCATTGTGGCAGAACTATATGTCTTAAGTAGACATAGTCTCCAAAGACTGAAATACAGTCAGCTTCATGATAAACCCCACAAGCCGACATTTTAATAATTATTTTTATGTAGGAAAAGGCACAGCATTAATGCTTATTTACAGTTGGTACAAACAAAGAAATGTATCCTCCACAGATGTTTTAGTATGATACTTGGAAATGTTTTAGAATTGAGGTTTAAGATGCATTTTTTAATTATTATAAATTAAAATCTTTCATTTTTATTGACATGTGCACCAGTGTACAGCATCATTCCTGATGATTAGTATGCCAGTATTATAGATAAATAATTGTGTTTCAGGGTCAAGGTCACTTGTCAGGGAACAGCTCACAGCCAGCAGGAATGTTTGGTTCCCGCCTTCCAGCAGGATCTCAATCCCAGCCCTTCTCACAGCTGGGAACCAGTGCCGAAACCCGGGTCACAGACCCGAACCCTCAGGGACGTCCGCCATCGAGCAGCGACAGATTCTCACCATTTCATAACAACCCCAATCATCCAAGCACCAGTGGTAGTTACACAGGATCCCCCTTAAAGGGCCCCCCGCTTCCCTCAGGGTTTGACCCCAGCAGAGGTCAAGGATCGCGCTCAGACTTTACAAGTTCACAGTCCCATCACGGTAACATTCCGTACTCATCTTCTATGTCTCAGGGCACAGACGCAGCTGACATGCCAAAACCATTGGACAGTGCACACTCTGTGAATGAGAAAGATATTACAGCGTTGCTTTCACGACCCGACCTCGCGTCCTCCTTAGCGGAGGATCTTTTTAAACAATTCTCACAGGCTGATGATCCTTCTCAGGCTAATTTAGACGACAAACTCTTACAAAGTGATATCATGAAATCTAGTCAAGACATGACGCGCGTAAATGAAAATAGTTCCAGTAGTATAGGATTACATTCCAAATTTGCTTCTCAGGATTCATCTAGTAGGTCAGGACCTAGTATTGAGCGCTTACTCAAGCTGGACAGTGACACAGTGAAGTGTGATTCAGAAATGGCGAAGTATTCTTCGCTACCAAAGTGCAACATACACATGAACGGGGATCAGATTTTGCGAGCGTGTAAAGATGCAGGTAAAACTTTCACAAATGTGTTACCATAACGATAACATTTAATCTTGATCTAGATACTTGAGTTACGCATACTGTAAAAGTAATGCATTTTCGTTTGAATTAAATTCTGTAGATTTTTTTTTATCAAGAAAATATACTCATTAATAAGCTTATTATTAAAATTTTCAAATCCCCATAGTAAAAAGAAAAAAGATTATTCACTTTGGCAGGTTAAGAAATCTACAGAGAGAGATTTTAGGTTTGTACATGGTACAGAGATTACTCACTATGTTTGTGTCCCCAGGTAAGCAGGGTATCACCATATCTATGTTGGGGGAGAGGCCCCCGCCCCGCCCCCCAAGTCCACCCAGACCTCCCCTCCCCAAGGACAGGCTGAATCCACCCACACCCAGTGTCTATGTAAGTTGAACATGTTTTCATCTTCTCTCTTTTTTTCCCCCAAAACAAGTGTATGATTTTCAAATGCTATACATATATCTTTTCTGAAGTATAAAAGTTTATATATTTTTTTCTGAAACGTGAAAGTTTCTAACAAAATTACTGTTTAAATGAACTTAATAATCGTCCATTGAAAGCCAGAAGGGGTTATCAGCATATGTAAAAAGAAGGCTGATGACCCCTTCTGTCTCAATGGACGATATTACCACAGTTATAGACATTTGCATAGATATTACGGTAAAGCAGATTATAATCTTCATAAAAAACATCCAGTATTCCTTTATGTGAAAAAAAAGGATTAAAATGGTGTATGATATTTCCAATATATAATCCGTCAACTCTGATACTGACAAGAAGATGTGGTCTTGTGTTACAGTTGGAATGTAAGAAGGATGCGTTCTCTCCAGAGCTTCAGCAGTATTGTCAGTCTCAACCGGTCGTTGTGATACGTGGTCTTGCTGCCGCACTTAAACTTGGTACGTACATATCAACTCTTGGTGTGTTTTATGAAATGCAATTTGTCACCAAACGTTCCTTTAAACCATCTATGGTTATTATTAATCATGGTAGACAGTTTCTTCCAACAACAGTCAATAACTTATTAACTGTTAAAACACTAATTTCAGTTTATTACTGTATTTGCAATGAGAAGGGTGTACCAATAGAAAATCATTGACCAAATTTAAGATAAAGCAAATTCATGCATTCCGTGTCTAATACTAGAATGTATCTGTTTAGTTTACAGCAATGTATATCCTATGAAATACATTAAACATGAACAAGATAAGGCTTCAACTGAAGTATATTCTCAATGTTCAAGTTTTTATTTTTGTGAGAATCTTCCCCTTCATCACCAAATAGATACTATAGCTACGTGTCTTATCACCACAGATCTAGGTCTGTTCTCAACAAAGACCCTCGTGGAAGCTAATGCCGAACACCCAATCGAGGTTCGGACTCAGAAAATGCAGGCGCCAGACGAGAACCGAGACCAGTTTGGTAACAAAGTGTGGTACTGCGAGAGTACGCGGAACCGTACCACCATTGCAAAATTCGCCCAGTACCAAGCAGCATCCTTCCAGGAGTCTCTTCGGGTTCGTAAGAAGTTCTTTATCACTTACGTATGTGTTTGTTATGTAAGCTCCATTTGGTGCAAATAAAAATCTTCAGTAAATTTTATCTAGTCCTCATGAAAATTGAGGTCAGTAATGTTTATGTCAAGTTAGACAACTGCAGGAATTGATTCCCTGGTACTGCAGGTTAGTAACATAAGAGTTATGTCCCCTTTCTCTAAGTTATCTATGAATGTCAGAGGATTTCATAACAGATTATATTTGAGTACAATATTAATGTTTCCCCCACCTTTGCTTCTTTTGATAAAATGAAGACTTAAAACTAAGGTAAAATAACAAAGTTAATTTTTGATAAAAAAAGTAAAATGATAATTCTAAATGATAAAATATACATAGAATAATATGTTTTCTTTATTTCCTGATAACAAATCTTGTTTCAATACTTTTTGAATTTTTAAGGATTGCTACAATATTATATGGAATACAATTTTCAGGAGGAGCAAGAGAAGGCCAAAGGAATCCTTAAGGAGTCTGACAGCGACTCCAACTCGTCCATGTCATCAAGAATGTGAGTAAATCAAGCAAAACTCTGTGAGATGAATATTGATGAAATTAAGTCTTAAGATTAAAGATGTAAGTAGGGGGAGGGCATGTTTCTTTTGTCTATGGAGTTATTTGTCAAGAATAGTGAAAAATTGATGACTGGAAAGAATTTCTATGGAAGGAAATTTTATGGGGAAACATTTTTGTGGACTCCTGCTTTAGGAAACATGGTGTTTTTATTGAAAAAGAAAATGGGTTTATGTTTATGGATATAATCATTGATAAATTTAATAGAGAAAATTCATTGATGACATAATGATAATCTCTCAGCAAGTTAAGTTTCTTATGTGTTGATTCAGGAGGAAAAAGCCGAAGATGATCAAATTTGGCACAAATGTGGATCTGTCTGACGTGAAGAAATGGGAACCGCAGCTGAAGGAACTGGCCAAACTGCCGGCCTTCAGTCGGCTGGTATCCGGCAATAACTTTCTGAGCCATGTGGGACACACCATCCTGGGGATGAACACTGTACAACTCTATATGAAGGTTCCAGGCTCACGGACACCAGGTATGTATGGACCTTAGGTCATCTTGGTTGTCAAAGATTTTGTTAACTTGAACACAATTTCATGATTTGCATATAAAGCCTAAATCATTAGGAAAAGCTAAAATCCTAATGAAATTTGTTGTTCATTGTATCAAGTTTTACAATCTATTTAAGTCTTTTTTCAAACCATTAACTTACTGTTTACTTACAGGACATCAAGAAAATAACAATTTTTGCTCAATCAACATCA
>CM037785.1:5595441-5645441 GCA_021229015.1 Solen grandis
GGTAGAACAAGAGTTATCATAAGGGCACAAAATTGTACAAATGGGGAAAAACTCCAACAAGAAACCATAGGAAATGGATTATGCCCCAAGAATTATGAATTTTCACGGGACTGGCCTGAAATTAAACAAAGGACAAAAACTCGAAAATATGATGTGTAAAGTTAATGTCCTTGTCCACTGCAATTCTCCTTCATGGGGTCTATCCATCTATGCAGTTTCAGGGTTATATGTTCTTAAGTGTAATGCCCCAGACAAACATTAAGTATGAAATTTAACAAAGGACAATAACTCCAAAAATATAAGTATAGTTACAGTTCTTGTGCATGACACTTCTCCACAATGACATCTATCCATTTATGAAGTTTAAAGTTAATAGGTTTGATACTGTTTGAGTTATGCTCCAGACAAAAAGTGTGACAACAGATGGATAGACGAACGTACAGACAGACAAACCAATACTTCTCCCCAATATATAAATACTGGAAGAGACAAAATAACTCTGTAATTCCTATAGATAGAGTTATGGTTCTTGTGCACTGCACTTCCTCTCATTGTGCTTGACCATTGTATAAAATTGTTTTGAAATCCAATCAGTACTTTACAACTTATACTCCGGACAAGGTTACAAGTTATACTCCGGACAAGGAAAAAATACAAAGGGCAATAACTATGTAATTACTCTAGATAGAGTTATGGTTCTTGTGCACTGCACTTCCTCATATTGTGGTTGACCATTGTATGAAATTGTTTTGAAATCCAACTTGTACTTTTCAAGTTATGCTCCGGACAAGGAAAAGTAACAAAGGGCAATAACTCTGTAATAAGTCAAGATGGAGTTATGGTTCTTGTGCACTGCATTTCCTCTCCATGTGCTTGATCATTGCATGAAGTTGTATTGAATTCCAATAATGCAACGGACCGCTGGACCGACCGACCGACCAACCGACCGACCACCGGGTGACTCCTATATACCCCCCCAAACTTCGTTTCGGGGGTATAATTATTGCAACACCAATAAAGCCTAATCAGTTTGATATAAAAGCCTAAAATTGTTTCAATATCAAATATCTAAAGCTTTTCAAACGATTAGACTCATAATCAGACCTAATACGAACGTGTAACGTCATTATGCCTTTAAATAATTCTACCAACATCCATTATGACAGGATAATAATAAGTTACATACTTGTAAAATATAAAGCTTCATCTCACTTACATGTAACTGTAGCAAATTTAGATTTTTTTTTTTACCTTACCTTTGTCATTGCAACAATGTTTTCAATAAGGAATGCATAATACCTTTTTTTTTTATTTCCAACAGGAAACATGTAGCAATATGAATGATCATGCAAGAGTATTTCTCGATCTTTCACCAAAAGCATAGAATAATAAATTATATTGAATGTCAAAGAAAACAGACACAAGCCAAATGGTTCTTACAGCTGTGAATATGGGGGAACCACAGAAGCCTATCACAATGTACAGCAAACATTGAAGTTTTACATTCAGTTTCTGGTGTAGACACAAACATTATGACAAAATCTTTAATTTTTTAATTGAATAACAAAATCAAATAAGTATCTTATTAGCACAATAAATGTTCTGAAGAGAGTTACTCGATTAGGTTCCAAATGTTCCTTACATGTATGTACAGATGAATCGAGTGTTACAATCGTGAGAATGACACGTGATGTCCGGTGTAATAGAAAGCACATGGTGCAACAAATCGAAAATAATAAATATCATCGAGAAACAGATAGATAGTTCGTATTCACTCATAGCCATCGTAACATTTGGTAGCAGAGCGAGGTTTGAAGAGGTTTGTTACATCGTTTATTAGCCAGTATTGGAGAAATATATTATTGTCATCGGTTTTCGCAGTAAACACACAACGGCATGTCGGAAAGCGAAAACGGCAAGGACGAGCACGCTGAGGCGGCTACACTGGCAGGTTTGAAATTGGCTAAGTCTAGAAACAAAGCAGCATATACGCGTATGAGAAATAGACTGTATGATTTATGTGATGAAGAAGATGTTAAAAAAGAGGAGCTGCGAGATTGTTTGGATAAGACGGAAGAAGCGCTGGATAATGCAATAGAGTCGGTAACAAATATTGTTCAATTTTACAAAGAAAATAAACGGACAGTAGAAATGAATAGGTCTTTAGAGGAAATAACAATATTAGAAGAAAAGTATGAAGAAGTATTAAAGGCATACAGATCCTGTAGCTCTAGTTCTGAAAAAAGCTCAGTGGTTGCTGAGGATCCTGTGAAGGTAGAATCTGACATTGGAAAGGATTTATGGAAACAACTAAAGAGAGTTTCAATCCCAATATTTGATGGAGACAAAAGAAAGTATGAGTCATGGAATGCAGCTTTCTGTGCATGTATCGATAGTGCACCAGCCACTCCTCAGTACAAGCTACTCCAACTTAAACAGTATTTAAGAGGTGAGGCATTGAAATGTGTAGAAGAACTTGGCCATTCTTCAGAAGCATATGATATTGCTAAATTGGCACTTGAATGTAAATTTGGAGGTTCTAGGAGGCAATGCATGAAATTTATTGAAGATTTGGAGAACTTTAAACCCATAAGAAATGAAAATGCAAAAGAAATGGAGCGTTATAACAGTACTGAGATTGAAAGATTTGGAGAGTGAAAGTGATTTTGGCAAAAGTACCTTTTACTTCACATTACTGAAGAAAATGCCTCAGTCAATGTTGACAAAATATATCCGATGGATTCATAACAACTGTAAGGAAGAAACAATAGAAACACTGAAAGAATGGGTGAATTTAGAAGCAGAATTTGTTATGACTGCCCAAGAGACAATTCATGGCATATCACAGCTCAGCACACACAGTGCAAAGACATTTCACACAAATTTAATCATGAATGAAACAAGAAAAGGACAGCAAAGAGAAGGGTGTGCACTTGTGTAACTGTGAACATGATATATGGACATGTGAACATTTTTGAGTTAAAGTGAAAGAAAGATGGAGAAAAGCAAAAGAACTGAAGTTATGTTTTCGATGCCTCAGAAATAATCATATTGGCAATGACTGTCGCAGCATGAAGAAGTGTGGAATTGATCATTGTAACAAAACTCATCATCAGTTGTTACCAGGGATCCTAAAATTTTGGAATCTCAACCGGTCGACGGCAAAATCCCCCCCCCTTTACAACAATTCCGTTCCGTACCCCCCCCCCCCCCGAAAAAAAACATAACCGAAAAAAAACGAAAATAAAAAAAACATTGATATTTTCAATCAACATACCCTGAATCATTTGCAGTGTGAAAATAGATCTTTTATTATATTTCAGCATCCTGTTGGCATAATAAGGTATTTTTCTGCAATATTTACCTCTACGAAATCAAAAGTTTGTTTACCGGAAGTGCATGTATATGACGGTCTGTATATGACTCTAACGAATCAATAAATTGTTGGAAGCAGTCGTTTTGGTGTTGTTTATTTTGTTCTTACAAATTACAAATTACTAAGGAGATCAAACATTTTGATTAGCCTTTGATATTGTCATTAATTACCGCATTTAAAAGTCGACCGGTTACAGTTTGCAAACAAGCAATGGTCCATTATTACGGCATAGATAATTACACGGCACCGTCCAAATAACCGCTAAGTACAAACCGTCAATCCATTCATCTTAACTGCCCAATAATGACCTAGACGGGTGTCCCTGCCTGACCCCCACTGACACCTGCCCCGAGGGCACACCGGAAATTCGGGTGTAGGACAAAAGCCCACTAGGACATAAGCCCACTAGGACAAAAGCCCATAGGACATAAGCCCACTAGGACATAACCCCACTAGGACATAAGCCCATTAGGACATAAGCCCACTTTTAATAATAATTCAGTATATAATTAAACATTTAAAGTTTTTAGAGATATTAATCATCTCTCTCTCTCTCCCTCTCTCTCTCTCTCTCTCTCACGGAAATGCAAGAAGGCAGATATAATTATAAATGTCCTTAACTAATGAGCACATATATAGTTTTGCACATGATAATGGAGCACATGCTGAAGGCAGGTGTAATTATAAATATTTAATAATTCCAATAATATTAACACTAATAGGCACATTGTTTTGCACATGGTAATGGAGCACACGCTGTTAATATAACCAAATAATTCAGCTACTATAACAGAAAAATTTCATTAATTAATCCAGCATATACAATGGTTGTTAGAGTTTTTTTAACTTTAAAAATTGGTTGAACTCCTTAATAATTGTATTTAATTGTGTTAAGAAGTTCTTTATATTAAATTCTTATTCCCTTTTTTTCTTCCCATAATTAAGTTTACAAAAAAAAAAAAAAAAGTGGGCTTTTGTCCCCCTTGTCAAAAATAGGTGTGGGGTTTTGTCCTATGGGCTTTTGTCCTATGGGCTTATGTCCTAGTGGGCTTTTGTCCTAGTGGGCTTTTGTCCGTACCCCGGAAATTCAAGAAGTAGGTCAATTGGTGTGTAAGAGAGACTATTATGAACCGTTTGGACCGATTTTGAAAGTTTTAGACGAGGATTATGGATTTTTTTTCGACCGATTTTTTTGGTACTTTTTGAAATCTGAACCGGTCGATTGAGATCAAAATCGGTCAAAACCGGTAAAAAATCGGTTTTTAGGATCCTTGGTTGTTACATCTTAGAGAAAATACCCATAGATTAAACCCAGAAGCCTCAAGTTTCAAGCAGCGAAATGAAATAATTCACCCGGAAGCAGCAATGTTTGGGCATCAAAATGAAATGAGAGCATGTGCACAAAAATCCAGCTTTATTGCCTTAAGAACAGTTCCAGTTGTTCTAACAAATGGAAGACGCAAGTTGAAAGTTAATGCGTTACTAGATGACGGCAGCACACAGACTTATTTGAATAGAAATATAGCTGCAGAACTTGAATTACTGACTGAGGAAAATATGACAAAATGTGACAATGTGACAGTCAACCTGTTGAATGGGAAAAAGGAAATAATTACCACACAGAATGTTTCTTTTGGTATTGAAAGTTGTAACGGGCAACTTAAAATGAACATTTCAGCTAATACAATAGACAATGTGACAGGAAACTTGAGAGCAATAGAACTAAATGAGTATACCAAGAAATGGGATCATTTGAAGGGTATAGAGTTTCCATATGTTGGACCCAAAGCATCAATTGACATATTAATAGGTCTAGACTATGTTGAATTGCATCAGTCCCTATTTGAAGTTCAAGGTGAACCAGGGCAACCAGTAGCTCGACTTACACCACTTGGATGGACTTGTGTGGGAAATTTATCGACAAGTGAAACTAGTAATTTTCACACATTCTTCTTGCGTGAAGAAAACTCTGCAATTAATGAGACATTAAGAAAGTTTTGGGAGATAGAAGAGTTAGGGATGAATGAGGAAGTGTATAATCAGGAGGATAGAAAAGTTTTAGAAAATACAGAAAAGTCAATAGTGTATCATGAAGGGAGATATGAAATAGGAATCCCTTGGAAGGAAAACAAGAACAATTTGAGTGCCAACAAGGATATGGCTTTGAAAAGATTAGAGAACACAGAAAAAAGATTGAATAGAGACAATGTGTTGAAAGAAACATATGCAAATGTGATTGACACTTATGTTAAAAAAGGATATGTGTCAAAAATAGACAAAGAATCTGATGATGAAAATAGTCAAAAGTGGTTTCTCCCACATTTTCCTGTTGTGAGACCAGATAGGTCAACCACTAAAGTTCGCATTGTATTTGATGCTTCTGCTAGGCAAAAGGAACTGTCACTTAATGACGTCATTTATCAAGGGCCAAAATTGCAACAAAATCTACTTGAAGTGTTGCTTAGATTCCGTAAACATTCAGTGGCCATAGCTTGTGACATTCAAGAAATGTATCTTCAGATTGGAATTCCTATCCCAGATAGAAGATTTCATAGGTTTCTTTGGAGAACATCTAGTAAGGAGGAAGCTGATGAGTATGAGTTTAATAGAGTTGTTTTTGGGATTAACGCATCACCATTTTTAGCTCAGTATATATCACAGTATAATGCAAAGAAATTCTCAGAAATTTATCCCATGGCATCAGAGACCATACTGCGAGCAACCTACATGGATGATAGCCTAGATTCAGTTGCGACAGACATCGAAGGAGTTCAGTTGTATAATGACTTGACAGAACTTTGGAAAAAAGCTGGTATGCTAGCACACAAGTGGTTATCAAATTCATCAGCAGTGCTAAGTGAAATACCTCAGGAGGCAAGAATGCAAAATGTTGATCTGAGTAAAGGAGAAATGCCAGTTACAAAGACATTAGGTGTAAAATGGTATGCAGAGAGTGACACTTTTACATTCAGTTACAATGTACCTTCTGGTGAAATGCCATGGACAAAGATTGGGGTTAGTAACTCCATACACTATCCGCGCAAAAATATTAATGCAAGATATGTGGATGAGTGGTGTAAATTGGGATGACAGTTTAAATAAGGAGTTAACAGACAAAGCCAGCCAATGGTTCAGTGAACTTTCTAAAATTGACAACATTTCAGTTCCTAGAAATCTTGCAGTTGGAGAATTGAAATTGACAGAACTGCACACATTTGTTGACGCATCTAGTATGGCGTATAGTTCAGTAGTATATATCAGAAATACCACTGAAGATAATAAAAACAGTGTAAACATAGTAGCATCAAAGAGTAAAGTGCACCATTAGCATCTATCAGCATACCACGGCTGGAATTGATGGCAGCAATTCAGGGACTAAGATTGACAAGGACTGTTTGTAGAGCATTAGACATGTCAATATCAGAAGTGATTTTTTGGTCAGACAGTTTGAACGTTCTTTGGTGGATTCGAAATCAAAGCCGAAAGTTCAAACCATTTGTAGCCCATCGCATTGGAGAAATTCAATCAACAACACAGCCAGAGCAGTGGCGGTATGTCCCTACAACACAGAATCCAGCTGATTGTGCTTCAAGGGGTTTAACCATTGAAAAATTGTGTAAGAGTGATATTTGGTGGCAGGGCCCACACTATCTGCAAGAACCAAAATCAAGCTGGCCAATAAATAAAGTTGAACAGGGTGAAGAAGCAAAAGTTGAAGCAAGGAGCAAATTTGAAGGCAGAAACTTTTATACAGTTATACAGAGTGACGAGAATGATGATAACTTGAATCCTGAACGGTTCTCTTGTTTGAAAAGACTAGTTCGAATCAGAGCCTGGGTTTATCGTTTCATTAAAAACTGTCAAGTTCCAAAAAACGAGCGCATTTTAGTGAAAGAGCTTATTGTAGAAGAATTAAATGCTGCAGAAACTCAAATTGTGTGTAAAGCACAAGCTACTCTATTTGAACATGAGTACATGTGTTTACAGAAGGGGAGAGAATTACCAAGGACAAGCAAGCTTGTAGCTTTAAACCCATTTCTAGATGAGGAAGGTGTTATGAGAAGCAATAGTCGTTTGAAATTTGCAGAATATCTTCCATATGATTCAAGACATCCAATTATCCTACCTAGAAAAAGCTGGGTGACCAAGCTGGTTGTAAGGCATTATCATGCCTTAGGAGGACATTGCGGTACAAACCAGACTTTAGCATTGTTGTCAGCAAGATATTGGGTGTTATGTGCTCGTGAGGAAATTCGAGAAGTTGAACATGAATGCACTGAATGCAGACGCAGAAAAGGAAAGGTCGTGCAACAGATCATGGGGCCTTTACCTGACTCTAGATTATTTAAGACTGTGCGAGCTTTCAATCAAGTAGCAGTTGACTATGCTGGACCATTCCTGACTAAAGTAGGTCGTGGAAAACCTAGGATGAAAAGATACCTATGTTTATTTACCTGTATGGTATGTAGGGCTGTACACTTAGAGATGTCATACAGTTTAGATACAGACTCATTTCTGAACACATTTTATAGATTTGTCAGTAGGCGTGGGCTTCCAGAACTAGTCATATCGGACAATGGGACAAACTTTGTTGGAGCTGTTAATGAGCTCAAAGATTTACATGAGCGTTTAGACAAAGATAAAGTCACTAGAGTTGCTGCTAATCAGGGTATTAAATGGAAGTTCAATCCACCTGCAGCGCCAAACTTTGGAGGTGTTCATGAATCTATGGTCAAGACTGCAAAACGTGCCATATTTGTAATTCTTAGTAAAGCAGACATTAATGATGAAGAGCTCCAAACAGCCTTTGTTGGAGCTGAAGGTCTTATCAATAGCAGACCTCTCACATATCAGAGTTCAAATCCTGCAGACCCTACTGTTCTGACTCCAAACCACTTTCTTCATGGACAAATAGGAGGGAAGTTTGCACCGGAAACAGTGGATGCGACGAGATTTGATATACGTAAAAGATGGAGGCTTGTTCAGGAACTCATGAAACATTTTTGGAAACGTTGGTTCCAAGAATACCTTCCTACACTAGGCTATAGAAAGAAGTGGCATCATAAGCAGCCAGATTATGAAACCGGAGATGTTGTTCTAGTTATAGATCCTAATACTCCAAGAGGACAGTGGAACATAGGACGTGTTACCAAAACGTATCCAGGAGCAGATCATCATGTTCGTGTGGTAGACATTCAAGTTGGTGACAAGGAGTTGAGGCGTGCAACCAATCGTCTGTGTTTGTTAGAAAAAGCAAGTTAATTTACACAAAAAAGTGTGCTTGAACATAGTGTTACAGAAATCTCTTTATATCAGTGTTAAAAGTGCTTGGTAGGAACAGAGCCATAATAATGCTCTGTAAATTGTGTTTTTTTTTGTGTAAGAGCTAGGCCAAAAGAAATCTCTAAGTGATTTGATTCATAGAAAAATGTAGTTGTGCTGAAGATATTGCTAACTTTAACGCGAAGAAGATATTTGTTAAACGCGAGGAAGAATTGCTTAGTTAAACTGTTATAAACATTTGTACATAAGAATTTAGTTGATTTATTAAGACGATTCATGGAGGGGAGCCAAATCAAGAGACATGAGGGGCAGACAGACTACAGAGAGATAAATGTACATCATCAACATTGTTTTGTATTCTTTTTCATATTTTTACTGATGTAATATCAAAGCAGTAGTCATAAATTTGGCTGTTGTTATTCATAGATTTATTTTAAACAAGTATATTGTAAATGAAAAGAAAATGACTTAAAGCAATGGTGTTATTAAGCCAGAATATGTTTACAGGATATATATTAATATTAACATGTTATAGCTTGAAAAATAGTCACTTGAGTATCATACTGTTTAATTATGATTATAATTATAATGTTAAATGGTGATAACTTTGAATAATTATGACTTAGTTTTTCATTGCTCATTTATCAGTATACATATTATTGGATCAGGGAGTTGAGTTATACTAGTATTGAAAATAAGCATCTTCTGCGAAGATGTACAGGGTATTATTTGTAATTGTCATATGCTACAAAGAGTAGTCAACAAGGAGTTTAATGATTTCATTTCAAATGATTGACATTGTCTTAAAAGTTGTTTATCATGGTTAAATGATTGTTGTTTCTTTAAAAATGTGAATTATGGTTGTTATTTCTTTAAAAATGTGAATTATGGTTAGAATAGTTTGGAGTTTAGAAATTCAAAACCTTATAGTATTGAATTTACCAAATAAGCATACTGTACATACATGTAACGAATAAAAAAAAAAAAACACTTGGGATATTTTAAAACATTGTGATACTTATTATTCAAACATCTTAGACATTGCGACTTATAGAGATATAGTATTCGATTGTTTAAATATATAGATACATGTATAGGATGTATGGATATATATATAGAAATAGATAATATTGATAATGTTCATTATCAAGAAGGGGAGAATGTTCTGAAGAGAGTTACTCGATTAGGTTCCAAATGTTCCTTACATGTATGTACAGATGAATCGAGTGTTACAATCGTGAGAATGACACGTGATGTCCGGTGTAATAGAAAGCACATGGTGCAACAAATCGAAAATAATAAATATCATCGAGAAACAGATAGATAGTTCGTATTCACTCATAGCCATCGTAACAATAAACACAACAGACCTGTCAGTAGTGGTACTTCAACACCTTCATCAACATCTTTGGTCCAACTTTTTGAGAAGTCCAGCAGATCCGTTTCTGAAGATAAAGGGGACATAACAAATTGAACAAGTTTTTCGTCAAATCCCCTCTCCCTTGATAACTTTTGTATGATAAAGACATCGTTAGAATAAAGATATACTACCATATAGTTGGGTAAGTAGTTTGAACTTTAAAATCCATTTACTGTACTGAGAAATAACCAGTGGTTATGTCAAAGTTATGTCAAACTTTGTTTGAGAGACTTAACAAGAGTGTTTTTTGGAACACATGAGTCACCTGCTGCAGTGTGACAAAAAAAGTGTGACGCACAGAGAGAGAGACAGAAGGACAGAAAGATGCTGAAAAAGTGATCCCTATGTATCACCTCTTTTTACACAAGGTAGCACAAAAATAGTGGGGCAATATACACCCAAAGGCAAATTGATATGAGGGTTTCATAGTACAATAGTACAAAGTACTTTTAAAATAGAAGGAGCTTTGTTGTAATTGCAAGTCACAATGATCTTTCATAAGGAGAAAAACAACATAAAATCAGGTCTGACCTCAATAATAACTTATCTATTATTAATAATAGAAGATTTATGAACTTTTTGATGAATAACTTATCATAAATCAGTGGAAAGTAACTAAAACTTGACTTGCCCTGTGTTTTAATATTTAACACTTACACATCAAATATGAATGCACAACATGTAGTCTTTCAAAAGTTATTATGTAGATACCCTCATTTCACATAAAATTTGCCTATCACAAATGGGCGCATAACCCAATAACAAATCAGTGGATTGTGACCAAAGTCAAATTTGACCTGTATTCTATGCATTATAAATATAAAAATATGAATTCAATACATTTAGACTTTCAAAAGGTATTGTATGGAAACAGACAATTCACATAAATTTTTCCTTCAGAGGGCGGCAAACTCTAAAAAAATTGGTGGATTGTAATCAAAATCAACCTTGACCTGTAATTCTTACATTATATACTTGCAAACCAAATAAGAACTATCATTGAAGATGATTAATACCTCTAGAAACTGCTTTGTCACAGTTACTGCAAGCATGTCAGAGGCAGTCATGACACAGTTGAAGGACAAAGATAAAAACACACAAAAATAAGTAGAGCTCTGGTACACTTATACATTTATTGCAGACAAATATAAACAAGAGGCCCATGATGGCCCTAAATCGCTCACCTGAGATAAATAGGTTGACCCAAGGAACATCTGTACGAATTTATTTTAAAATCTGGCCAGTAGTTTTGAAGAAGATGATTTTTAAAGTTTTCATATTTTTTTTCTTTTTGTTGCCATGGCTACCAGAGTTCTACATGGATCAAGTTTATTTTAGCAGCTTTTGTGAAGGTTGACCCAAGGATCATCCCTGCCAAGTTTAATCTAAATCTGTCCAGTGGTTTCAGAGGAGATGTTGTTTAAAGGTTTCTCTATATACATATAAGGCAAATAAGCCCCGCCCCTGGCGGCCATGTTTATTTACGGATCGGAATAATTTTAGCAACTTTGGTAGAGGTTGACCCAAGGAACATCTGTACCAATTTATTTTAAAATCTGGCCAGTAGTTTTGAAGAAGATGATTTTTAAAGTTTTCATTTTTTTTTCTTTTTGTTGCCATGGCAACCAGAGTTCTACATGGATCAAGTTTATTTTAGCAGCTTTTCTGAAGATTGACCCAAGGATTATCCCTGCCAAGTTTAATCAAATTCTGTCCAGTGGTTTCAGAGGAGATGTTGTTTAAAGGTTTCTCTATATACATATAAGGCAAATAAGCCCCGCCCCTGGTGGCCATGTTTTTTTACGGATCAGAATAATTTTAGCAACTTTGGTAGAGGTTGGCCCAAGGAATATCTGTACCAATTTATTTTAAAATCTGGCCAGTAGTTTTGAAGAAGATGATTTTTAAAGTTTTCATTTTTTTCCCCTTTTTGTTGCCATGGCAACCAGAGTTCTACATGGATCAAGTTTATTTTAGCAGCTTTTCTGAAGGTTGACCCAAGGATCATCCCTGCCAAGTTTAATCAAATTCTGTCCAGTGGTTTCAGAGGAGATGTTGTTTAAAGGTTTCTCTATATACATATAAGGCAAATAAGCCCCGCCCCTGGCGGCCATGTTTTTTTTATGGATCGGAATAATTTTAGCAACTTTGGTAGAGGTTGACCCAAGGAACATCTGTATCAAATTATTTTGTAATCTGGCCAGTAGTTTTGAAGGAGATGATTTTTAAAGTTTTCAAATTATTTTTCTTTTTGTTGCCATGGCAACCAGAGTTCTTCATGGATCAACTTTATTTTAGCAACTTTTGTAGAGCCTCATCCAAGGAACATTCCTGCCAAGTTTCATTAAATTCTGTCCAGCGGTTTCAGAGGAGATGTTGTTTAAAGCAAATTGTTGACGACGGACGACGGACGACTGACGACGCACGACGCACGACGACGGACGCCGGACGAAGGGCGATCACAAAAGCTCACCTTGAGCACTTTGTGCTCAGGTGAGCTAAAAACAAGAAAGTGTCAGAAGACAACAAAACTCGTCAAGCAGACCGCTTTCCCAGAGACCTAAAAATTCACTGAAATAAAACCAGCGAATACTCCTTTTTGTTTCTTCTTTTACTAAGTTAAAAATTTGATTTTCCTACTGAACTATTTTGTCTCAAGTGTCATATCATTTTGAATGTTGGACAGCTTGTATGTGTGCATATGCATGTTTACACACACATATAATTGAAGAAACTGCCCAAACCATAAATGTTCAATCTTATATATTTCATTTTCACATCTACAACTATCCAAAGTCACAAGGAAAACAAGAGCACTGCAAAGCATGGCAATTTATTGTAATTTGAAGGAGCCTTGTATGTTATATGGTATAATACTGATGTCTATCAAAAATGCTGACATGAGAAAAACATTTTTGTTTTACTCCGACTTTGCTGATATATCAACATTTACTTTTGGAAGATTCAAATCATAGAGTGCAAAATCCAGCCTTCATGCACATCTACATATAAAGGCAGGTATTGCTGGTAAGTTTGAACCAAATCCCTCCAGTAGTGGAGAAGGAGTCGTGATCATAAGGTTATACTTACAGACAGACGACTGACGGTATAACATGATTCGACCCTTAGGGCACATACAAAATTTGGAAACTGGAAAATATCATCATTTCCAAAAGTAAGCGCAAACAAGGTGTTTTTCCTTTTTTCAAGTTTTAAGTTGAAAAGGAGCCATAACCGTTTAAAAATATTATGGTTTTGCTAAAATCAAACATGACCTTCACCTTATCATGATAAACATGTGGAAGAAACACTACTTAAATATGTCAACCTGTTCAGGAGGTATTGCTGGACAAGGTGTTTTTTGCAATTTCAAAGTCTAAAAGGACTTTGCCCAAAATCAAACTTGACCTCCATTTTATAGGGAAAAACATGTATATCATTTTTTTTTTAAACCTGTCAACCTGTTTGGGAATTATCTCACACACAAGGTGTTTTACTGCAAATTGTAAGATGAAAAAAAGTACATAACTAAGTTGAAAATTAACAGATTACTCCAAATATCAATCTTAAACTTCATTTTATGGAGATAAACATGTGTACTAAAAATTATTTAAATCTGTCAACCCGTTCAAGAGTAATCATGCAGACAAGGTGTTTTTTTTAAAAGTCTAAGTCGAAAAGGGACAAAAAATGTACAGAATTTGCCCAAAATCAAACCTGACCTTCATTTCATTAAGATAAACAAGTGTTTTTTGCAAATTCTAAGTTGAAAAGGGGCAATAAGTGTTTTAAACTAGAGATATCACTGAAGGTGATTAATACCCCCACAAAATGCTTTGATACAGGAGAAGCCAGACTCCAGGCGGAGCATAGATAAAAACCTGTATACATAGTATATTGGTTATGATAGTAAGTAATAAGTAAGTAAAGTTTTTATTTAAAGTGGATAGAGAGTCAATTATGGTTGTTTGGCACAGTAGTTTAGAAATGAAGAGTTACAGTTCTTGGACACTGCACAAGTTTCTGGGATGGACAGACTGACCGACAAACCAACAGACCGACTCCTATATACCCCCTCTCAAACATCGTATGCGGGTGTATAAAAATATGGATTTTGCCCAAAATTAAACATGACCTTCATTTTATTGAGATAAAAAATGTGTACCAAAAATTATTTAAATCTGTCAAGCCGTTCAGGAGTAATCATGTGGAAAAGGTGGTTTTTGCAAATTCTAAGTCAAAAAGGGGCAATAACTGTTTACAGATTTTGCCCAAAGTCAAAATTGATCTTCATTTTATTGAGATAAACATGTGTGCCAAAAATTATTAACATCTGCCAACCCGTTTTGGGAGTTATCGTGTGGACAACAAAGTTTGATGCCACCCGCCCACCAAACGACATACCCCAATCCAATAGCTCTCAAAGGACTTCGTCCCAGTGAGCTAAACACAATTACTCTATAAACTTGAAAATTAAGCATGACATGACATGTCAAGGATTTGTGCAACTAGCTTTGGTTTTACAAATGCTGTGAAGTTGAACAAGAGGGCCATGTTGGCCCTGGGTCGCTCCACCTGAGAACCAGATGTTACTGGGAGGAAAAGAAACAGCAAATATCTTATGATATTGTAGAAAATGGACTCTGCCCTCTGCCAGCCATAAATCGAGTGAGTACTTTTGGACAAGAAGTTTCAAATTTGTTCTATACATGTATACATATAAGGAAAACAGGCTCTGCCTGACAATCTTGGTAAAGAGTGACCGAAGGAACATCTGTGCCAAATAACCTTGAAATCCAGTCAGTACTTTAGGCCAAGAAGATTTTTGAAGTTTTTACTATATATACAAATATGGAAAACAGGATCTGCCCCCTGGCAGCCATATTTTCAACGAATCAAAATAATTTGAACAATCTTGGTAGACAGTGACCCAAGGAACATTTGTGCCACATATCTTTGAAATCCAGCCAGTACTTTTGGCCAAGAAGATTTTCGATCCAGCCAGTACTTTTGGCCAAGAAGATTTTTAAAGTTTTTACTATATACATATAAGGAAAATGAGCTCCGCCCCCTGGTGGCCATGTTTTTTAATGGATCAAAATAATTTGAACAATCTTGGAAGAGAGTGACCCAAAGAACATCTGTGCCAAATAACTTTGAAATTCAGCAAGGACTTTTGGCCAGAAGATTTTGAAGTTTTTACTATATACATATATGGAAGACAGGCTCTGCCCCTTGTGGCCATATTTTCAACAATCAAAATAATTTGAACAATCTTGGTAGAAAGTGACCCAAGGAACATCTGTGCCAAATAACTTTGAAATTCATCAAGGACTTTTGGCCAAGAAGATTTTTGAAGTTTTAACTATATACATACTAGATGTGGGTGTTCCTCGGAACACTTGTGTCGCCTGCATTTAAGCATGTTTGATGAAAGAATTGACTAGAAAATCGATCTTTTGACAAATTATTGATAAAGCATAATCTATTTTGTGAGGTACAAAATAACACCAAATCACACACACACACACACACACACATATATATATATATTTTTTTTTTGGGGGGGGGGGGGGGGGGGGGGGGGGAATAAAATATTCAAACAGTGCAATATGTAATAATTTTCCCGAGCACTTTCGACTATACAGTCTTCATCAGAGGAGTGTCAGAATGACTATGAATTCAAAACATTAACTGTAAGAAAAATTATGACGTCATTAAGCACTTATGACGTTAATTATATATATGTTGCAAGTTTGTAGTCATCATTATCATTATTGAGTTATCATTCATGTGCACTGCACTCAGACCATTGAGATCTATGAAGTTTCAAGTCAACACCTCAAATACGTTTCGAGTTATGCCCCAGACAAAAATTAAGTCTGAAAATCAACAAAGGGAAATAACTCAGAAAATAAAACAGAGTTATCATTCTTATGCACTGCACTACAAATCCATGAGATCTTTCCATCTATGAAGTTTCAAAGCAATATCTCAAATACTTTTTATGTTATGCTCCTGACAAAAATAAAGACTCAGAATCAACAAAGGGTAATAACTCAGAAAATACGCAAGTCAGAGTTATCATTCTTGTGCACTGCACTCCACCTCAATGTGATCTATCCATGTTTTAAGTTTCAAGGTGATACCTCAAATACTTTTTGAGTTATGGTCCGGACAAAAATAAAATCTCAGAATCAACAAAGGGTAATAACTCAGAAAATACGCAAGTCAGAGTTATCATTCTTGTGCACTGCACTCCACCTCAATGTGATCTATCCATGTTTTAAGTTTCAAGGTGATACCTCAAATACTTTTCGAGTTATGCTCCGGACAAGAAAGTGTGACGCCGACGACGCCGACGACACCGACGACGGACAAAGTGATCCCTATGTGTCTGCCATGCTATGCAGGCGACACAATAAGGAAAATGGGCTCCGCCCCCTGGCGGCCATGTTTTTCAATGGATAAAAATAATTTGAACAATCCTGGTAGAGAGTGACCCAAGGAACATTGGGTGCTAAATAACTTTAAAATCAAGCCAGTACATTTGGCCAAAAAGATTTTTGAAATTTTTAGTATATACGTAATTAGTGTCGTTACCATAGTAAAATGAAAACCTCTGACGCAAATATCAATTTCTTTATGTTATTCCTTCAAAGTAATCACCTTTATGTAATACACAGAGTTTCAGTCGTTTAATCCAATTTTCAAATGCTTTTCTACAGTCTTCTTTAGGTATACCTTTACATAACTGATACAATGCGGATCCAAGTCCATTCCGGCTTCTGTAGCAGCGACCGTGAAGGTGTTTCTTTAACTTTTGGAACAGAAAAAAGTCACAGGGTGCCAAATATGGCGAGTATGGTGGGTGGTTTAGAACAGTCACATGTTAACTTTCAAGAAATTTCTTCACAATGTCCGCTTTGTGTGGTGTAGCGTTATCATGCAAAAGGTACATGCCCCTCATTCCGGTACTAGGACGAAGCTTACAATAATATTTGTCAACTTTAGTTAGCACTTTCCTTCTGTAAAACTTCGCATTGACAGAGCATTTCTTTGGAACAGCAACTTGTGCAACTAATCCGTGAATTCCGAAGAACATAGCATACATTACTTTCTTGGAGCTTGTCACTCTTCTGGCTATACAAGGCCTATGGGCATGTTTCGTTGCCCATATTTTATTATTTATTTTGCGAGTCAGCTCAAAAAAGTGGAACCAGCTTTCATCACAAGTAACAATGTTAGAAAACTTCCTACTGTCATATTTTGGAAACATCTTTAATGATTTTCTAGCACATTTCACAGGCTCTTGCTTTTGACTTAACAAATGTGGTATCCACCTAGCAGCGATCTTCCTAACTCGAAGATGCTTCTTCAGAATGGTAAAAGCTGACCCTTTTGACATGCCAGCATACCTAGCTATCTCAGAAATCGTATATCGTGCTTCTTTACCAATGAGATCGTTTACTTTTTTAATGTTGTTTCTGGTGATAACTGACAGTTTCCTGCCTCTACCACTGCCTCTCCTCCAACCTCTCTCTGTCATTCTTGAACATAACAATCCATCTTTGAACTGTTCAACAGAAGACCCCAAAACAGTACAGAGTTCATTGTGAATTACTGTTGCGCTTAATCCTAAAGCCATACACGTTTTAATATAAGACCGTATTTCTAAAGAGTTCACTGAACGTTTGGCAGACATTTTTATACGCAGTTGATCGTATGTACCTCTTTCAGTACTTATTTTCTCACTGTCCTTGTGTATAGATATACATGTATGATACACCGTTGGAAAGCTAAAGAGTTCGTGCGTATCATAGTATAACTTTGCACGTCTCCCATGCAGTATTCGTGAAATAAACTGAGGGTCGACACTAATAATTGACCCGCCCTCGTATAAGGAAAATGGGATCCGCCCCCTGGCGGCCATGTTTTTCAATAGATCAAAATAATTTGAACAATCTTGGTAGAGACTGACCCAAGGAACATCTGTGCCAAATAACTTTAAAATCTGGCCTGTAGTTTTGGAGGAGAAGATTTTCAAAATTTTCAAATGCATGGAATCAAATTCTTTGAACAACTATGAAAGGGTTTCACCCAAGAAACATTCCTGTGAAGTTTCTTTAAAAATGGCTTAGTGGTTTAGGACATCAGATGACAGACGCCGGACATTCATCATCGGTCACAATAGCTCACCTGAGCACGTGCTCAGGTGAGCTAATAAAAAATTGACCAATAGAAGCTAACATGCCTACAATATGAGCAAGTAGGCTTGGTGTTTATAACCATTGTAAGGTTAAATAAAAATCTGACAAAAAAAAACTAGAGCTCTGCAGAGCAGCGCTAACACTCATCTGTTTTACATGTCAACAACAGATGGCCATATTTGAGATTTTAAGTTTGATTATAAAGGCCTTATTTACATGCATAGTTAAATACATAAGGTTGTAGAAATTCACAGACCTACGAAAAATGCAGTATGATACTTGACAGATTAGTCAATACATGTATATGAAGAATGCAATTCTTAAGTGGCAAACCCTATACTAAAGAGTAACAGTGTTATGATTAAATGTTTCACTAGAAGAACTCTAGTTTGAGCTATTAAGGTTTTGCACTTAGATTTTCCATGTAGAGGACAATCATTTAAACAAGAGGCCCATGATGGCCCTAAATCGCTCACCTGAGATAAATAGGTTGACCCAAGGAACATCTGTACCAATTTATTTTAAAATCTGGCCAGTAGTTTTGAAGAAGATGATTTTTAAAGTTTTCATATTTTTTTTCTTTTTGTTGCCAAGGCAACCAGAGTTCTATATGGATCAAGTATATTTTAGGAACTTTTGTGAAGGTTGACCAAAGGATCATTCCTGCCAAGTTTAATCAAATTCTGTCCAGTGGTTTCAGAGGAAATGTTGATTAAAGTTTTCCCTATATACATATAAGGCAAATAAGCCCTGCCCCTGCCAGCCATGTTTTTTACAGATCGGAATTTTTTTAGCAACTTTGGTAGAGGTTGACCCAAGGAACATTTGTACCAATTTATTTTAAAATCTGGCCAGTAGTTTTGAAGAAGATGATTTTTAAAGTTTTCATATTTTTTTTCTTTTTGTTGCCATGGCAACCAGAGTTCTACATGGATCAAGTTTATTTTAGCAACTTTTGTGAAGGTTGACCCAAGGATCATCCCTGCCAAGTTTAATCAAATTCTGTCCAGTGGTTTCAGAGATGTTGTTTAAAGGTTTCTCTATATACATATAAGGCAAATAAGCCCCGCCCCTGGCGGCCATGTTTTTTTACAGATCGGAAAATTTTTAGCAACTTTGGTAGAGGTTGACCCAAGGAACATCTGTACCAAATTATTTTGAAATCTGGCCAGTAGTTTTGAAGGAGATGATTTTTAAAATTTTCAAATTATTTTTCTTTTTGTAGCCATGGCAACCAGAGTTCTTCATGGATCAACTTTATTTTAGCAACTTTTGTAGAACCTCACCCAAGGAACATTCCTGCGAAGTTTCATTAAATTCTGTCCAGTGGTTTCAGAGGAGATGTCGTTTAAAGCAAATTGTTGACGACGGACGACGCACGACACACGACCATGGACGCCGGACGAAGGGCGATCACAAAAGCTCACCTTGAGCACTTTGTGCTCAGGTGAGCTAAAAAAATGCCAGCATAGTCTAAGACTAGCAATGGGATGAGCAAATAAACTGGTATGAATAATATTGTAAACATTTGAAAGATCTAATAGTAAAATATCTATCTTATATATTCTATGTCAGATCATACAAAAAAAGTTAAACTACATTTACCTCTAGTTATGTAGCAGATATGCATTACTTTTAGAGGTGCTAAATTTGATTCAAAACTGGCATGACAGAAGTAATAAATAATACAAATGTACCTAATCTAATGATACATACCTAAAGTCATCCCCTCCATTTTCAACTCACTCCTCGGTGGTTTAATATGTGTTTTTTGCTGCTGCTGCTGCTGCTGCTGCTGCACCTTTTATGCTCTTTGGTGTTCCACAGGTTCTCCAACTGACAGCCCTACTCCTCAGTCTGTCCACTGTTTCTGGCATACTCTTCATTAAGCTGTCACTGATAGGTCTAGCCTCCGACTCTTTTGAAGCATTATTTACTTTATTAGATACGGCGCTTAGCAAAGATTTTCTTCCTCTAGCACTTCTTGGTGGGGAGATTTTGCTACGTAATCTGTCAGACGATATTTCGAGGGCCGGTGGTGCTGCTATTGATTCTACTGATGCATAATCTGCTGACTGGAGAGAAGACAGTGAATGAAGTACTGGTGCATCAAATAGTGAAGCTTGACCAGAGGTTTGGGTGGGGGTGGTGGTGCTGGTGCATCAAATAGTGAAGCTTGACCAAGAGGTTTGGGTGGGGGTGCTGGTGCCCCAAATAGTGAAGCTTGACCAGGGGGTGGGGGTGCTGGTGCACCAAATAGTGAAGCTTGACCAGAAGGTGGGGGTGGGGGTGCTGGTGCACCAAATAGTGAAGCTTGACCAGGAGGTTTGGGTGGGGGTGCTGGTGCACCAAATAGTGAAGCTTGACCAGAAGGTTGGGGTGGGGGTGCTGGTGCACCAAATAGTGAAGCTTGACCAGGGGGTGGGGGTGCTGGTGCTGGTGCACCAAATAGCAAAGCTTGACCAGGGGGTGGGGGTGGGGGTGCTGGTGCACCAAATAGTGAAGCTTGACCAGACGGTGGGGGTGGGGGTGCTGGTGCACCAAATAGCAAAGCTTGACCAGGGGGTGGGGGTGGGGGTGCTGGTGCACCAAATTGTGAAGCTTGACCATTGGGTGGGGGTGCTGGTGCACCAAATACTGCAGCTTGACCAGGTTTGGATGGAAGAGCTGATCCACCAAATGATATTGGACCAGAAGATTGTAAATTATATCTGGAACGGGGTTCTTGTGCACAAAAGTAAGAAATTTTTCCAGCTGATGCAGGTCCTGATGTACCAAACTGGAAAGCTTGAACAGTGGATTGGGGCTGTGGTGGATTCCCCCCAAAAAACCCCAAAAGGGGGTTGTGGGGAGCTTGCCCACCAAACTGAAACCTCCACCAATTATAGCTGGGGGTTGTGGTGGAGCTTGCCTACCCAAACTGAAACCTCCACCAATTATAGCTGGGGGTTGTGGTGGAGCTTGCCTACCCAAACTGAAACCTCCACCAATTATAGCTGGGGGTTGTGGTGGAGCTTGCCTACCCAAACTAAAATCTCCACCAATTATAGCTGGAGGAGCCGATGCACCCAGTGGGGGAATGTGCTCAGGACTTCTTTTTCTTGAAACAGCACAAAATGATACATCCATTGCCATAGCTTCTGCCTTTTCCACTGACAAAGGTTCTAACCTCCTCTCAAGTAGTGGTGATTTCCTGAATGCCACATCTCCACTACTTATTGTAAATTCTTGAGCACTAGAGGGTTCTTTTGCTAAAATGAGAGAAATTGAATCATAAGATTTAAAATTCATAAGATTTAAAAATAATCTAGATCTTTCAAAATTATTTTTCTCTGGCTTATCAGGAAACATGACTTGATCTTCTGGGACAGATATTGTGACAATATAAAGAGAGTACCGTCTGCAGGTGCTGCATGCTTCGATTTTGTCCTTTTACACTTCTTTTCTAAAGGAGGATAATAGAAGCCCTAGAATGCTAACCAGTGTACTATAAGCCTTAACTAAACAATTAAGGTCTCTTGATTTTACCCAGTTACCTTCAGCATTAACCCATACATGCCATATCTCCCGGCGGGAGATTAAATCTCCCGGGATTTCGACTTGTCTCCCGATCTCCCGCCGGGAGGTGAAAATCTCCCAGTCTGTCTTAAATCAAACTGGTTTCCCTTTGAACTCCGTATAATCCATTTTATTACCGAGCTATGATACAGCATCAGGAAGATTACATAAGAACATGTATTAGTATCAATCCTGCCCCTGTACACAGCCACAGGCAATGTGTGATCATATTGCATGATTCAGACAGCAGATTTGCCAGTATGTCAGTTGAAACAATTATTGTCGGGTAATTAGCGGCTATCAAGGCAATACAAAGGCTAGAAGGAGTAAGGTTAGAATGCATTTGGTACACCCTAATAAAGACGTAAATGATTGCTTTAGTATATCTTACCATGGATAAAAAGGTCCCGGGGAATAGCTATTCCTTACTTACCGGAAGTGTAAACAATAAATGATAATTAGATCAGCTGTTTACCAATTATTTAAATCTTAACAAAACTCGTCATATAGACACATCAAAGAAAGTACACCTCAGCAAGTGGTAAATTGCAAACAAGGCAGTCCAAAGGACAGCTATATCCCCCGCTGCTGGCCAAATATTAGAATTTGTTTGGTCATAGGATTATGTTCACCTTAACCTGGCATGGTTGTAGCAGACATAGAAGATCAGTTTAAGACAATTTAACTTTCTGGAGTTATGTATGAATCTCAGAATTCAGAGGCACATATATTAAAAGTTTACTGACAAGTTTTACATGGGAAACAGAACAAAAAAAGAACATCAATGGAGTACAGGATGTGTTAGGTAACCACAAAATACATGTGTAACTCAATTAAAAACTTTATATATCATGACGAAAATGTGTCCAAGCGTTCATGAGATATGGAGCGGACACGAAAATAACATTTGACCTGCAAGTATGACCTTGACCTTGAGCCAGCGTGACCGCCTTATGCCTTCTGCACATCAGCTCAATGAGGTTAACATTTTAGCCGAGTTTGAAGAAAATGTGTCCAAGCGTTCATGAGATATGGAGCGGACACGAAAATAACATTTGACCTTCAAGTATGACCTTGACCTTAAGCCAACGTGACCGCCTCATGCCTTCTGCACATCAGCTCAATGAGGTTAACATTTTAGCCGAGTTTGAAGAAAATGTGTCCAAGCGTTCATGAGATATGGAGCGGACAGAAAATAACATTTGACCTTCAAGTATGACCTTGACCTTAGCCACGTGACCGCCTCATGCCTTCTGCACATCAGCTCAATAGGTTAACATTTTAGCCGAGTTTGAAGAAAATGTGTCCAAGCATTCATGAGATATGGAGCGGACACGAAAATAACATTTGACCTTCAAGTATGACCTTGACCTTGAGCCA
Source organism: Solen grandis (assembly GCA_021229015.1). Taxonomy (NCBI): domain Eukaryota; kingdom Metazoa; phylum Mollusca; class Bivalvia; order Adapedonta; family Solenidae; genus Solen; species Solen grandis. The sequence continues at coordinate 5,618,669 of CM037785.1, forward strand.
GCGTGACCGCCTCATGCCTTCTGCACATCAGCTCAATGAGGTTAACATTTTAGCCGAGTTTGAAGAAAATGTGTCCAAGCTTCATGAGATATGGAGCGGACACAAAATAACATTTGACCTTCAAGTATGACCTTAACCTTGAGCCAGCGTGACCGCCTCATGCCTTCTGCACATCAGCTCAATGAGGTTAACACTTTAGCCGAGTTTGAAAAAAATGTGTCCAAGCGTTCATGAGATATGGAGCGGACACGAAAATAACATTTGACCTTCAAGTATGACCTTGACCTTGAGCCAGCGTGACCGCCACATGCCTTCTGCACATCAGCTCAATGAGGTTAACACTTTAGCTGAGTTTGAAGAAAATGTGTCCAAGCGTTCATGAGATATGGAGCGGACACAAAAATGTTTCGGACACACTGACGCACTGACGGACGGACGGACGGACGGACGAAGGGCATTCCTATAACCCCCCCTCCCGCTTCGCGGCGGGGGATTAATGAAGAGCAATTTTCACACCGATGCTGATTTGATAAACAACGGATATCGTCTGCTGAATAATTTACTATAATGAGATGTGCTGATCGCGAGAATTTGGTAACCACTTCATATCACCATACCGTACACGATAATATTTTTGCTAAAAGCAATTTAATTTGGGAAAAAAAAAAAAAAAAAAAAAAAAAAAACAGTTGGAAGGTGAAAATATTATTAAATATGATCTAACTCTATCTTTATTCATCCCCACTGATTAAAACCATATGACCAGAAATCATTCAATAAATCAAGGATACTGTATCAATTTAAATGTTTGATTTAAATGGCATGACCTCCGATCTGTTACAAGGTAGTGTTGCATTTAATGTGAAACAGTGCTTGTGAAAAGTTAAGTTTCTATTTGAATCAAATCTATTAAGATCGTCTTCGATATATATGTCGTATAATCTCCCTGGCTGGACCCCAAATCTCCCTGTGAAAATTTCAAAACCTCCCTGGGAGACATACTGAAAATATGGCATGTATGTTAACCAGTTCAAATTTCAGAAGCAATGAATTTTTATAAGTTTCTAAAAAGATTATATTAGCAAACTTATTGACCTCATGAAGGCCTAATTTTTCATGGGATCAACTACATGTATATTTTAACAATTACTGGTAGAAGACTATGAGGCGACTATTTGTGCCCAATGAAATTAAATTTTGACAATTTGGTACATATTAACAAGTTTTGAATTTTTCTGAAATGGCTTCATAGAAGAAGATTTTTTCTGTAAAATGTATATAAAGAAACCAGCGGACCTCTTATTTTTCTGAAGGATCAATAAATTATTATATTTTAGCAATGAGAGGGCCATTATGGCCCTTTATCACTCACCTGAGTACCACTGCTCTAAAGGCAACCTTAAGTATCATGGATCGTAACTCCCATACAAGGCATATTAATCCTTGGTTTATTAACATTATGTATACATCTGATCAAGATTACTTTATAAATGTGGATGCTAGAATGTAAACAAAGTTAAATATGATTTTTTTTTATAATTCAAAGGCCATAATTGGAGATAGTGGTCCAATGCCAATTCAGCCTTGGCAAGATAATAGTCATTAACATTACCATCAGGTTTGTGTAAGTTTACTTTCAAAAGAATCCCTAGGAAGCTAAATTTTCAAGGGATCAGCTTTGCTCTTTGTTTGAGCAGTTTTAATTAGTAGAGGACAATGTGATCATTTCATGTGAAATTAAATTATTACCAATATATCTAAAGAAGAAAACTTATATAAAAAGACACTTGGTAATATTCATTTGGTTGCCATGGCAACCAAAGTTGTACATGTATCAAGTATAATTTAGCAATATTTGTAGAGAGTTACCCAAGGAACACCTGTGCCAAAAAATCTAAAATTTGGCCTGCAGTTTTGGAAAACAGGTCTTTATAGTTTTTGCTATATACATGTAAATATAAGATAAATTAGCCCTGCCCCTGGCAGCCATTTATTTACAGATCTGAATAATTTTAGCAATCTTGGTAGAGGGTTACCCATAGCACATCTGTGCCAAAACATTTTAAAATCTGGCCAGTAGTCTTTTATCCCTGCCAGGCTTAATCAAATTTTGTCCAGCAGTTTAAGAGATGTTGCTTAAAGATTTCACTATATACATAAGGCAAATTAGCACTTCCTTTGGAGACCATGTTTTTTTACAGATCAGAATAATTTAAAAATCTTGGTAGAGGGTTACCCAAAGAACATCTGTACTAAAACATTTTGAAATCTGGCCAGAAGTTTTGAAGGAGATGATTTTTAGAGTTTTTATAACTTCTTTTTTTTTTGTTGCCAATTCTAAACAGATCAAGATTATTTTAGCAACTTTTGTGAAGGTTCACCCAAGGATCATCCCTGTCAAGTTTAATCAAATTCTGTCCAGCAGTTTCAGAGGAGATGTCTTTAAGCAAATTGTTGACGACGCAGCAGTTTTCCGAGGAGATGTCTTTAAGCAAATTGTTGACGACGCAGGACGAATGATGCACAACGCATGACAGATAATGGACAGAGGGTGATCCTAAGACGACTACAGAAGGTGATCACCAAGAGCACTTCGTACTCAGGTGAGCTAATTATGGTAGAGGACTATGAGGTGATCATTCACAATGAACTATAAATACTTACCATTGGTTTCAGAAAGGAAGATTTTTTAAAGATTTCAAAATAAAATTTTGTTGGTTGCCATAGGACGTTTATTTTAGCAACTTTCCTGAAGAGCAAAAGGGTCATTTATGCAAAGTTTCATACATTTCCACCGAGTAGTTTCAGGGAAGATGTCTTCTTAAAGTAAATTGCTGATGTTGCATGACATAGTACAATAACTGACACAGGGTGATGAGAACAGCTATTCTTGAGCACATTGTGCTCTGGTGAGCTAATAAAAACTAGAAATGTGTACCATTGGACACAGATTCTGTTGCTATTTGGTTTCATTAAACTGATACTTTGACCTTGTAAATGATGAAAAACTGGAAATATATAAAGGAAGCAAAGTTTGCACCAAGCAAAAGGCATTATCATTTTGATCACCAAGTAAGTGTAAACAGTAACATATGGTCCTGAGTGAAATTTTCTAGAGTCAATTCAATTTCGAAATACTTCACATCTGAAATATATCAAAATATGTTGATACTTTGCCAATGTTGATTGAGTGATTGATATTTTTAGTTTACTGTCAATATGACAGTATTTCAGTCATATTAGCGACGCCTAGCTTATTACCGGTGGAGGAAGACCCATAATACACCAAGGCATCCGGGCAGAACCATCGACCTACTGCAAGCCAGCTGGAAGGCTTCCTCACATGAAAATCTGAATAACCATGTTGGGACTCAAAACCATGCACTTTGCCAAAATGTTGCTTAGAAGTAAAAGATTTTTTTTTTACAAAGCAATCAATGTTGATGCAGGTAAAGAGAACACATACGGGTACTTAAGTAGAAAAATAAAGTTATAAACTAGAAAATGTTTCCATAGGACTTAGATGCCCCCACTATTTTGTTTTATTAGAATGATATTTTTGCCAGTAAATATGATGAGAAAACTTGAAATATAAAAGATGATGATTATAAGATCTAATAAGCGCTGTGAGCCTGACCATAACCAAATGATGTGACCTTGACCTTCAAGCTAGCCACCTGGTTCTTGTGGTAACACATTGTCTTGTCCTAAGGATCCCTTGTGTGTTTGCTTGCCCAGACTAAGAGACAGGTGTAACATCATATGCTCATTGCAATTTTATGTTGTGCAAAAATGGTGAGCACTTTTCCATAATGTATAACTTTTAAGTAAAATATTTAATGCACATGGTTTGATATACAATTTGCCACTTTTTATTTTTGGTTTTCAATATTATTTTAACTAAAGAGAAATGATAAACATAAAAAGAAACAGACAGTAGATCCAGCAGTTTTTCATTTTCTGATTTATCTAGATGATAAGAGTCAAATGTTCCAGAATGGAACAAAAGAGATATTTAATGATATTTCCATTGATTGTTTTTCATCCATTATTTATGGGCATAAATGATAAATTAAGACTTCTTTTTTTGTGGAAATTAAATAAAAACTATCAGAAAATATACTTTTATTTGAATGGAACATTGACATTGGACGATTTGTATGTGATCGGTATGTGAGTTGTTCCACCTTAAGCATAATCAATCTGTTAATATCAGGCACATTCAATGATCCTAGCTCCTCACTATGACAATGCATGTTTAGGTGAGCTGGCGAATGCATTACCTTGTAAAGATGTTTTTAAAACCATTTTCTTTTTCTTCTTAAACATCTTCAAAGGTTCCATGGCTTTTGCTGAAACAGAAACCCTTGGAGTTTAATTTTCATCTTTCAAAGGATTCAGGGCTTTAATGACGAAAACAATTGTCTCCCAATTCCCCCCATTATAAAAATTCTTTATAAACAGTATATCCTGTAGGCATGGAAATTAAACAGTTGTCAAATAACCCATATCTTTAAATACTTAACTGCAAAAAGAAAGCTAGACATCTGCAAAAAAATGTAATTAAAAAAGTGGATAGTGAAAACAACTCATGCCACAAGGCTTTATATGAAAGAGTTTCAAAGAAATCCAACCAAGGTTTCAAAGAATTTTAAAACATACAGTGTGACAAAAAAAGTTTGATGCCACAACACTATCCATTTAACATTTTCATCACCGGAGTTATCTCTCCTGACCTACTTTACAATTTTTAGGACGTAAGCTGTATGAGGGGAAAAGGTTAGTTTGATGTTACAGCTGGATGTGTGCCTTTAGGTGTATAGCCTTCCAGTGAGGTCTTGGCTCAATGTTGTCACTGGGCGTTGGCTTTTGTTAAGGTTGACACCAAGATTTATTTTTCGGATTTTCAGTTCAAAGTTTCAGGCAAAGTCTGTCAAGTATTGCATGGATAACGTCTCTCAAACTAAGAGTTGTTGATTTGTTTGTTTGTTTTAAGTTTTACGTCCCACTGACAGTATTTCAGTCATATTGGGACTATGCCTACACAAGACAGATATAGTGCTGCCACACTGCAGTATCAATTCAGAGACATGTAGAATGATACCACACCCAGTCACATTATCCTGACACCGGGCCAACCAGTGCTGCAGCTACCCTTATATGTTGAATGCAAGCAAGGGAGATATATCAATACCATTTTTTATGCCTTTGGTATGTCATGTCCGGGAATTGAACAATTGACCTCCCTCGCATACTAAGACTCATACTATGTCCATTAGTTTCACCAGCAATTTGAGTATGATACTGAGCCTGAGATGGTTCTTGAGGATTTTCAAGACGGGGCCTGATCAGTGTTCTACCAAGCTATTTTCAATGATATGAACGCGAGAGATTACAGTGGTTGCCGGTCCAGGCACATGGGTTTTCTCCAGTTTCCTCCCACAATAATGACCACATATGCTGCCACCAGACCATTGTGAGTGATTAAGTTGTGAGAACTTGTTTGGTAATCAATGTTAAATAAATAAAGTTTAAACTATAAAATAACTATTTAATAAAGGGAGATAATCACTAGGTATTTTATGTACTGAGTATTAAAGGTAAATAACCGACTCCTTGTGGCCTCAATTTTCGAGGGATCAATTTTCTTTTAGCGATTATGGTAGAGCACTTTAAGATGGTCATTTGAGCCAAACTAAATTTAATTCTGACCATTGGTTTCAGGTTTCAAGTGAGACGGAGTATTAAAGGAAATAAGCCAACCCCTTGGTGGCCTCATTTACCAAAGGATTAACTATAGAAGAGGTCTATGAGGTGACCATTTGTGCTAAATGAACTTCTTAACAATGGTTTTTAAAAATGATTTTTTAAAGAATTTAAAAAAAATTGAGTTGGTTGCCATGGCAACCAGTTCTACATGGATGAAGTATATTTTAGTTTAATTTGTGAAGGGCCACCCAAGGATCATCCATGCCAAGGTTCATCCATATCTATCTGATGATTTTAGAGAAGTAATCTGTTCTTTTAAAGAAATTATTGAAGACATACACATGATGATGGCACAGGGTGTCCACAATAGCTCATTTTGAGCACGTTGTGCTCTGGTAAGCTATAATCGGCCAATATTGTTGTTGTTGTTGTATTGGGGGTTTACCGTTGCTGTGATAGTATTTCAATCATATAGCGACGTCCAGCTAATTACAGTTGGAGGAAGACCCCGAGTACACAGAGGTACTCGGGGTAGAACCACCGACCTACCGCAAGCTAGCTGGAAGGCTTCCTCACATGAAAAATCTGAAGTCCCTACCGGGATTCGAACCCACAGCGGTGATCAGCCAATATTGTAATAAAACTTTGACTTACCTCCTGCAGGTGGGAAATGCGCCCTCATATCTAAATCCTGAATAAAGAATATTATGAAATAACTTCAGATGTTGTTTAACATAAGAGAGAGAGAGAGAGAGAGAAGCAGAGAGAGAGAAAGTTTGTTGGGTTTTAAGTCCCACAGTATTTCAGGACTATTTCTACTTGAGACAGATAGTGCTGCCACACTGCAGTATTACACAGTAAACATGTGGCATGATACCACACCCAGTCACAATATCCTGACACCAAGCAAACCGGTCCTGGAACTACCCTTATATGCTGAGCACCAAGCAAGGAAGCTATACCAGTACCATTTTTTACAACTTTGGTATGTACAGGCCATAGATAGATCTCCAGAACTTTTAAAGATTTTAGATTGTTTAGAAATAGGTATGTTGCTGCAGAGGATTAAATCCACAACCTACTGATTCTGGGGTGAACACCCTAACCATTCTGCCACCAAGACTGCTGTGACCTTCTTGATTGTCCCTCTATGTTGAAATGGGGCCATGTCTCCATAAAACATTTACCATATTTGTAACATAATTCAAACTTGACCTGAATTACAAGGAGTCAAACCAAGAAAGGATAAACAAGAATGTTCTCTGGAACACATCTGTCACCTGCTGATGCATGATGGAAAAAGTGTGATGGACAGACAGATGGACAGACAAGGAAAAGGTGATCCCTATGTGTCATCTCTGCTTACAGCAGGTGACACAAAAATTGTTTACCCTTTTTTGAGTTATCATCTGGATACTGGTCCCCTCTTTTCAATTTTAAGTTGAAAAGGGGATATTACTCCATAAATAAGTGGTTTGTGACCAAAGTCCAACTTGACCTGCACTTTATGGTACTACAGTGAACTCTTGATATACTGACATTCATTATACTGGAATTTTCGTATATCTACACAAATTACAATGAGACAAACGGCAATCAACATTATTTTAATCTGTTACACTCAGAAATTTTCTTTCTGACACCGACGCTCCAAATCCGTGACCAACTGTTACTAATTAGTGATAATCGTTTTTGAAACACCGGCATTTGCCATGGTTGACCTCACAACATGTGGTGTTGAAATGTGTTATCACTTCTTATATCAATAGGTTTGGAAATGTTTGATCTTTGTCAGTGATAGTCATTTTAATGATGAACCTTTGACGGACAAATTGGGGATGTGTTTGAAATTTTATTTTATTGAAATGAATTATCTCCTCTAGGAATATCCATAACTTAAACTAAGTGCAATAAGAAAATGTAAATTTTATTTCTCAAAGGAGTTTACTCCCCTGTTTTAATGTTTGTTGTTCTCAGTGTGAATTAAAATGTAACGGTGTTGAGGCAGAAGGCAAAACTACTCCATCAGAACTGTAACTATATACACTTTGAACAGCAATATAAAGATACAACAAAACATAGAAATTCATGACTGATCTTTTTAATATTTTACTATGTACTGTGGACAAAATGAAAGACATTTAATAAAGTCAAAACATGACTTGTATTGCTTCATTGTAAAAACACTATTTTAAGTGTCAGCTGACTGAATACATTATACTGACAAACTCAATATAACAACATTTTTTTCTGGGAACAATTAGTGCTGTTATATTCAGTGTTCACTGTATACCTTTGTACCATAATTCATCAACCCTTCTATGGGTTGTTGTCTAGACATCATAAAAACCAACAGACTGACTGCCCATTCACTGGACCAACAGATCAGCATAACAAGCTCAAAACCATGCTTGTCTGTATGTAACACAGGGTTCCCACAAAATTGAAAAATCAAAATTCCCTGACTTTTCCCTGACCAAACTCAAAATTCCCTGACCAAATTAAGCGCAAATCCAGCGGCAAATACAGATCTACCAAAACTAAGTTACTTCTAGATATGATGGAACTTCATTACTTCATGAAATGATGGTGTGCCAGTTGGATGCTATTGGGAACTTATTTAATATTATGCCAATCTGACGATTCAAAATGACTGAAAAAAGCCAAATGGAAGAAACTGCCTTAGCCTTTCTTTTTATTATAATCCTCCTGCTCTTTGGTCGATATTCCTTGATTGTAAAATTCCTGACTTTTCCCTGACTTTTTCTGAATTTCCAAATTTCCCTGACCAATTTCAAATTTCCCTGACCTTGAAAAAATCATTTTTCCCTGACTTTTCCCTGACCATGGGAACCCTGGTAACAGTGTCTGTGCTTGGGGGTAAAGTTCAGGACAAAGTACTTGCCGCAATATATTGCAATCCTAACAGTCAAAACAAGAGGGCAAAGATGGCCTTGAGGTCGCTCACCTGATAAAAACTGCCTTCATTGCCTGCACAAGTAATTAAAGTATAACATAGTTGTACTGAATACATAATCCATGAGATCATTTCAATTCCACGAACCAAACAGTACCTGTGGTCAAAATTTGAAGTCAAACTTGACTGAGAGATTATGGCTTTGAACATTGTCGATGACACGATGAAAATATGCTAGAGTACAAACAAAGTGAAATCTTTTAATTTAAAAAGGCCATAACTCCTGTCCAAATTGGCTGATATCAGTCATACTCTAAATTGACTCAAAGATCATGTCTATAAATATTGTAAGATGATTGCTTATAGGAAATGAAGATGCTAGAGTCAAACAAAATGAAATCTGGCATATTTTTATATTAAAAGTGGCATAACTTACCTGACCTAATTGGCCCATATCAGCCATAATCGAATTTGGCAAAGAGATTATGGTAATAAACATTGTCATAAAGTTTGAAGATGATTGCTGCAGAAATCAAGATGCTAAAGTGCAAACAAAGCAAAATCTGGCATTTTTTTTACACTAAAAGGGGCATAACTCCTGACCTAATTAGCTGATATATAACCAAACTTGGCTGTAAGAATATGGCTATAAACACTGTCATAAAGTTTGAAGATGAATGATTAAAGAATAAGGATGCTAGAGTGCATACAAACTGAAATCTAGCAATTTTTTTAATATTAAAAGGGGCTTAACTCCTGACCTAATTGGCCGACATCAGTCATAATCGAACTTGGCCAAATTATAACGGTAACAAACGTTGTATTGAAATTTGAAGATGATTGCATAAGAAATGAAGATGCTAGAGTGCAAACAAAGTGAAATCTGGCATTTTTTTTATACTATAAGGGGCGTACCTCCTGACCGAAGTAGTCAATATCAGCCATAATCGAACTTGGCCGTAAGAATATGGCAATAAATACTGTCATAAAGTTTGAAGATGATTGCTTAGGAAATGAAGATGCTAAAGTGCAAACCTGGACGACGGACATTCATTGATCCTAATAGCTCAATCCTGAGCACATGTGCCCAGGTGAGCTAAAAATTTAATACATAAATCCAAATTATAATGCATTACCTCTTCTGTTTCATGATAAATCAGACATTCTGGACTTGGAACTGGACTGTCTGAACCAAAATCTGGTTCAGGTTCCAGCATTGCTTCATCTGCAGCTGCAATATCGATAGGAACATATACAGAAGCTGCTGGCTTGTAGGAATTTCTTAAAAATTGTTAACAGTTTAGCAAGCTGATTAAGACTTTCAATCTTCCAACACATGAACATTGAAGCCAATTTTTTTTATAAACAAAAAAGTCTTACTGTAATATGGTAAGGATAATATGATTCAATAAGATTTTTTTTTTTTAAATACCTGTAATTAAATTTGACTGAAAATGATAATCCTGCTCACCTGAATAGCTTTAGCTTTAAGTACAGGGCTGACAAGCCAATTTGTAATAAAGCTCAAAGACGAAGTAGATATCACTATAAATATTTACTACATACTGCTGGTAACACACAAATGTATGATCTTTCAAAATATTTCATACTGAAAATTCAATTAGAATAAAACAAAGGAACACTTAAGTTTCCTGAAAGGAATTTTCGTCCAAGTTTATAGCTGAAAACATCTCATAGTGTGTACATGTATTAGCAGTGAAATGAAAGAAATTTGGAATGTTGGAAACAATATCCTCATGAGCAGTATTCAAAGTTTCATTAAAATATATTTGTACAGGTTTTGCTCTTACAAGACTTACAGCGCATAACTACTTATTCAGCTCAATAACCTCCCGTAGGAAACTTTGTACGGAAATAATCTCACTTTGTGCACAAATCTATACCATTTTTATACTTTTGTGGTAAGTTTCATGGAAATCAATCACAGAGTTGCACTTACAAAATACTGTGGACAAATAGACAGGGTGATTCGTACTGTCCCTACACTGACTTAGGGAGTTTCTTTTTATAAGAACCTAGTCAAAGTTAGCTTACCAACTGCCAAATTACAGATCTGAATCTTGTCAGCTGCTCGGTTTCTGAAATCAAATATATAATGTTTAAAATATATAATATCCATATTGATCAAAATTGGTATTTAAATGCTGATGCTAGACTATTTGTTTGTTTATTGGGTTTAACGTAAGGACCACAATGGAAATAAGATTTCACTATTACTCTTTTTTGTGCTATCCTTAACATATAATGTTAATTGGTAAGGCTAAATAATCATGCATATGTTGACTGTTTTACATGTATTGATTTTGTTTGCCATGTAAACTGTACATTTTATGTTGAAATAAATCTATCTATCTATAACGTCCCACCGACAGTCATTTGGAGGCGAGCTAGATTTTTAACAAACCGAAGTATGCCAGTTTTGAGAGTAATCAACCATTATCAAATTTGGCAAGTAAATGTTGTCATTAAGTCTCAAGAAATGAACATGTTGAAGAGATTAACTGTTGACAGACAACAGACATCAAATGGTCCTTGAAGTCAAATCCAAAATAATATTTTTAAGTCTGAACAAATAGTCTGATCTGCTTATCTTGAGGAAATTTTAGGTAGTGAATATAATAATTAGTCCTTGTATTAGCTACAAGTTAGTGGACCAATTTCTTTGTTTCCATGTAATGTAAAACAAATACCATGTGTAACTAACTAAAGTTTTGGCACTAACACACTGATCCATAACTAAGTAAAGTTGCAGCACAAATACATTGATCCATAACTTACTTACTTTTCAGGACAAATACATTGATCCATAACTGACTTACTTTTCAGGACAAATACCTTGATCCATAACTTACTTATTTTTCAGGACAAATACATTGATCCATAACTGACTTATTTTTCAGGACAAATACATTGATCCATAACTTACTTATTTTTCAGGACAAATACATTGATCCATAACTTACTTATTTTTCAGGACAAATACATTGATCCATAACTAACTTACTTTTCAGGACAAATACATTGATCCATAACTTACTTACTTTTCAGGACAAATACATTGATCCATAACTGACTTACTTTTCAGGACAAATACATTGATCCATAACTGACTTATTTTTCAGGACAAATACATTGATCCATAACTAACTTACTTTTCCACATAAAAACATTGATCTGTAACTAGCTTACTTTTCAGCACAAATACATTGATCCATAACTAACTTACTTTTGCAGCACAGTACATTGATCCATAACTAACTTACTTTTCAGCACAAATACATTGATCCATAACTAACTTACTTTTCAGCACAAATACATTGATCCATTATAACTAACTCACTTTTCAGCAAAAATGCATTGATCCATTACTAACTTTCTTTTCAGCACAAATACATTGATCCATTATAACTAACTCACTTTTCAGCAAAAATGCATTGATCCATTACTAACTTTCTTTTCAGCACAAATACATTGATCCATTATAACTAACTCACTTTTCAGCAAAAATGCATTGATCCATTACTAACTTTCTTTTCAGCACAAATACATTGATCCATAACTAACTTACTTTTAAGCATAATTCAGAGTGGAATACACTAGAGATTTGTTTTCGTAGAAAAATGATGTCTCCCCCACCCCTATTCCCTCACACATACACATAGACTGAGGTTCACTGTGACATATGATTAAACAAGAGGGCCATGATGGCCCTGAATCGCTCACCCGAGAAATATTGCCTTCATTGCCTTTTATAACACAGTCATACTGAATACATTTGCTGAGTACAGCAAAATAATCGTGATTCCACACAAAAACTGTACCTGTGGTCCAAATTTTGATGGTTAAAGCTATAAAATCAAGTGACACCTAGGGTGGGACAAATTTTGACCCAAGAGCCATGATTTGAAAACTTGGTCCTGGTCTACAAGGCCATGTTACATACCAAATATCTAAACCCATGATCTTGTGGTGTCTGACAAGAAGATCTTTTAAAGACTCCCCTATATAAGTCTATGTAAAATCAAGTGACCCCTGGGGCAGGGCCAATTCTGAGCCATGATTTGAACAAACTTGGTATATGTCTATAAGCCCATGTAACACACCAAATATCTAAACTCAAGGCCTTGTGGTTTCTGACAAGAAGATTTTTCTAGTTTTTCCTATATAAGCCTATGTAAAATCAAGTGACCCCTTGGGCGGGGCCAGTTTTGACCCCAGGGCCATGATTTGAAGGAACTTGGTTGATGTCCATAAGGCTAAGTTCCACACAAAATATCTAAACTCCAGGCCTTGTGGTTTCTGAAAAGAAGATTTTTCTAGATTTTCCTATTTTAGGCTATGTAAAATCAAGTGACCCCTGGGATAGGGCCAATTTTTACCCCAGGGCCATGATTTGAACAAACCTGGTAGATACTCATAAGGCCATGTTACACACAAAATATCTTAACTCCGGGCCTTGTGGTTTCTGAGGAGAAGGTTTTTCTGTTATTGTTTTTTCTATACACGTCTATGTTTAATCAAAGTAACCACTGGGGCGGGGACTCTAGGGACATGATTTGAACAAACTTGGTAGAGGTCCACTAGACAATGCAACACACCAAAAACCTTAGCTCTAGGCCTTGCAGTTTTTCAGAAGATGATTTTCAAAGTTTGCATTTTTAAAATCTATTTTATCTCCTGTGACCTACTTTTTCAACCAATCAAAATAATTTGAACAACTTTGTTAGAGGACATCATAAGGAAGTTTGGTCAAAATCCATTAAGCAGATTAGGAGGAGATGTTGTTTAAAGGAAATTGTTTACGCGGGACTCATGCACAGACGGAAGCATGCACACATGGATGACGTTGTGCTCAGGTGAGCTAAAAAGTAGATCTACCATAATTTTAGTTACCAAAACATTAACTTACTTTTGAAAACAGTGACATGAAAATAGGAAGACATTATTATTTTTTCACATGTAAAAGAATAATTAGGATAACAAACAACAGGTAAGCCCTATATGGCTAGGGTACAAAACGTGTGCAGATATTTGCAGCAATTGAGTACATGGCTGATATTCAACTTCATGCCAAAAAATCTGTTTTAATTCATGTTGTTTAATATTCACTGAATTTTTACGGTAATTATGTCATCAGTATTCATGGATGGAGTAAATAGTTTAAGGGCTGACTATATTGATCAAGCTCCACCCAGAGTTATGGACCTTGTGTGAGACACTTCCTCTCATCAATTTCTTTCCATAACTGAAATTTTATTTCAATAGCATAAGTAGAAAAGGAATTATTTTGCGGTCAAGAAATTATAACAAGATGGCCCTGAATCGCTCACCTAAGAAATATTGCTTTCATTGCCTTTTACAACTTAGTCATACTGAATACAACATCCTTGCAGAAGAATAGCAATATAATCTAAGTTTACATGTTGTCAAAAAAACAAAACAAACAAGTTAACCCTTGTGTGGAATCATTTTTGACCCCTGGACCATGATTTGAAAACTTGGTTCATGTCCACACGGGCATTTTACATATCAAATATCTAAACCCATGATCTTGTTATTTTTTGACAAGGATATCTTTTAAAAATCTCTACTTACGATTTACCATCACTGGAGATATAAATCGCATCAGCATATATTTGTACATGCTTTTCTTCTGCTTCATATGTCTTTGTAGCCATTTTCAAGCTGGATGGGAAAAATGAAGATCCATATCAAAATAGTGCTTGATGAAGTTTGGTCTTGTTAACAAGGGTGTAAAGTTTATAGAATTATCACTCTCCCTTCCCAAATTTGAAATAGTAAAATCAAGAACAAGAGGCCCATATGGCCCTAAATCGCTCACCTGAGATAAATAGGTTGACCCAAGGAACATCTGTACCAATTTATTTTAAAATCTGGTCAGTAGTTTTGAAGGAGATGATTTTTAAAGTTTTCATATTTTTTTTCTTTTTGTTGCCATGGCAACCAGAGTTCTACATGGATCAAGTTTATTTTAGCAACTTTTGTGAAGGTTGACCCATGGATCATCCCTGCCAAGTTTAATCAAATTCTGTCCAGTGATTTCAGGAGATATTGTTTAAAGGTTTCTCTATATACATATAAGGCAAATAAGCCCCGCCCCTGGCGGCCATGTTTTTTTACGGATCGGAATAATTTTAGCAACTTTGGTAGAGGTTGACCCAAGGAACATCTGTACCAATTTATTTTAAAATCTGGCCAGTAGTTTTGAAGGAGATGATTTTTAAAGTTTTCAAATTATTTTTCTTTTTGTAGCCATGGCAACCAGAGTTCTTCATGGATCAACTTTATTTTAGCAACTTTTGTAGAGCCTCACCCAAGGAACATTCCTGCCAAGTTTCATTAAATTCTGTCCAGCGGTTTCAGAGGAGATGTCGTTTAAAGCAAATTGTTGACGACGGACGAAGGGCGATCACAAAAGCTCACCTTGAGCACTTTGTGCTCAGGTGAGCTAAAAATACAAAGAAATACTCTTGTTTTTCACTCACCCTGTATTAATGTTCACTCATTATCAAGATTTCTCAATGAACATGCTAGAGTGTAAAAAGAGTACTGTTGACAACAGACCAAAGACGGCCATCAAATGGTCCAAAAATTCAAATCTGATTTAGTAACTGGACTGCATATTTTTCTGACTGATTCCACATGCTGAAGTTTAAACAATCAATATAATTCCTGATGGTCTTGATTTGTGACCAACTTACTTTTCAGCACTCTGAGGGATATACCTTCCTTCATCAAGGCTATTCAAAGCAAGCTGCATCCTAGACAGAACATGTGAATATCATATTGACTGTGATATATGTCCGCTAAACTCTTAAAACTCTTCATTTCTTTTAAAAGAACTGAATAGAAATCCCCATGAATCTGTGTCAGCCGCCCTCTTAACATGTTTGCAGCACACTGTCCCAATTGACTGACCAAAAACAGACAAGTATGGCAACTTTCTTTGCAGAAGTGAGAAGTGTAATGAAAAAGAAAACTGGATTCTCTTTGGTCCTATCCCATCTTCCAAACTGGCATAGATTTTATTGCCATAAACATAGTTTCAAAGTATGATCAAGATAACTGTGGTTTAAGTTATTTTTGCCTGGGCTTAATTTCATGCAATGGTTTTCAAGGACCATTTCCTGCAGTGTTAAATTTACACATTTCAAAATATTGTTAAAATATCTTTTTGTATTTTGTTCTTATCAATTCTTAATATGACCCAGCTTATCGTCTGCTTGGCACCTGTGCACTAGTCGCCCTATGTAATCAAGCATCACTTCTTGAAGTCTCATAAAGCTGAGAAAATGACCAAGTTTGTCTTGGTTGAGTAAGCATGCAGGGGCACTGATAAGGTGTTAATTGGGACCATATCCTTAACTGCTGAAGGCAAATTGTTTCAAGTCTGTTGTTGACTGAAGCTCTTCTGGTAATCTACTATT
Organism: Solen grandis; assembly: GCA_021229015.1. NCBI lineage: Eukaryota > Metazoa > Mollusca > Bivalvia > Adapedonta > Solenidae > Solen > Solen grandis. Next base: position 5,634,764 of record CM037785.1, read on the forward strand.
CTGCAAGAACTTTTGTTCCACTATACAAATTGTCGGCATGGGCACATGGGCAAGTCAACAGTCCACGTGACCTGCCACCTGACAATAAGTAAAAGTTATTCTACCATTTGTATATTTTATATCAGTGTCAGAATACTATGTTTGGGTAAAACAGTGTTAACATCATGCAAACATAAATTTCATTAACTGGTTAATCACCAGTTAAGCAAAAGAAACAAGATCTAGACTAAGTATAATCTTTTAAGGTCTTGGACAGGATTATGATTTGATAATAAATGCGAATGGTATATCAACTTCAAAACCCTTCAGTAAAAGATCACTTCATAAATACTAACTGCAGTATATAAACAGAGTGAAATCTGACTTTTCTTTGCAATAAAAGGGAACTCCTGAATTAATGTTCTGATACTAGATATAATCTGGCTTGGTCCAGAAATTATAGCAATAAACATTGTCTCTAAGCTTGATCAAGATTGCCCAAGAAATGTAGAAACAAGAGTGTGAAAAAAATGAAATCTGGCATCATTTAATGATGACCTAGTTACTAAAAGCTTTTTCTTTTAATCAAGGGTCACAATAATTTCCTCTAAGACCCCACCCACCCTCTACACACAACCAAAAGCAACATAATTTCTCTTCATGATTTTTAACTTCTACATTCAATAAACAATGATCCAACTTACGACTCAACTGCACCAAAGAGACATATCTCATCATCATCACTTTCTTTCTCTTCTTCTGCCATATACTTCTTTCCTGCCATTTTTGATCTGGGTTGGAAAGCTGAAGATCTGAATAAAAAAGTGCTTGATGATGTTTGGTTTTGCTTAACAAGGGTGTAAAATTACTAAAATTATCAAATCAAGAAAAATACAAAGCAATGCACTAATGTTAACTCATTCACTGCTAAACATATTATCTAATTATTTCCATAAATGTCTGATACTGTCATAACTACCCAGGGGTTTAAAATTTTCTTTTAGGTCACTCATCCTGTAGGACGAGTAGGTGAAAAATCTTACTCGTCCTTAAACAAAGTTAGCTCGTCCTAAAATGATTTTATTTTTTGCTTCCCATAAAGTTGTATAAAGATTTTGATATTTTGTGGAAACAACGCAAACAATTTTTCTTCTTTTTTTTATCAACCACGGAAAGCCAGAAAACCAGTGATCCACGGCATTTCTTGTGTGTTTTGTTTTATTGTAGACGCTTTGTTGCTTTTAATGTTTTAACTCTCGCTTTTTTGTATTTTTGTCATCTCTGCCACCAAGGAACGTCTTCATTGACAATTGTTTTGACATTTTGACCGCTGGAAACAAAACATATTTGCAGTCCCGGACTGTGCCGCAGTCCAAGACTGTTCTGCAAACTAACAAAAAATGTATTGAAAAAAAACACCATAGAATATTGTGAACCAGCTTGCACCTTAAGGATCTTTCTAAAAAATGAGCATCGCTATGGTGATATTTTGTCAAAATGAGCTCCCCTGATCAAGTAAAGAGTTTTATGATCTTGATTGACCACCATAAGAATATGAATTTCATTTTATACTGAAACATTACGGCGAAAAGATTCCTGTCCATCGGACAAGTATTCAGGGAAATTATGCTCGTCTGACCGTGAATTTCACTCGTAAATACGAGCAGATGAGTGGATTTTTATAGCCCTGCTACCACAAATACATACTTTCAATACATAAAATTCTGAGAGCCCAAAAGAAAACAAGATGGCCATGATGGCCCTAAACGCTTACCTGAATTCAACTGCTAGAAAATGCTAAAGCAAGGATAAAATTGCACATAATATATAGCATTTAAGAAGCAAAGGGTCAAAACTCTGAAATGGACAACTGGATTTGATACTGATTCATCATCTTCTATTGAGTTTCATCAAAATCTGCTCGGCGGTTTAAGAGATGTTGTTTAAAGATATTTCTATTTCTAGCTCTGGCAACCATCTTATTTAGTGGAGCAGAACCATTTCAGCTATTTTGTGCAGTTTCACTTAGTGATCATTCCTATTGTGTTTCATCAAAATCTGCTCAATGGTTAAGGAGAAAATGTTATTTTAAGATTTTTCTATTGCAGACTGGAATGAATGCAAAAGCATCAGTTTAAAGCAAAACTTGATGAAGCATCACTCATGATGGAAAAAGGACATAGGCTGATCACAATACCTCCATGCTCAGGTGAGTTTAAAATGGATAAATTTACAAATCAAATAGAATATATCACTTTGTTTTCAACTCTGCAAAAAATAATGTTGTATATCACTGAAAGTAATACAATCCCAAGATACATAGCACCTTGTGGTGGTTATATGCCTATGTATCATTGTGAAGTATTTGTAACAAAGTAGTTCTCAGGTGAATTGTCCAACATGAGACAGATATAGTGTCACCCAACTATGATGGATACAACAAGTGGCATGATACCCACCCAGTAGTTTTATCCTGACACTGGGCCAATTAATTCAGGAACTACTTTTAAGTACTGTGCACTAAGCACAACAGAACAAAGTCAATACCATATTTAACAAGTCTGATCTGTTATTGGTGGGGGATCTGACCTATGACCTCCTAATAACAGGGCAGACACTTGTGACATGGAATGTTTTGTGTGATATGTAAGGAACCCATAAAGGATTATTAAAGTTAAAGCTAACAATACAATGACCTTTGAAAAATCTAATGCGGTCTCTGCATGTTATAATTATGTAAACCATTTTCCAGGATCATCATCTTTTCTGTTTCAAGTACTGAACTGAACTCATGGGTAGAACAAAACTATGGTGCCACCATTGAAAAGCAGTCCAGGGGTAGATCACTGGTAAAATCTTTAAGTTGAACGGTGAGCCCCACTGTTATGTGATTCTTTCATGACCTTCCCAGGAACAGTTAATAAACTTACTGTGCGTCATAATACAGATCTATGGATGAGTCATCTCCAACTTTTCCCTTTTGTTTTGTGATTAAATTGCCATGTACCCTAAAATAAACAAAATTGAAACAAATTTGAGAAACATAATAAGTGATCCAAAATTGTTCATCCAAGTACTATTGCTTTGATAGACACTGCAAAGGTCACTTTAGGCAGAACCTCTTTAGTCAAGGGTTATACAAGTATGGAAGACAAACTCAGAAATAACTCAGACTGTGAGCTTGAGCAAATGGGTCAAGGTCATGGCAACCTCTCTGGTCAAAACCAACCTTAGTGTTAAGTAATCAAGAGGGCCAAGATGGCCCTGAACTGCTCACCTGGGAAATTTTGCTTTCATTGCCTTTTACAACATAGTCATACTGAATACAAAATCCATACAGAATTTTAAGTCAACGCAACATTTTAACATTTCGCAAACAATCATTAAGGGATTATTTCTAGCTGCCTCCAGGTGGTAACATATTCAGTCTGTCTTACAAGCCCACAACAACCCAACATCCTGAGCCTCAAACAAGAAGAAAGCAATGCCAGCACTATCATTTTATGACTCTGGTATGCCATGGCTGAGGACAATGACCTCCAACATTATGCCATGGCTGAGGTCAACTAGAGCTATCACTAAAGGTGATGAATACCCCCCACACAGCCTTTGTTTACAATCAAGTGCCCAGCTATAGGAGGTAAGTCACACTGAATTGATGTTTTCAATTGACATATTACACAAAACTATTTCACAATAATAATCTTTTTATACCAAATCAAAATTGTTCTTAATTTAATGAAGCCCAAATCATACCAAATCTGCAACATTGAATTAAATCAACAAAGTGCCATAACTCAAAAGAAAATTAGTCAACCGTAACCATTTCATAATATGCACATCTGTGCTTGATATTGAAGCTTCCTATGACCGATTGAAATCCATCCAGTAGTTATTGAGAAATAGCATGGACAAAGAAAACTCCAGAAAATCAGCAAAGGGCCATAACTCAAAAGAAAATCAGTCAACCGTAACCATTTCATAATATGCACATCTGTGCTTGATATTGAAGCTTCCTATGACGTTTGTTTGAAATCTATCCAGTAGTTATTGAGAAATAGCGTGGACAAAGAAAACTCCAGAAAATCAGCAAAGGGCCATAACTCAAAAAAAAAAGTCAGTCAACCGTAACAATTTCATAATATGCACATCTATGCTCACCAGTGAAGCTTCCTATGAAGTTTGATTGAAATCCATCCAGTAGTTAATGAGAAATAGCATGGACAAAGAAAACTCCAGAAAATCAGCAAAGGGCCATAACTCAAAAGAAAATCAGTCAACCGTAACCATTTCATAATATGCACATCTGTGCTTGCAAGTGAAGCTTCCTATGAAGTTTGATTGAAATCCATCCAGTAGTTAATGAGAAATAGCATGGACAAAGAAAACTCCAGAAAATCAGCAAAGGGCCATAACTCAAAAGAAAGTCAATCAACCGTAACAATTTCATAATATGCACATCTATGCTCACCAGTGAAGCTTCCTATGAAGTTTGATTGAAATCCATCCAGTAGTTATTGAGAAATAGCGTGGACAAAAAAACTACAGACGGACGGACCGACCAACCGACCGACATGGTGACTCCTATATTCCCCCCCAAACAACCTCCATCATTATATTTTATCCCCCAGGACCAATTATTTATTACCTCATTCATTGGAAACAACCACAGTCATGCACTTTACCACAAAGATGTACTCACTTTCTGGAGACAAATTTTTGTGGTACTTCTAGTCTGGGTTCAGCTTCTGTAACCTCATCTATTTCCCTATAAAGAAAAATCAAAGAATTTAATGAAATATCAAAAGTCACAAAATGTTCCAACTCTGTACAGCTTGTGAACTGTACTACCTTTCATATCATTGCAGGGTCCAATGCTTCTTATTATTTCAACACCTAATCAAGCTTTACTATTATTATATTTTCATTTACTTTGAATTAAATCTACAGACCTAAAATTAAATACAAAAAAAAACAAGAGGGCCATGATGGAAAATGGGCTCTGCCTTCTGCCAGACATAAATCGAGTAAGTACTTTAGGACAAGAAGAATTTTCAAATTTGTACTTTATTTATATAAGGAAAATGGGCTTAGCCCCCTGACGGCCATGTTTTTCAACGGATCATAAGACTTTGAATGATCTTGGTAAAGAATGACATAAGGAACATCTGTGCCAAATAACTTTGAAATCCAGCCAGTACTTTTGGAGGAGAAGATTTTTGAAATTTTTATTATACAGTCAACTCTCTTTACAACAGCGGTGTTTGTTTCAGCGAATTTTGCTGTTATAAAGAAATTGCTGTTGTAAAGAATAGAGACAGAGAAGGATTATGCACTTTAGTTTTCAAGACTACTGCTGTTATATAGAGTATGCTGTTATAATGAATGCCATTGTAAAGAGGTTTCACTGAATACATATAAAGAAAATGAGCAAAGCCAAATGGCGACAATGTTTTTCAATGGATCAATATTAACTTGAATAATCTTGGTAGAGAATGACCCAAATAACTTTGAAATCCAGCCAGTACTTTTGGAGGAGAAGATTTTTGAAATTTGTACTATATTCATATAAGGAAAACGGGCTCTGCCTCTGGCAGCCATGTTTTTCAATGAATCAAAATAATTTGAACAGTCTTGGTATAAAGTGACCAAAGGAACATCTATGCCAAATAACTTTGAAATCCAGTCAGTACTTTTGTCCTACAAAATTTTTCAAATTTGTACTATATTCATATAAGGAAAATTTGCTCCACCCCCTGGCGGTCATATTTATCAATGAATCAAAATAATTTGAACAATCTTCATAGAGAGTGACCCAAGGAACATCTGAGCCAAATAACTTTGAAATCCAGTCAGTACTTTTGGCCAACAAGATTTTTCAAATTTGTACTATATTCATATTAGGATAACAGGCTCCCCCCCTGCGGCCATATTTTACAATGGATCAAAATAATTTGAACAATCCTGGTAGAGAGTGACCCAAGGAACATCTATGCCAAATAACTTCGAAATTCAGTCAGGACATTTGGAGAAGAAGATATTTGAAGTTTTTACTATATACATAAAAGGAAAACGGGCTCCGCCCCATGGCGGCCATGTTTTTCAACGGATCAAAATAATTTGAACAATCTTGGTAGAGAGTGACCAAATCTGACCAAACTGCCTTGATTTGAATAAACTTGGTAGATGTCTATAAGGCTATGCTACACACCAAATATCTTAACTCCTGAGAGAGTCTCATAAGGATTTAATCAAAATCCATACAGCAGTTGAAGGGGAGATTTTGTTTAAAGGAAATTGTTGATGACAGTCGCATTGTTGGACAACTGAATTCAACTGCTAGAGAGAAAATGCATAAGTGAGGATAAAACTGCACATAATATATAGTTTTTAAGAAGCAAAGGGTCAAAAATCTATAATAAATGTGCTGAAATGGACAACTGGGGTTGATACTGATTCATCATGTTCCATTGAGTTCCATCAACATCTGCTCTGCAGTTTAGGAGAGATGTTGTTTAGATTTTTCTATTTTAAGCTCTGATTGCCATCCTTGCTTAGTGGAGTAGAAACATTTCAGCCATATTTGTGCAGTACCACCCAATGATCATTCCTATTGAGTTTCATCAAAATCTGCTCAGCAGTTTAGGAGAAGATGTCATTTAAAGATTTTTCTATTTTCTTGCTCTGGTGGTCATCTTGGTAGGTGACATGAATGATTTTAGCTAAATTTGTTCAGTACCACAAAAGGATCATTCCTGTAAAGTTTTATCAAAATCTGCTGAACGGATTAGGAAGAAATGTCCTTAAAAGCAAAAGTTGATGAGGCACGCCAGACGCCGGACAAAGGGCAACAAAACTTCGGGCTCAGGTGAGCTTAAAAAAAAATGAAAATCTACCCTAAGTTAAAAACTTACAGTTCATCATCAAAAAGGCTGAAACCCATTTCATCTTCCAAGTCATCTTCACTTCCACTTCCTTCTTCATCTAGGTCTACAGCAATGTGTCCCCTATAATGAGCAGTTACATTGAAACAAGACCTGATGGTATGATGGACAGATTGTTTTGTGCTTTTTTTTTTCCATCAAAACTTGGTCAATAGTCAAGGTCAAGGTCACAAGGTCAACTGCATAATGTAAAGGTCCATCCACTTATGCAACTGTCAAATATTGAAGAAAACCAATGGAGGAAATAGAAATTATAGCAGATCAAACAAGAGCACCCCATACAGTTGCCAACACTCGTTTGTTTTTGTCAAAGTTAAATATCTTTGTTAAACATTTAAGAAGAGGGCCATGATGGCCCTGGGTGGCTCACCTGAGAACCAGGTATTTGTGGGAGAAAAAGAAACAGCAAATATCTTATGATATTGTGGAAAATGGGCTCTGCCCTCTGTCAGACATAATTAAATCAAGTGAGTACTTTAGGACAAGAAGAATTTTCAAATTTGTACTATATTCATATAGGGAAAATGGGCTTAGGCCCCAGGCAGCCATGTTTTTCAACATATCAAAATAACTTGAACAATCTTGGTAGAGAGTGACCTAAGGAACATCTGTGCCAAATAACTTGAAATCCAGCCAGTACTTTTGGCCAAGAAAATTTTTCAAATTTATACTATATTCATATAAGGAAAATTGGCTCTGCCCCCCTGGCAGCCATGTTTTTTAACGGATCAAAATAATTTGAACAATCCTGGTAGAGAGTGACCTAACGTTCATCTGTGCCAAATAACTTTGAAATCAAGCCAGTACTTTTGGCCAAGAAGATTTTTCAAATTAATTTTGTACTATATTCATATGAGGAAAACGGGCTCTGCCCCATGGCAGCCATGTTGTCAACGAATCATAAAAATTTGAACAATTTTGGTAGAGAGTGACCTAAGCAACATCTGTGTTAAATAACTTTGAAATCAAGCCAGTACTTTTGGCCAAGAAGATTTTTTTATTCATATAAGGAAAATGGGGTCCGCCCCCTGGCGGCCATGTTTTTCAATGCATCAAAATAATTTGAACAATCTTGGTTGAGAGTGACTTAAGGAACATCTGTGCCAAATAACTTTGAAATCCAGCCAGTGCTTTTGGCCAAGAAGATTTTTCAAAGTTGAACTATACACATATAAGGAAAACAGGCTCCACCCCTGGCAGCCATGTTTTTCAACGGATCAAAATAATTTGAACAATCTTGGTAGAGAGTGACCTAAGGAACATTTGTGCCAAATAACTTTGAAATCCAATCAGTACTTTTGGCCAAGAAGATTTTTCAAATTTGTACTATACACATATAAGGAAAACGGGCTCCGCCCCTGACCTTGACGCTATAGACCTGGGGATGCCTGCAACACATTGTCTCATGATTGGAGAACATTTCTGACAAGTACTTTCAAAATCATTCCTAGAATGAGAGAGTTATGGAGTGGAAATGAAATCTGGACGGATTGATGGACGTACGCACGCATGGACGGACAGACGGTTCAATTACTATATGCCCACCTTCAGGGGCATAAAAAAGGTCAACCTGAGCAGATGCCCAATGACGCCTGCCCAGACATCATCAATTTAAAGGACGAAATTTTTCTTTGAAAAACCCATCGAAAAATGAAATAGCATATCACCTTTTTTCATTTACTTGCAGAGAATAGCAGTTAACAGTTGCATTACTTATACAGCTCCATTATAAGACAGCATCTTAAAGTTTGGTGTCAAAGTCTCGATACTGTGTTGTTCTAGATCATAACTGTGTAGTAAAGCAACATTTAGTTATTTAAGAAACTGTCAAATTAAAGTTTAGTGTCCTCTGTTGAATCTATTTATATACTAGCATGCACATAATTATTTCAGAGTAGTGTTTTATGTTTGAACTTTTCTGTATAGGTAGTTTGCTATACCAAGGGGCACCTGCTTTTCTAAAATTTCTCATAAAGTTTTTAGTATATTTTAACCAAATTTGGCATACAGGTCTAATATAATTATACCTAACCGATTTCAAAAATCATAATTGTTGGTAAATTAATGGAAAAACTTCCTTCTCAACTGAATATAAAAATAAAACTTTAACTTGAAATCTAAGGAAGGCAGTTTTTCTGTTAAATTATTCAACATATCTACTTTGCTTGTGAAACACTATGCTCACAGTTGTTTTCAAAACAGGTAAGTTGATACAAATGCATTTGATTTTAATGCCAGAGGCCCAGTTGAGTTCTGATTTTTCTATGGAAAATTTGTGTTTCTAATAAACAACATACACTTCATTATATTTCTTATTCAGTAATACTGTGTCGGCATTAACACCAGATATAATTTTGTAATACATTGTATTCCTTTATGATATACTATCAGAAATGTCATTCTGTAGGGTAAAAGAGAAAAGGTAAAATAAATGTACTGGATAAAAGAAAATATCAAAAAAAGGTAATGAAAATATCTTTTGAAGGTGATAAAGAAGCAGTATTTTTTGTGTCAAAGAAACAAGATATGCTTTCAAATTTTTACTGCAAAAAAAAAAGTTTGGTACAGATTGGTACACAGCTTTAAAATACTTCCCTTATATGCATTTTATGTGATATTTTTCATAAACTTCAAATGTACCCTTTCCTCATCTGCACCACTATAAAAAATACAATTAAGATATACTCAATAAATTAAATTTTGATCTGATATTGCTTAGCAAGATATTACTTATTTCCACCATAGCCCCTGTAGAATGAAAAACAGGCTAATACGTTGGACATATATATACCTTTTCTGTTCCAGTCCTTCTGCTACATATCGATAAAGAATTAAAAAAAAATGAACACCTTTATAGATGAAATTAAAATTTTGCTTTGTGAATGCTTAGCAAATGTATTATAGTGTACCATCTGTAGCTAACAGTGCAACATCTGATAACATGAGCACCAATAAGCAGATACAGATGCTCAACTGATTTTTTTGTCTTTATATAATAACCTTGTCCCATGAACTAGACACTCAAATTATAATACTCTCTTTGGTTACTTTGTTCCAAAAAGCAAAACATGCCTGTGGTTGGAACAAATTGTTTATGCTGAGTTTTGATTACCTGTCAACAATGCTTCTTTAATTGAAATAAGGTAGAGGTGTAAAATAAACCAAACAATAAAAATAATGTTTGGGGGTAGTACCCACAAGACAACCAATATTAGGATTAACAAGGCAGTCCAAAGGACAGCTATATCCCCCGCCGCTGGCCAAATATTAGAATTTGTTTGGTCATAGGATTATGTTCACCTTAACCTGGCATGGTTGTAGCAGACATAGAAGATCAGTTTAAGACAATTTAACTTTCCGGAGTTATGTATGAATCTCAGAATTCGGAGGCACATATATTAAAAGTTTACTGACAAGTTTTACATGGGAAACAGTACAAAAAGTGAACATCAATGAAGTATAGGATGTGTTAGGTAACCACAAAATACATGTGTAACTCAATTAAAAACTTTATATATCATGACATAATTTGTATGATTGTGAACATGACATACTATTATTTACCGAGTACAATAAATCACTGTGGAAGTGCAATCCAGGTCAAGAAGTGGTCTGTGTGACCTTCAAGTATGACCTTGACCTTGAGCCAGCGTGACCGCCTCATGGCTTCTGCACATCAGCTCAATGAGGTTAACATTTTAGCCCAGTTTGAAGAAAATGTGTCCAAGCGTTCATGAGATATGGAGCGGACACGA
>CM037785.1:5645541-5692544 GCA_021229015.1 Solen grandis
AATTAGAAAACCTGAAAAAAATTTTCCTTAAAAATAAAAAAACCCGGATTTAGAAATTTGGGTATGTAACAGGGGCTAATAGACCTCTACCTATTTGTTCAAATCATGAATCATGCATTGTCTAGGGGGATCTACACTTAGTTTGTTACAATCATGGCCCTGGGGTCAAATTTGGCCCCGCCATAGGGGTCACTGATTTTACATAGGCTAATATAAAAATATCTTGAAAATTCTTCTTTTAGAAACTAGAAAACACATTGGCCTGGGTTTAGATATTTGGTGAAATTGGCCCTGCCCAGGGATCACTTGATTTTACGTAGACTTATTTTTGGGGAAAAAAAATAGAAAAATCTTCTTCTCAAAAACCAACAGGTCTGGAGTTTAGATATTTGGTATGTAACATGGCTAATGGACCTCTACCAAGTGTGTTCAAATCATGACCCGGGGGGTCAAAATCGGCTCTGCCCAGGGGTCATTGATTTTACATAGCCTAATGATACCAGGTGAGCGATCCAGGCCATCAGGCCCTCTTGTTTTTAAATTAGTTATGTCAAAGAACTTAAATGTATAAATATTAAAATCCATCTTTATTGAAGCAATTGTAGACAAAAAAATATCTGAAGGCATAATCATTTCTCCTTTTTCATACAATGTTATAAAAATCTGTAATCCTAATCCTAATAATAACAAGCAAATTATTTTATAAATGTAAAATAATTTGCGGGTAAGACGGGGAATTTGCAAGTTGAAATTAAAAGCACTTGCAATTTTTTCCAAGTGGGGGAAAAATATTAAATTGAGCCGGGGGGGGGAATACTCAGGGACAGTTGAGACTATATCTACTTGCTCAGTGCCAAGCAAGGAGCTACCAGTATCATTTGTAACATCTTTGGTATGTCAAGGTCAGGATTGAACCCAAAATCTTCCGTTTTTGAGTCTGTTGTCCAACCCACTCAGTCACAGGGGACTGTACATGGGTTTATCAGTTTTCCAGTAATATTAAAATATTTTAGATTTTCAGATCATCCTTGCATAGTTCCTTAGGGAATTCCTGACTTAAAAAAAAATAAAAATATTTGTAGTCACACAAAAAAATAATCCCAAATTTTACTACTTTAATTTTAACAGCAGAAATATGATTTTAAAGCTCAAGGTAATGTCATACAGTAACTCTTTTAAGAAAATTGAACCCTCAGTCTTGAGCGCATGCTGTTGGTTCTTTGTTTAAATGCAGATATATTAAATCTTTGCCAAACTTGACTTGAAGGCTGTGAAAAGTTCAAATGACCTTCCTGCAGACTGCATTAAATCAATACCTATTTTGAACTTTATTACCAGCCCTCAAGGAGCGCATTGACAGGCTTATGTCTTTTTAAATAGTAAGGTTTTGATTTAGAAGGATCATCTGTCATTTTCGACAGAAAAGTGCATCATAAAGAGCTTTCCCGATAAGAGGAATAGAGGTAAGTTCATTTTTATGTCAGAAACTGATGAAATAGCTGCAACTGCATTTTGTATTTGTCCAAGGTTTTTTGCTGTACTTTACCTAAAATAATCAGGTAATAAAAATTATTATTTCAGTAATGATAGAATGACTGCAACTGCATTTTCTAGCGGGCCTGTTAGTCTAGTTATGACTGTACTTAACCAAAAAACCATTTTGAAAAGTCTAGTTCATCTAAAATTTGAAGAAAAAAAAAATAACCTGTCTAGTTCATCAAAATAAAAGAAAAAAATTCCAGTCTGTTTGTCCAGGTTTTGTGAAATAAAAAAAGTGCGAGCTCAGCCTTTATGCGAAGCACATGAGAACGGCATTTAAAATTAAATAAAGGTCATGAAAAATTAAAATAATTCTCTTCTTCAGTTGCTGACAGGTAGTCCCTAAGTTTTTATTTGAGAGTTGACTGTTCACTGCAATCAGCCTATATTGCAGGTGGAGCAAGATTTTTTTTCTGATATTAACCTTTACAATGCCATGGGTACTGTGACTGCCTTTTGCAGACCAAGATTAGCCTGCACATTAGTGCAGTCTGATCAGGGTTTGCACTTTTTCACTATTAACCAATAAATCAGCAAGAGTCCCCTTAAACAACTAATGGTACAACGAAATGGGGTTGTTTTTGGTATCCTAAACATTGTAAAGCCATGGGCATTTAAATGGGGAGCTATACGGTATCCTTAAAATTGTGAACCCATAGGGACATTTAAAGGGGGTTATATGGACCTTTAAAATTGGAAGTAAGAGGGAAATTTGTGAGCCTGGGGGGGTTTTTAAAAATGGGGGGGCCCGTACCTAAAATTGTAAAGGGGCCTAGGGGCATAAAAGGGGGTTATACGGTATCCTGAAAATTAAAAAAGCCAGGGGGCATTTAGAGAGAAAAGGAAAGGGGTTTTTATTTTATATAAATTTGATAAAATTAAAAATAAAATTTTATATTAATAAATGTAACGAGATTTGTGGAGAGAGGGGTTTTCAAATTTGGGTTTTGTGCCCTTTTTAAATGTTGTTGTCGTGTATGAAGGCGACACAAAAAAATTCGAAATGAAACACGAATTTCAAAATCACAATGCGACACATGACATGACTCATGCATTAACAGGAAAATTTTGGGGGTTTTCCCGTGTTGTATCAAAATTTTAAAATTGTAACACCATAAAAAAAACAAAGACGACAATTTTAAGCTCGACATTATAGCGGCATTGTCAGGTGTTGCCTTTTTTAAAGGGATAGAGAAATGTTTTTTTGCACTGCTTTTTGAAAATTTTACTTAAAACAGACAAATTACTAGTGCAGGGGTTGACAACAAATTGGGCCTATAAAGTAAGTATCGTGTCGCATTTGTCATGTTCGCGTCGCAATGTAGCTTTGTTTTTAATGTCGTGTGTCATGATCAAACTGCTTTTCTATAATGTTGTGTGTTTTTTTGCAGCCGGTGTCTTTTCCATTTTGGTGTGTTTTAAAAAATTAGCGTTGACCTTTCCCGCCACACACGAATTGATGACACATGAAGACACACAACAAGAAAAACGACATGTGCCTTTTGAAACAACACCAAAAATTTTTTTGCGATTTTCATAAAAAATTTGATGAACAATGCAAATTTGCGCCTGTTGGGTTTTCATGTGGCCCTTGTGTGTCATTTAATAATAGTGTGTCATTTAAAAAAAGTTGGCGTTTTTCATATTGTCGTGCATCACTTCCTTAAAGCGACACAGACATTCAAAGTGGAAACTGGATTCTGTAGTGTTAGATACTTACCTTCAGCTGCCTATCCCCCGAACCGGAAAATCAACGTAATTCACCTTTGTGTAGTTTTTTAAAATCAGGGTCAAACAAAGTCAAGAACAGAATTCATGGAATAAAATCAAAATTATTATATGGAAAAACCCTTGGTGAAACTGCAGACATCATGAAATAATTGCATTTCCTATGGAACTAGGGAAACCAAGGTTATTACAAGGGAAATTAGACAGGAAAATTTACATTTATTTATTTAAATTGTTCAAAGAAAATAATTTCAGAAAAAAAAACTTGACTAAAGTAATTTCAAACTTTGTCTTTTAATTTGACGTTTTACCCCAAAAAAAAGGGAATCTTTTGTGTTGCTGAATTTTAACAATTTTGGGGAAAATTTTCAACTAGGATCTGAAGATTGTGGGTTCAAACCCCCTTTGGAAAAATGATTTTTCATGACCCTTTAGGCTTAAAGTAATGTTCCAACCCAGGACTTTGGGGGTTTAAATATAATTGTTTTAAAACTTGTTTTTGTTAATAATTTCAACTTAACCAATTTTTTTTTATCCAAAAAATGTTTAAAGAAAAAAAGAAGGCTTTGTTGTAGGTGTTTAAATTTTTTCCTTGTAACCACAAAAAAATTGCAGAAACAATTTTTCCCCCGCCTTAAAAAAAATTTAACCTTAAAAAAGTTCATAAAATTTTTAAGGGCATAATTACAATCCCCCTTTTAAGTTTTAAAAAATTATTTTATAAAAAAAACAAACACAGCGTCATAAGTTTTTCCCCAGAGTTTTATAGCATAAATACGTTACCTGTTATTTCTTAGGTATGTGTTATTTGTCACAGCTTCCAAACAGAGTCCGCAAAATAAACCTTCCCTAAAACCCCCCTAGTTACCGGGAAATGTAACCCCGTTCTCCAATTTTGTTTTGGAAACCCCGAGTTTTCAGTGGGTTTCCTTGTGTGTCCCTTTCTTGATAGTTCTGTGCGCCACAGCCCCTTTCTTACTTTTCATAGCCTCGGGTGTGTTGTTTTTTTTGTTTTCCCTTTGTTTTATTCTTATTCGTGTAGAATTCCCCCCTTTCCGTCCCCCTATCGGGACCTTTTGCCCTTTTGTCAGGGTTTTCCCCGGGTTCGGCTCCCCTGCACTGGGTTTTTTATATTTTATTTTGTATATACTGTTGTCTCGTTTTGAGTTTTTTCTATTTAGGGTTTTCTTTGGGTTTCCCGTCTTTTTTTTGCATATTTTTCTTTTGTAAGCTATTTAATATGTCCAGTCCCGGGGTTCCTGCGGACATTTTTTGGCGCCGGGTTCCCATCATCCCGCCTAATGGGTTTAGGTTGCCAGGGTCGACCCTGCACCGTTTGCGTTTGTGGACGACGAGAATGGAAAAAAGCCCCCCCTCCCCTCGGTCTTATCTTCCCGGAAAAGGAAGGGGCCCTTTTTTCCCCCTCCTTCTCCGGGGGTTTAGCGTGCCCGGGGGCGGAGTCCCCTTTCCCCCTCCTAGGAAGAAGGCTTCCCCCCCTCTCCGGAGAGGCCGCCTTCATCTCCTGGCTCCCTGCCCGGCTCTCCTTGTGTCAGCCCAGGGGAGCAGTCAAGGAGACCACTCCGACCGGTCACCGGTCACGGGCATGACCGGTCAAGTACGTGATCGTAGTCATAGCAAAGCTCCCGACCGGTCAGGTCTAGCACCGGTCACCGTCAAGACCGGTCACCGACCATCACGGGACCGGTCACCGGGTATAACTACCAGGGACCGGTCACCGGTCAGGACCGGTCACCGGCCCACCGGGCCCACCGGTCACCGACCACTACTCACCGGTCACCGGCACCGGTCACCGGTCAACAGGCACCGGTCACCGGTCATCATTCACCGGGCACCGGTCATCATTCACCGGTCACCGGTCAACATCGGTCTCAGAGATCCAAGACCGGTCATCACCGGTCATCGGCAAGAGATCTGCACAGATCGACGGCCAGGTCGGCTCATCACGCTAGACGTTGGGTCGCCGGTCTTCGCCGATTTTGTCCGAGAATTCGGATTCGAGTTTTTCATCAGCAGCCCTGCGGTTTCTCCGCTTCGGCCACCTCCTCTTCCACGTTCAAGGGTGCCCAAGAAACGGTCCCACAACCGTTCCCCGGGTCTTTCCGGTCACCGGTCCCCTAGCTCTGCTACTCGGGACCGGTCCCCTTTACACTCCACCACGTCTTCGAGGGTTCAAGGTGCGGATGTTTCAGCGCAACCCCAGACCTTTGACCCTTCCACATGGTGGTCCCACATGATGGGGAATACGCCAGGCTTTTCAGCTCTGCCTCCTCCCCCGTCATCCCGGGTGAACCTTCTTCTTCTAGAGGGATCGGTTTCTCTGCCACCAGAGACCCTTGATCATAGACTGTTCCTTCAGTCTCCTCCCTCCTCGGGTCCACAGGGCTCTTCTTCCACACAGCCCCCTATTGGCCCTTTTTCCCTCCATTTCCTTTCATGGGCTTTCCCCCTCAGGATGCTCCCCCTTCGCGCCCTGAGGCTGGGTCTCCTCCCTCAACTCGCAATCCCCTACTAGTGGGACTGCTACGAGTGGACAATTGGAGGATGAAATCTCCTTCATGCTCCGGAGGAGGACTCCTTATTTGCTGAGGACGTGCCTCTTTCCTCCACCTCGCGCCGATCCAGCGCTCATTCCGAACCTCGTACTGACAATCCTCTCTCTGACGAGGACGAGGAGTCAGACGAGAATCGGTTTCCATGGACAGGGCTGTTCAGGAGGTCTTTGCTACCCTTCCTGCATCAGTATGCAAACCGGCCCTCCTCCCTCCCGGAAGAGGTGCGAAGGTTACCTTGACCTTATCGGTAAGCCTAAGGAGTCCAAATCAGTCGAACCGGAGTTACTCCCTTTCTCTCCGGTCGTCCGTTCGGCTCTGGAGGATTTTGAATCTTCATCCTCCTCTAAGCCAGGACCGGGCTGGTTTATTCCAACTTCGGACCTTCGGCCTTTGGGTTTTAACCCCAAGACCTACAAGTTTCCGGAGGGTGATTTTTCTATCCACCCCCCGAAACTGGACTAGATGCGAGTCGGCTCCGGCTCAAGGTCCCCTCCTCTTTACCGCTTCAGCAGAAGGTCCTGGATCGCTGGGAGCAACGCTCCCGCTTCCTTTCCGGCATCTCGTCGCATACTGACTCCTTCGTGGCCGCTCTTTCGGTCAAGCTACAACAAAAGGATGCTTTATCTGCTTCCGTCAGGCTTCTTTTAGAGGCCTTAGCAGCGACGGCAAAACATTCGATTTTGCTATCTCTTTCTCTCTCTTCCGAGATGACTCGCTGCAGGCGGGATGCCATCCTGGACGGCCCCAACAAGCTACTTCTCTCTTCTTCTCGAGAAAAGCTTAGGTCGGCCCCTCTTTCTTCTTCGTCCCTCTTTGGGGGCCGAATCAAGGAAGTAGCGGATGCCTCCAGGGAGGAGCAAATGCACAGCGCGGTGGCCTTCCAGCCCCGCACTCCTACTTCGGCTCCCCCTAAATTCCGGATACCGAAGAAACCTTCGGCTTCTTCCGGTAAATCCCCGAAGGACTCGGAAAAGGGCAAGCCTCAATCTCCTTTCAGAGGCAATCCCTCTTCCAGGGGCGCTCGCCAATCTGGTCCGCAGCGACCACGATTTCCTCCTTCATCGCCCCCCACCCCTTCTTCTACCTCTACCAATCAGAGGGTAGGAGTAAGCCCTAGGGGTACGTCCTTTCTTCCGCTTCCTCTTCCAGACGTTCGATTAGGAGGAAGAGTGTTTTCTGCCCCTTCCAGTAGGCGCAGACTCACTCATTTCATTCATCATTGGGAGACAATCACCGACGACCAATGGGTCCTGTCTATCGTGAGACACGGGTATCGGGTTCCGTTCAGTCGTCCCCCCTCCACTATCACGCTCTCCCATTCATCTCTCCTCCAATCACCCTCGTCTGGGACTCGCCATTTCAGATCTTCTGGAAAAAGGAGCGGTAGAAAGGGTCTCGATTCCAACCTCTCCGGGTTTTACAGCCGTCTCTTTCTGGTTCCCAAGAAGGACGGCGGGTTTCGACCGGTCATAGACCTGTCTCATCTAAACTCCTTCATTCCGAAGGAACACTTCAAAAGGAAACAACTTCGTCGATCAGGGCAGCCGTCCTCCCCGGTCACTGGGCTGTTTCCCTGGATTTATCGGATGCTTACTTCCATGTATCTATCCATCCTCATTCCAGGAAATACCTTCGTTTCACGGATGGCCGAACTGTCTACCAGTTTCAAGGCCCTTCCGTTCGGCCTGTCTTCGGCCCCCAGAATCTTCACCAAAATAGTTTCGGTTCTGGTCGCCAGGGTTCATTTTCGCGGCTCACGCCTCCTGGCGTATTTTCGACGACTGGCTTCTTCTTCACATGGACCCAGTCTCTCTTCTCGACGAACTTCGATGGGTGACAGACCTAGCTCTCCGGCTAGGCTTCATCCTCAATTCCGAGAAATCGGAGTTGATCCCATCCCAGAACTTCACGTTTGTCGGGATGCAATTTCTGACCGACCTAAACAGGATCAGAATTCCGGAACCCAGACTCATGTCTCTTCTAACTCTGGTTCGGGGGTTTTCGCGTCGGCTATCGATCTCAGCCGCGAATTCCTATCGCTTCTCGAGTACTCAATGCAGCAGCGGATCTTGTTCCGCTGGGCCTCCTTCACATGCGACCTCTTCAGTTTATACTACTCTCGATCTGGCGTCCCAGTCGAGACCATTTACAGACCATTCTTCCGGTTTCTCCGGAATTGGTTCATCATCTCAGTTGGTGGAATTCCCCCTCGTTTCTCCGAGAGGGTGTTCCTCTTTCTCCTCCTCAACCGGAACTGTTCCTCTTCTCGGATGCCAGTCTGTCAGGCTGGGGTGCTCATCTGGAACCTCTGGGTCTCACGGCCTCGGTCTTTGGTCCCTCAGGACAGTTCTCTTCATATCAACAACCTCGAACTCAAAGCGGTTCTACTAGCCTTACGACAGTTTTCTCCTCTCATTCGAGGCAAATCTGTTCTAGTATCTACGGACAACACGACTGTTGTCTCTTACATCCGCAGACAGGGGGGGACGCACTCGCCTTCTCTGTGCATGGAAGCATGGCACCTTCTTCATTGGTGTCAGGTGTCTTCGGTACTCATTCAAGTCAGACATCTTCCGGGTCGTCTAAATGTTCTAGCGGACCAACTGTCCCGCAGACATTCTCTTCTCCCTCGAATGGAAGTTACTTCCTCGGATCGCGACAACTCTGTTTGCGATTTTCGGGTCTCCGTCTGTCGATCTATTTGCTACCAGGCTGAACAACCAGCTTCCGCTGTTTGTGTCACCGGTATCGGATCACCGGGCTTGGGCGATAGATGCTCTGTCTGTAAACTGGGATCATCTATTTGCTTATGCGTTTCCACCGTTTTCTCTGATTCCCTTAGTTCTAAGGAAAATCCTGCGATCTCAGTGCCGGATCCTCCTTGTAGCTCCACTTTGGCCAACGCGATCTTGGTTCGTGGATCTTCTGGATCTTCTGATAGACGATCCTGTAGAACTCCCCCAGGTTCCGGACCTTCTGTCACAAGGTCGGAACAGGGTCCTTCACGACAATCCTTGCGCTCTTCGTCTTCACGCTTGGATGTTATCCAACAGCGAGTTAGACAGAAGAAATTTTCGGCAACAGTTGCCTCTATTATCTCTAAAGCCAGGAGACAATCTACTCGATCTGTCTACCAGGCAAAGTGGAAGGTCTTCCGTGATTGGTGTATCGCACGGCAGATTAATCCGGTCAAAGCTCCTGTCAGAGAAATCGCTAACTTTCTAGTTTTTCTTTTTAACGAGAAAAAACTTGCGGTCAGTTCTATCAAGGGTTATAGGTCTATGTTATCGAACACGCTTAAGTTTCACAGATCCTCTTCCCTTGGTTCGGATCCTTATCTTTCGGAAATTATTCGTTCGTTTGAACTGTCTAGGCCAGTTTCTCGTTCGTTAACTCCGAAGTGGGATTTTCCTTTCTTGTGTCTTACTGGCTCTTACTAAGGCACCTTTTGAACCTCTTTCTGAGGCGTCTCTACTGCACGTAACATGGAAGACGGTCTTTCTTATAGCAATGGCGTCTTCTAAACGTCGTTGCGAAATTCATGCCTTTTCTACTGAGGAAGGCTATTTACGCTTTAACAAATCTGATGGCTCTGTATCTTTGAGCTTTCAACCTGGTTTCCTTGCGAAAACCCAGCTCCCTTCGTCTGTCCCCCTCCGGTAGTTATTCCGAGCCTTGCTAGGTCTTGCTCCAGGGGAGATCCGATCGGCTTCTTTGCCCAGTTAGAGCCTTGAAGTTTTACCTCCAGAAGGTTAAATCTTTACGGGGTCGTCGTCTTCGACTTTTCCTCCCAATAAAAGGGGGGGGCGAAGTTTCGGCAGCATCAATATCTCGTTGGGTAGCCTCAACTATCAAGTTTGCCTATTCGGATCTTTCGGACAGGATCTATCCTTTTAAGAATCAGACCACATGAGCTCCGTGCTTTGTCTGCTTCTTGGGCTTTCTTGAATAAATCTCCCATGGACGATATTCTCAAAGCGGCCTCTTGGAAGTCTTCTACTACGTTTTCTTCCTTTTATCTCCGCTCACTGGCTAACCAATCACAAAACCTTGTGGATTTGGTCCACTTGTAGTGGCTCAGACAATAGTTTTTAATCATCATGTCTGACGCCTCGGCGGCTTTGGTCGTTTTCTACTTCGGGTATCGCTGCAATCAAGGTTCTTTGTTAGCAATCTCCCGCCTTAGCGACGAAGTCATACCTGAAGTAATAACAGGTAACGTATTTATGCTATTAAAATGAAATTTTTGAAGTAAAATTAATTTTAATTAGTAAATACTTACCTGTTATTACAGAGTCCCACCTCCCTCCCCGCTTGCTGGCGGTTGTATCCCTCGATGGCTTCATATACAATTGGAGAACGGGGGTTACACTTCCGGTAACTAGGGGGTTTAGGGAATGGTTTATTTTGCGGACTCTGTTTTGGAAGCTGTGCACAAATAGACACATACCTGAAGTAATAACAGGTAAGTATTTACTAATTAAAATTAATTTTACTTCAAAAATTTCATATTCATGAGTTTTGTTTGTTGTTTATTATACCCCTGCAAACAAAGTTTGAAAGGGGGTATATATAGGAGTCAGTCTGTCGGTCTGTTGGTTTGTCAGTCTGTCCATCCATCCCAAAAACTTGCGAAGCAAACTACTTCTACATTTCTTAACCGATTCAGTTCAAATTTTGTGTGTGCATTCATAATCAGCTGGAGAGGTGCGTGACATAAATTTCACTTGAGTTGTCTCAAAGATGGCAGAGTTATTGCCCCTGATTTGACTCTAAATATCTAGTGACACAAACTTCTTCTACATTTCTTGACCGATTCAGTTTTAATTTTGTGTGTACATTGATAATCAGCTGGAGATGTGCTCAACATAAATTTCACTTGAGTTGTCTCAAAGATGGCAAAGTTATTGCCCTGATCCCATTTTTGAAGTATCTCCCTTGGTTTCATTCTGTTTTTTCTTGCCCGGAACATAACTCAAAAATTATTCAAGGTATTGACTTAAAACTTAAAATGTAAACAGATGGCAACTAGGAAAAGATCAGTGTCCAAGAGCTATAACGCTACTTGGTCCCATTTTTTAATTATCTCCCTTTGTTAAATTGCTGTTTTTCTTGTCCTGAACATGACTTGAATATTATACATGGTATTTACTTGACACTTAAAATGTAAGCAGAATCTGATGGCAACTAGGAGAAGTGCAGTGTCCAAGAACTGTTACTCTACACTTTTAAACTACTGTTCAAACAACATAACTGACTCTCTATCCACTTTAAATAAAAACTTTACTTACTTATTACTTACTATCATAACCAATATACTATATATACAGGTTCTTATTTATGCTCTGCCTGGAGTCTGACTTTCATCTGTATCAAAGCATTTTGCAGGGGTATTAAAAAATGCCCAATTTCACTTTGTTTACACTCTAGCATCTTCTTTTTTTTGAACAATCATCTTCAAACTTCATGACAATGTTTATGACCATAATGTCTCGATTGAGTTTGATTATGGCTGAGATCGGTCTATTAGGTCAGGAGTTATGCCCCTTTTAATATAAAAAATGTCCAATTTCACTTTGTTTACACTCTAGCATCTTCATCTTTTAAGCAATCATTTCAAACTTAAGGCAATCTTTATGACCATAATGTCTCGATTGAGTTCAAATATGGCTGAGATAGGTTGATTAGGTCAGGAGTTATGCCCCTTTTAGTATCATAAAATGCAAGATTTCACTTTGTTTACACTCTAGCATCTTCATCTTTTGAGCAATCATCTTCAAACTTTATGGCA
The DNA here is from genome assembly GCA_021229015.1 of Solen grandis. Classification (NCBI taxonomy): domain Eukaryota; kingdom Metazoa; phylum Mollusca; class Bivalvia; order Adapedonta; family Solenidae; genus Solen; species Solen grandis. The sequence goes on from CM037785.1 coordinate 5,657,173, forward strand.
ATCTTTATGACCATAATGTCTCAATTGAGTTCAAATAGGGCTGAGATTGGTCAATTAGGTAAGGAGTTAATTCCCTTTCACTATAAAAAAAAAGCAAGATTTCACTTTGTTTACACTCTAGCATCTTCATCTTTTGAACAATTATCTTCAAACTTCATGACAATGTTTCTGACCATAATGTCTCGATTGAGTTTGATTATGGCTGAGATCTGTTAATTAAGTCAGGAGTTAAATGCCCTTTTAATATTAAAAAAATGCCCAATTTCACTTTTTTTACACTCTAGCATCTTCATCTTTTGAGCAATCATTTTTAAAACTTATGACAATGTTTCTGACCATAATGTCTCGATTGAGTTTGATTATGGCTGAGATCTGTCAATTAGGTCAGGAGTTAAATGCCCTTTTAATATTAAAAAAATGCCCAATTTCACATTGTTTACACTCTAGCATCTTCATCTTTTGAGCAATCATTGTTAAAACTTATGACATGTTTATGACTATAATGTCTCGATTGAGTTCGATTATGGCTGAGATCGGTTGATTAGGTCAGGAGTTATGCCCCTTTTAATACAGAAAAAATGCCAAATTTCACTTTGTTTACACTCTAGCATCTTCATCTTTTGAGTAATCGTCTTTTTTCCCCTTTTAATACAAAAAATGCCAGATTTCACATTGTTTACATTCTAGCATCTTCATCTTTTGAGCAATCATCTTCAAACTTTATGGCAATCTTTATGACCATAATGTCTCGATTGAGTTCAAATATGGCTGAGATAGGTTGATTAGGTCAGGAGTTATGCCCCTTTTAATATCATAAAATGCAAGATTTCACTTTGTTTACACTCTAGCATCTTCATTTTTCGAGCAACAATCTTCATTCTTTATGACAATGTTTATGACCATAATGTCTCGATTGAGTTCAATTTAAGCTGAGAGCAGTTGATAAGGTCAGGGGTTATGCCCCTTTTAATATCAAAATATACCAGATTTCACTTTGTTTACACTCTAGCATCTTCATTTTTTTAGCAATCATCTTCAAACTTTATGGCAATGTTTATGACTACCATCATCATTTTTTTAAACAATCATTTTTAAACTTTAAGACAATGTTTATGGCCATAATCTTGCAATCGGGTTCAATTATAACTGATATCGGCTAGTTAAGTTAGGAGTTATTCCCCTTTCACTTTAAAAAAAAAGCCAGATTTCACTTTGTTTGCACTCTTGCATCTTTATTTCTTAAGCAATCATCTTTTTCAGGTGAGCGATTAAGGGCCATCTTGGCCCTCTTGTTTGTTACATTACCTATCCTGTTACATACAAAAACATATATGATGGTGATACTACCCTGGGAATGAGAAAAGACCTGTGATAAATAATTGTTTGCCATTACTTTTGCCTCAGCTTACCAGCTGAGGTAGTAAAGTGGCAATTATTATAATACTGAAGATTCTGATATAGGAATAATTTGGCACTTGCAGTCTAGGCCATGGTGACCGCCAGTCTTTCATCTTGTCATGGTAGGTTTGTTTTGTTTGTTTGTGTTACATGTTTCTCTGACAGTCATGACAGTGTTTCAGTCATTTTTGGGACTTGAGACAGAAGGAGTGGTGTCTGAGGGTGATATATCATGCTGTAGACAAATGGGATGATACGACACCCTCTTACTTTATCTTAACCCTTTCGCTGCCTACAGGACAAAATGCAAAAGAATCCGTCCTACACATGAGACAACATATTCGCCAACTAGATGGGGTCATTCGTTTTAGGAGGTTTCCAATGTGGAACCTCCATAACAGATAAACCTGTCTTTTTGGCAAATACGCTGTCTTCTGTGTAAGATGGGTTCACCTATCCTGTTGGCAGCGAAAGGGAAGCAGCCACATTATGCTAGTACAGTAATAGCCTGTTATTTCTTAGGAATTTTTAAGATATTCTCTGGCAAATAGCCTGTTAATATATTATTGGGGACCTGGCAGTGAAAGGGTTAAACTGGTCCAGTCATCTGATCCCTGTGTTATTGAAAATACTTAAGTATGATCTCTGGCCAAAATTTTGAGGATCATGCTCAAATTCTTATTGAAACTAATGGGCCTATTTCGAGTCAGAGTATGAAAATCATACTTAAAAAATATAATACAGGCCTGGATCTACCTTTGAAGCAAGGAGATAATTACCAGACAGTAGCTTATAGGTAGAGCTACAGTGTCTCTCCATTATAACACTGTTAATATTATTGTTTGCAAATTACTTTTTATGCTCACACTTCTGAGGAGCAAGGAGTTGAACTCAGAAATATAGATTTGTCTTAAATCTCTGTCACAAATTTTGTGTTACAAATACTTTCTAAGCTATTTAAGGCAGAATCATGAACTTAATGGGAATGTGTTTACCAGCTTTGGAAGTTTGTGCACTTGGAGTTTTGTTTTGAAATTGATTGATTCATAGCAGAGTTACAGCCCCTGACTGAGGGAAAATGGCACACAGTGTGGGCAAAGACCTAGTATTCAACAGAGATGTGAAACTGTCCAAGTAATGTTTTTTCTTGTGACGAAAAAAATTAGGGGAATGGGATTTGAATGAGATCTTGCTGAGACGCTTAACATCTTGCAGATGCTTAACAGATAGATGCTTCACAATATCACTCATAAAAGAGATCTGCAGTTCACTGGGAGACTATAACTGATATAACACAATCATCTCATGTTACCTTGCGGACACATGATCGTAAACATAACTTAACAGAACTTCTCTTGACTTGCTCTTTACCTATATCAGAGTTGTGGATCTCCATTAGGTTATTAGGTCGTTAGTGTTATATGGTCTTTGGTGTCAGCATTGACCAGTGGAAAGAATTTCTAGTGTCAACTAAAGATACACCAGGTCTCCCACATTAGGAAAAACTAAACAGATGCAAGAAAAATTAGGAGCTTGGCTATATTTCCATATGTTGAGCAAATCTGAGATGACTTTGTAATGGAATTACTGTTTTTGGTGAAGGGAGCAACGACACTGTGTATCACTTCTGTTGGAATTTACAGTGGAAATCCGGTCTGGTCTTGTAGGATTATTTAAGGATTGGTTGGGCTCACTTTGCAAAAGACTTTTCCATTAATTTTTTTAGCCATGAAAATTCAATCCCAATCTTTTCAATTCATGGCAAGATTACTTGCACATGACCAGTATCACAAACAAAACAATGTGTTATTTTGTGTTAACCAGATCAACCATTGACCTGTTATCCCAGCATAGTTATTGTGTCGCCTGCTGTAAGCAGGGTGACACATTAGGATCACTTTTCCATCGTCTGTCTGTCCGTCTATCTGTCTGTCTGTCATACTTTTTCGTCATGCTTCTGCAGGTGACTCACATGTTCCAAAGAACGCTCTTGTTGGATTGCTCATAAATCAGATTGAATACATATAATCATTTATATAGGAGAGGAAGAGCCCTTGTTAAAATCTGGTAGCCTTACAGATTGGATTGCAGACTAACAGAGTGTTATTGTGCAACAAAGAAGGGGTCAAGTAAACTGTTAAGATTTTGGGCCCATGATCAAACCTGATCATTGGCAAATATTGTGATTCGGTGGCGATTTTTTGAATTCAAATTATAAACTGTGTCTGAGCACTTGACTGAAAATGTAATGCCCCCTTTTTTTTCTACCATGCATGCAACTATGATGAGTTTATTGTGGACAATATAGGGTGTTTATCTTGCAGACATTGTATATGAAACTACAGGTCTAAACCTGGAAATGCATAATTTGAAAAAGGCATGCACAATAAAGGAATCCATTGATAATTACCCATCATTCTCTTTATTTCATTTTTCACCTTAAAAGTAATTAGAAATATCAGTGTTGATACCTAAAAAAAAAGTTGATGTCAAGCTGGCAGAACAGGATTGCAAGTTAAGATAAATATCTGAGATTTTAACTGGTGGTGGTGATTATGTTTCTGTTGTAAATGATAATGATGATGCAACTAATGTTGGTGCTGATGTTGTTTAAATGTTACAACACTTTCCTGTTTACTACATTTGTACATTTTTATACCTTTCTTATGCCTTTTCAGATATCACTTCTTTTAATGTCTATTTTTTCTACATTGTCTTTTATGCTTTGCGTCAATGGTTTTCTAGTAATGGCATTTGTAATGTAATGGAACACATGATAAGGGATCTTCTTTGACCATCCAGAGAATTATTTGCATGTACAGTCAAACCTGTGGACAACAGTCAGGCAGGGGAAAATGCAAAAGTGGCTGTTGCTGACAGGTGACCTTTATTCGGAGGGTCAGTCAGTTATGATTTTAAGTTTGATATATTATACATAAAATCATATACCTGTATATAGACAGAAAAAAACAACTTTTGCTTTATAAAAACAAAGATTGCTATATTCGTACGAAGTTTAAAACGTGCACAAGCAACTTAAATATACTTTTTTTTTTTTTTAAAGGAATTAAATCAATTACACAAACTCATTTTCATTGAAATTTACCTTCGCATTTTGTGTGTTAATTGTACATTTACAAATGTAAATCTTCCATGTTACAATTCATTTAGAATCCGCGGGCATTTGTATTGCAATAATAAAAGAGTGATTTCCCCTTATTCATGTTTGTTTCACCATTAAATCATTTTCTTATAATTCTCTCTCTCTTAAGAAAAAAAAAAACACTTGATTGCTTTTTTGTTTAAGCTATTAACACTTTTTGTTGTTTTTTAGCTCGCCTGAGCAAAGCTCAGGTTGAGCTATTGTGATCCGGTGAGTGTCCGTCATCCATTGTGCGTCGTCAACAATTTAGTGTTTACACTCTATCATCTTCATTTCTTAAGCAATCATCTTCAAACTTTAAGACAATGTTTATGACCATAATGTCTTGACTGAGATCGAATATAACTGAGATTGGTCAATAAGGTCAGGAGTTATGCCCCTTTTCATATTCAAAATCTGCCAGATTTCACATTGTTTACACTCTAGCATCTTCATCTTTTGAGCAATCACTTCAAACTTTATGGCAATGTTTATGACCATATTGTCTCGATTGAGTTCAAATATGGCTGAGATAAGTTGATTAAGTCAGGAGTTAAGCCCCTTTTAATATAAAAAAATGCAAGATTTTACTTTGTTTACACTCTAGCATCTTTATTTCTTAAGCAATCATCTTTTTCAGGTGAGCCATTAAGGGCCATCTTGGCCCTCTTGTTTCTAATTGTCTCAAACTTCAAGACAATATTTATGACTATAATGTCTCAATTGAGTTTTTATTATGGCTGAGATCGGTCAAATAGGTCAGGAGTTAAGCCCCTTTTAATATTAAAAAAATGCAAGATTTCACTTTGTTTACGCTCTAGCATCTTCATCTTTTGAGCAATCATCTTTAAACTTTAAGTCAATGTTTATGACCATAATGTCTCGACTGAATATGGCTGATTGGCTGATAAGGTCAGGAGTTATGCCCCTTTAATTATTCAAAAAACTGCCAGATTTCACTTTGTTTACACTCTAGCACAAGATTTCACTTTGTTTACACTCTAGCATCTTTATCTTTTGAGCAATCATCTTCAAACTTCAAGACAATATTTATGACTATAATGTCCCAATTGATTTTGATTATGGCTGAGATCGGTTAATTTGGTCAGGAGTTAAGCCCCGTTTAATATAAAAAAAATGCCAGATTTCACTTTGTTTACACTCTAGCATCTTCATTTTTTTAAACAATCATTTTTAAACTTTAAGACAATGTTTATGACCATAATCTCGCAATCGGGTTCAATTATAACTGATATTAGCTAGTTAATTTAGGAGTTATTCCCTTTTCACTATCAAAAAAGCCAGATTTCACTTTGTTTGCACTCTGGCATCTTTATTTCTTAAACAATCATCTTTTTCAGGTGAGCGATTAAGGGCCATCTTGGCCCTCTTGTTTCTAATTGGGTGACAAATTAATGAATACTCATCCATTGATAACAGATTGTGGATAATTTTAGCCATTGTAAGAGGTGTTAAAACAATTAATCAAACAGGCTCATTTTGGCTGTTAGCTGAGACAATAAGCAGTTTTGCTCAATTCTCAGGATCATGATCCCGAAGTTGCTTAGCATCTCATACCAGTTAATCAATGAGAATTCACCCCCTCAGATTATTACCCCACTCCCTCCCCTGTGTACTGAGATGTCTGCTGGCACCTTCATATCCCCAAGTGTTACCGGAAACTGGCGACACATGCCCCACCTGCATGGCAGTAAGGCTGTCGAGTTGCCTAGCGACCGTTGTTCGAAGGGCTTATAGCACAGCAGGGATATGATATTATTGCCTGTTGACTGTTATAGGCAGGTGACCATTGTTTACAGTTAATTCTAAGAACAATAATGCATGGGGGGAATCTGGTGTGACCACTGTTCCAAAGTGACCGTTGGTACAGGTTTGACTGTAAATCTTTTTGCACACGGCCTGTATCTGCCATCTTAACTTGTTCCTGCTATTTTAATGAGAAATTTCAGTTATTTGTTACTCTGTAAACTTTCTCTTTTTAGCTCACAAAGTGGTCATGGTGAGCTATTTGGATCACCCTGTGTCCTTTGTCCATTGTTGTCATTCGTTTGATGTGCTTCGTCAACAATTTGCTTTAACTGATATCTCCTCTGAAACCGCTGACAGAATTTGATTTAACTTGGCAGTGATGATCCTTGGGTGAACCTTTACAAAAGTTTCTAAGATAAACTTGATCAATGCAGTGATGATCCTTGGGTGAACCATTACAAAAGTTGCTAAGATAAACTTGATCAATGCAGAACTCTGGTTACCATGGCAATGGAAAGAAAAAAATTATGAAAACTTTAAAAATCTTTCTCTTCAAAACTACTGGTCAGATTTCGAAATGTTTTGGAACAGATGTTCCTTGGGTACCCTCTACCAAGATTGCTAAAATTATTCCGATCTGAAAAAAAACCATGGCCACCAGGGGTGGGACTAATTTGCCTTAAATGTATGTAGTGAAATCTGTAAACAACATCTCTGAAACCACTGGACAGAATTTGATTAAATTTGGCAAGGATGATCCTTGGGTGAAGCTTCACAAAAGTTGCTAATATTATTCCGATCCGTAAAAGAAACATGGCTGCCATGGGCGGGGCTTATTTGCCTATATGTTTATAGTGAAATCTTTAAACAACATCGTCTCTGAAACCTCTGGACAGAATTTGATTAAATTTGGCAGGGAATATCATTTTGTGAAGCTTTACAAAAGTTGCTAAAATTATTCCGATCCGTAAAAAAAACATAGCTCTACCAAGGACGGGGCTAATGTGCCTTATATGTGTATAATAAAATCTCTAAAAGACATGATCCTTCGGTGAAGCGTTACAAAAGTTGCTAAAATTATTCCTATCCATAAAAAAAAAATGGCAGCAAGGGGCAGGACTGATTTGCCTTAAATGTATATATTGAAAACTTAAAATGACCTCTGGACAGAATTTGATAAAACTTTGCAGGGATCATTTCCTTCAAAACTACTGGCCAGATTTCAAAATGTTTTAATACAGACTGATGTTCCTTGGGTAACCCTATACTCAGGTGAGCGATCCAGGACCATCATGGCTGTCTAGTTTTAAGCTCACCTGAGCAAAGCTCAGGGTGATCTATTGTGATCCCGTGAGCGTCTGTTGTCCGTCGTGCGGCGTCAACAATTTTTAGTGTTTACACTCTGTCACCTTTATTTCTTAAGCAATCATCTTCAAACTTTAAGACAATGTTTATGACCATAATGTCTCAATTCAGTTCAATTATGGCTGAGATCCGTCAATTAGGTCAGGAGTTATGCCCCTTTTATCTCATCTTTTGAGCAATCATCTTCAAACTTTATGGCAATGCTTATGACCATAAGGAATCGATTGAGTTCGATTATGGCTAAGATCCGTCAATTAGGTCAGGAGTTAAGCCCCTTTTGATATAAAAAATGCCAGATTTCACTTTGTTTACACTCTAGCATCTTCATCTCTTGAGCAATCATCTTCAAACTTTATGGCAATGCTTATGACCATAATGTCTCGATTGAGTTCGATTAAAGCTGAGATCTGTTGATTAGGTCAGGAGTTATGCCCCTTAAAATATAAAAAAATGCCAGATTTCACTTTGATTACACTCTAGCATCTTCATTTTTTTAGCAATCTTTTTTAAACTTTAAGAAAGTTTATGCCCATAATTTGCAATCGGGTTAATTATAACTTATATTGACTAGTTAATTTAGGAGTTATGCCCTTTTCACCATAAAAAAAGCCAGATTTCACTTTTACACTCTAGCATCTTTATTTCTTAAGCAATCATCTTTCTCAGGTGAGCGATCAAGGGCCATCTTGGCCCTCTTGTTTTTTTTTTTGTTTTGTGTGCGTGTGTTTTTTTTTTTTGTAATTTGTACAAGCTAATTTAACTGTGAGGAATTTCACTTGTTTGCTCTGCAACTTTTCTTCTTTTCTATTATTTGTACCATCTATTTTACCAGAGAGAAAATGCTTGTTTGTTAGCTTTCCAAATTTACGCTCCATGTTGTTTTTACTCATAATGCATTGCATAATCTTTGTTTACAGGTATTTGACACCATACAGGCTTGTTCCTTATCCTCATTAAGAGATCAGGCCCAGTTAGTTTTTCCTCCAGAATGCTGCTCATCAGATTTAAGTACAACTTTAGTTGTCAAGTATGGGGAAATGATATGTGTTTATAGAAACTACTTCCTGAAGCCTCATTTTAAGATTTGATCTTGAATGCAGAGCAAAAAAAGATGGAGAAGATTTCTAAATTTCATCAGACATAGAGGAAATAAGTAGGATGGTTCTCCTCAAATTCTGAAGATACTTTTAAGGCATTGCTAATTGCTTGAGAACAAATTTACATACTGCTGGTGAGAAAGTGTGCTATATGGGACAGTTTTTAAAGATGTTGGATGTCCTTTCTGGTAACTAGGAGTGAATTATAGTCTCTTCATATAGGACTGATTAAATTGCTGTGTCATTAAACATTACTATTGCTTTTGGGATACCTCTTTTAACTTTTGCGTGTTTCCATTACATGCTTCTAAACAACATGTCTGGATTATTATCTGAAATAATATTATTTTACAGCTTTTATAATTGTATTTCTCTCACATGATGATGACTGTATGGAAAAGCTTTCCTTGATAGATGTTTCAGATCAGGACTGCATTCAGTCAAACGAACATTTGCTCACGGTTGTGAGTTGGTACCCAGCTTACATTCATAACACAGCGATTAAACAGGAGTCAAACCGCTCACATTAGCTCCCATTAGGTTGACTGAATGCACAACAAAATTCAGTTTCATGGCAGCCTTTGTCAGTCAGTGCAACGAGGGGTGTTGAAATATGAATGCAACTAGGCCAATATTTCGCTTTAAACCATGATTTGCACGAAATAGGCACATGTATCGCATAAAGGGTTGAGTAAGCTCTCCATTGATACCATACATGTTTAAATCTGTTCAGCCTAGTGTTGACAATATCTAGATTAACACTGTATACTCGTGTACACTAAAGCTAAAATGGTAGGGAAAAGGTCTATTTTCACTGAACAAATTTGATCCTATATCAAGAACTGCTGTATTCTTGGTATACAAGCGAAAGACATGATTATTTAATGAAATATGTCATGTTTATGGAACAATGAACTTTCTTTTTCATCTGTCATATGGTGCTGTAAGAAATTTAAAAGTTGTGTAGATTCAGTAAAGATGCGCCTCATGCACACTGTCCGAAAACTGCAACTTTGCCAAAAATAGTTGAAAAAGTAAAAGATTTGAATGCTGCCGATGCAAGATTTACAATTAGGCATATAGCTCAATGCATTAGTACCTTAGCAGGAGCTGCTCATACAATTCTAAGACGTGATTTAGAATTGAGAAGGATAAGTGCAAGATGGGTACCCCATCTCTTTCAAGAAGAGCAAAAACTTGCTCTGGTAAGAATCGCCAAACAATTGTTGAAACATTTCCCTAAATACAACAATTGATTTTTCGCAAATATCATAACTGACATTTTTTATGAGCCCAAGAGAAAGATAAAGAACAAAATATGGGCATCCAAAGGAAGCCAAAGACCTTGCATAGCAAAACGTACCATGAGCATCAAAAAGGTAATGTATGTAATTTCTTTACAAATCAAGGTCCTGCAATTCAAATTGCCATACCAAAGGTAAATCTGTAAATGGCAAGTTTTACAAAGGCAAGGTCTTTTATAAACTAAAGAAACATTTTGCAAACCCTCGACCAGCAGCTGGTCTCCCTGGTGTCAGGACAGTGCTTCATCACACAGAGTGGCCATTGTATTTGAATATCTAAAATAGGAAAAGATTGTCGGGCTTCCTCACCCTCCTTATTCGCCAGATCTTGGCACTTGTGACTTTTTCCGAGGCTCAAAAACACCTTGCTTGAAGAAAATATGAAACAAGCAGAAATCTCGGTTCGGCTATTTTCCAGTGTCTGAACAGTATTCCTCGGACATATGAAAACCCCTTTAAAAATTGGATTAAAGACTGAAAATTTGTATTTCACATTGTGGTGAGTATTTTGAAGGATTGAGATAATTATTTTGCCATTGTTTGTTAAACACTTCTATAAATTAACCTAATTGCATTCATATTTGAACGCCTCTCGAAGAACAAGAATCAACTTTAAAGTCAATGACATTTTCTGTCGTCTGTCTGTCTGTCCGTCACACTTTTTCCATCACACTTCAGCAGGTGACACATGTCCTAAAGATCGTTCTTGTAATTAGTATAATTATCCACTGTGGAAAAAGATTGTTGGTGGTTTGAGTCCCATTCCAGTTACTCAGATTTTTCAGGAGAGGGAGACTTTCTGTCAGCTTCAAGAAGGTTGGTGAATCTACACAGGGGCCCACTAATAGGGTGGACCTGTTTGTGGTAGGTTAATGGGCCCATTAATGGTAGATCTGTTTAAGGTAGTTCATTGGATCTACACAGGTGCCTGTTTTTAGGTGTGGGGCCGTATGGTGAGTGGACACAGGTGCCTGTATGGTAGTCAGGGATCTACATAGGTGCCTGTATGGTAGTTGTGGATCTACATAGGTACCTGTATGGTAGTTCAGTGGATCTACATAGGTGCCTGTATAGTAGAGCAGTGGAGGAGCAGTGGTCTACATAGGTGCCTGTATGGTAGTCAGTGGATCTACAAGGTGCCTGTTTATGGTAGATCAGTGGATCTACATAGGTGCCTGTATGGTAGTTCAGTGGATCTACACAGGTGCCTGTTTATGGTAGATCAGTGGATCTACATAGGTGCCTGTATGGTAGTTCAGTGGATCTACATAGGTGCCTGTATAGTAGAGCAGTGGATCTACATAGGTGCCTGTTTATGGTAGATCAGTGGATCTACATAGGTGCCTGTATGGTAGATCAGTGGATCTACACAGGTGCCTGTGGTAGATCTGTGAATCTACATTTGTGCCTGTTTATGGTAGATCAGTGGATCTACATAGGAGCCTGTATGGTAGTTCAGTGGATCTACATAGGTGCCTGCTTATGGTAGTTCAGTGGATCTACATAGGTGCCTGCTTATGGTAGTTCAGTGGATCTACATAGGTGCCTGCCTTTGGTAGTTCAGTAGATCTACATAGGTGCCTGTTTATGGTAGTTCAGTGGATCTACACAGGTGCCTGCTTATGGTATGTCAGTAGATCTACATAGATGCCTGTATGGTAGTTTAGTGGATCTACATAGGTGCCTTTATGGTAGATCAGTGGATCTACATAGGTGCCTGTATGGTAGTTCAGTGGATCTGCATAGGTGCCTGTTTAGTTGAGCAGTGGATCTACACAGGTGCCTGCTTATGGTAGTTCAGTGGATCTACATAGGTGCCTGCTTATGGTAGATCAGTGGATCTACATAGGTGCCTGTTGAGTTCAGTGGATCTACATAGGTGCCTGCTTGTGGTAGTTCAGTGGATCTACACAGGTGCCTGCTTGTGGTAGTTCAGTGGATCTACACAGGTGCCTGCTTATGGTAGTTCAGTGGATCTACACAGGTGCCTGCTTATGGTAGATCAGTGGATCTACACAGGTGCCTGTTTATGGTAGGTTAATGGACCTACACAGGTGTCCTTTCTGGTATGTCAGTGGATCTGTACAGGTGCCCCTTTTGATAAGTCAGTGTACCTTCACAGGTGCCCATTATGCACTTATATCAATAACTGGATGTCAGTCACATCGCTATAGGACTAAATTATACATTCAAAATTTGCTTAGGTTAACTTAGTGAAACCCTGTTTACTTGTGTATTTGAAAGATTTGTGACCATTTTGAATCACCATCAGTGATAGCTTTTATTAGGTTGTTTTTGGGCAAAGAGTTTAAAAAATAGCTTTTTTCAATCATTGTGTCAGATCATTTGAGTGATACTTAGCATATTTCAAGATGTTTATTAAAACTAACAGTTAACCCCAAAACAATAACATAATTTTTAGAAAAAGCTTGATGGATGGCCGTTATTTATAAATTCTGGTGGAGGTAGCAAATCAGGTATATGGTGTAGAATTTGGGTCAAAAGTAGCAACAATCAGACAGCAATAGGAGAACACAATTGCATATGTTAAACACCTTTACCTCATGAATATTCATGTACATATTCATGACTTAATACTAATTGCCTGAACTTTAAATGGTTTATGAAACAGTAGATTTTTTCTTTGCCATGCAGACTGTGTAGAATATCTGAGCCACAATTTTGTTTGAATGAACAGGGGACCCTGATCAGACTGCTCAGTCTGATCTTGGTCTGCTCTGTTTGCCAATGCATCAGAATGAATCCCTACAAGGTAAAGGATTTCCAGTGTTCTCTTTGCACAGATTGCATGTTCTCCTTTCTATATGATTCAACATAGATTTACAATTTTCTACATATTTATATTCTATATCATAAGTCAGCATGTTATCTGTTTTCCATAATGCAATAATGATATATTAGCCAAATGGGAATATATGCACTATTTTTGAATGTTAATACATACACTATTTCAGTATCTCTGTTGAGTGTGATATATTTTGCACATTCAATACTTAGTGTATGGCCCTTGAGAATGTTTTCTTGAATTTCGAGACATATCTGGATCCATTTCACAAATATTTTGATATCTTATATCTCATGTCAGGTGAGGATTTTATAGCACATTTACCGTTAGATATAATTATGAATTTTGGCATAAACCATTGAAACGCAAGATCTAACCACTGATATACACATTTCTAATTATTGTAGTATGTTGCATACATTGTGATTTATTTCTGTTTACATGAACAGGGAAATTTTGTAATTTGATGCAAATGTTTTACTAAATACAGTAACAAATTTGTTTGCTTCCCAGAGAGATTTTGACTCAGTTTAACAAATCCTTTCATAATTATCAAAAATGCATTCAGTATGTCAAACTGTATGCAACCGGTTGCTAACAGTCAGCTATGGAGTTGTCTTAGGACCATATTGCTTGCTGTTCACGTGTATCTTATGCGTGTTTTTAGCTCTCATGAGCAAAAAAAGATTGTAAAAAATGCCAAATTTTACATTGTGTACATTCCAGCATCTTTATGACAATGTTAATAAACATAATCTCCCAGCTAAGTTCAATTATGGCTGATATCTGCCCATAAGGTCTGGAGTTATGTCCCTTGAATTATTAAGAATGTCAGATTTCAATTTATATACACTCTATGGTCTTCATTTTTTAGGCAATCTTTTTTTAAAACTTTTATGACAATGTTTATTAACATAATCTCTTGGCCAAGTTTGATTATGGTTGATATCTGCCCAGTAGGTAAAGAGTTATGGCCCTTGAACTAAAAAAAAACCAAAAAAAAACCGCTAGATTTTACTTTGTGTACATATAAGCGTACATTTTTTTTTAATAAACCTTTCGCAAATTTTATGATAATGTTTATAAGCATAATCTCTAGGCTAGATTTGATTATTACTGATATCGCTTATAAGGTCTGGAGTAAGTATGTCCTTTGAATGATTAAACAATGCCAGATTTCACTTTTTACACTCTAGCATCTTCATTTTTTAAGTAGTCTTCTTCAAACTTCATGACAATTTTTATAAACCTAAATACCTGGCTAAGTTCGATTTTGGCTGATATCTGCCCATAAGGTCTGGAGTTATTCCCTTGAATGATTAAAAAATGCCAGATTACACTTTGTGTACACTTTAGCATCTTCATTTCTTAAGCGATCTTCTTCAAACTTCATGACAATAATCCATAACAAAGCCATAATCTCTCGGTTAAGTTGGATTATTGTCAATATCGGTCAATTCAGTAAAGAGCTAGGCCCAAGTATAGACATACAGAGGAAAATACTTGAACATTTTTCTCATCAGCAACCACAAGGTCTGGAGTTAAGATGGTTGGTCTGTAACATGGCCAAGTAGACCTCTTCCAAGTTTCTTCAAATTATGACCCTGGGGTGAAATTGGCCCTGCCCAAGGAATCACTTTTTTATATACACATACAGGACTTAAAAAAAAAAAATCTTGAAACAACAAGGCCTAGAGCTTAGATATTTGGTGTGTGTCATTATCTAGTGGTCTTTTACCATCTGTTCAAATTATATGCCCTGGGGTCAAAATTCACCATGCCTCATACAAGGTCTAATAAAGGGAACTATAACCTTCAATTTAGCACAACTTTGTTTGTAAAATTTAACTTTGACCATTATCCTTGACCATGACCCAGTGACCTACTTTTGATATTTTAAGCTATGGCCTTCAAATTTGGTACTTGATGTCAGGAATTGAAATGATTTTGCTGTTTTACTGTATGGATAATGTATTCATTATGTCTATGCTACAACATAGTAACTTGAACAGATAATCAAGGCAATATTTCTTAGGTGAGCGACTTCAGGGCCATCATAGCCCTCTTGTTTGTAAATTGACTGATGTCACACCATTTCCTCAATACTAGTGAATCTGCTGATATTGCAGGGTCTGTTTATACAAGACATGGAGTCAGCACAGTCATACCATATTGTACCTTATTATCGTGGTGTAGTACAAGTCGCAGTAATCTCTTTCAACAAAAAATAGCATTGCAGTAAGTACTTAAAAACTTAATGATTTATAATGATAAAATGATGTCTATACAGTACAACTCCGCTTTATTGCGGTTCTTGGGTCCAAGCCCAAATACCGCGATATAGTGGACCGCGTAGTAGGTTTGAGAATGCTATATGTGTCTTTGTGATAGTCGTAAATTCTTGAAAAACCCTAATATAAAGCAATAAACATTATTTTGTTTATAGACTTATTTACTTATTTTAAATAATTCCATAATCATTGATTTTTTTTTTGATTTTTTTTGCACTATAATTGCCGATGATTCAGATTCAGAGAGCAGTGTGTACGGTATGGTGATGTGAAGCGGTTACGAAACTCTTCAGCATATCTCATTATAATAAATTATACGCCGTTCATTGTTTGTCAAAACAATGTCGGTGTGAAAATTGCCATTCCACTACAATTCATTGCTATTTCAAATTAAGCTGAGGTGAACTTATTATGATGTATCGATGTGAGGAGCCCTGTTAATGTTGAAATGAAACAAATTACCAGGTAACGCTGATCTAATTATCATTTATTGTTTACTTCCGGTGAAAAAGATTGGCTATTTTCCGGGACTTTTTAATCCCTGGTAAAATTATGTACGCTAGCATAATAAACAAAAATACAATTACTAAGGTTTATGCAGTGGATTTTAGACAATGTTTGTGTATTTTATCGAGTATCTGCTTGGTATTGAATGTCCATACCAATTAATTGCTGATTACTGTGGTTGGATAATTATACCTACAAACCTGCATTGTTGCCGATCTTTAACACTCGATTGCGTAATCATCAACTGCCCCCAAACACAATAGCTTACCACCTGGGGTGTTTAATTGTTATCACTTCCGCGTGTCAGTGCACTAGCATGTTAAATACTGACCGCGAAACTCTTTTAAATACACATAGATAAAGAAGGAGATAGATTAGTTTCGCGGTAAGCCTATGCAAATAACGCGATATATTTTTGGGGTCCATAGATCAACCGCGATATATTGGTCAACGCGAAATAGCAGTCCGCAATATAGCGGAGCTGTACTGTATAAGTTTACTTCATTTTCTGTTTACAGAAGCAATAGAGATGATATGATGAAAAAGTATAATGGAATATTTTACGGGGGTTAGGGGGTCTGTTAGGACAGGTGTGGTTATAACAATGTATATGGTTTCTTGTATGGTCGTACATTCATGCAGCATTGGTGGTGCTTAGTTTATGTGTTTAATTAAGGCTTGTGAACTTGTGAAAATGTAATAGAATTTATCAGATGGATATTTCATTTTTATGAACTGGATATTTGCATTTGGACACTGCAGGTAATTTATGAATATAAATGAGTAATGAATCTGCTGGCTTCAAGAATTATTGGCATTTATTTATTTCCTTTTAGAACAGGATTAAATGCAACTCTGTTCCTCGTTAGCACATATTTCTACATCAGACAACATATCTGTGCTAATTTCAGACTTTAACTTCCAAGCTTTTAACTAATCAGATAGAGTGAACATATCATTTAGTGATGTTCAGATTTTAGCTTGTCTGTTTCAAAGAAAATGTTGCACTATTTTGATCGCTGGGTTGCCATTGTCATTGTTGTCATTGTTCAAAAACTTTAATGTAGTCCATTACTCAAACACTTTTAACAGACGAGCGTTTGCATCAGCAGTGCTCTGGTTTTGTGTATTTAATTGCATCATAGAAGTCAAAACTGAATTGAATTGTGTTTATAATTGATGTTTTGAGATACTGTAATGAGAAAAATAATTGCATGAGGGAGTCAATCACAATTCAGTCATAAATTTTTGGTAATTGACGGCTGTGATATTTTATCAGTTTTATAAATATTATACTCAATGATTATTGTGTTTAAGCTGTAACTGCCATATTAGCTCTATCTGTTTGTTTGCTCTAGATTTTTTGCGTGCAGCTCCCAGCAAGGTGTGGCTTCAAGTAGGACTTTCGACAAATTGAAGAAAGAGGAGAGCTATTCTTCTCACTCAGGCATTAGTATTGCTGTAATGGTTAAGTCTTTCATACCACCTCACTTTTTATACGCCGCCCGAGGCGGTCGTATATTGGCGTCATCTTCTCCGTCTGTCCGTCTGTACGTCCATATCTTGTGAACACAACTCCTCCTTTGTTTCTGAATTAATCATTTCAAAACTTGGTCAATGTCGTAACTATAATGGGTAGATGTGCATGAAGTGGCGATTTTCCGGTTCATTGATTTTTACAAGATTTGTGTCCCTTGAAACTATAGTCTCTGTAGCTGATTAATATTGCAGCCTTGTGAACGCAACTCCTCCTACATTTCTGAATGAATCTTTTCAAAACTTGGTCAATGTCATAACTATAATGGGTAGATGTGCATGAAGTGGCGATTTTCCGGTTCATTGATTTTTACAAGATTTGTGTCCCTTGAAACTTAGTCTCTGTAGCTGATTGATATTGCAGCCTTGTGAACGCAACTCCTCCTGCGTTTCTGAATGAATCTTTTCAAAACTTGATTTGTGGCATTACTATAATGGGTAGATGTGCATGAAGTGGCGATTTTCGGTTCATTGATTTTTACAAGATTTGTGTCCCTTGAAACTTAGTCTCTGTAGCTGATTGATATTGCAGCCTTGTGAACGCAATCCTTTTCTGATGATCTTTTCAAAACTTGGGCAATGTCATTACTATACTGGGTAGATATGCACAAAGCAGGGATTTTGATGTTCATCAATATTTGCAATAGTTATGCCTTTCTAAACATGGTCTCTTGAAAACACAACTCAAGTTTCTAAACAGGTAAAAGTGCATAAAGCAGGGATTTTCTGGTACAGTGAAAGAAAAAAAGGATTCATATTGATACTGCTATTTGACCTTCTTTCATATTGGAAGCATTTTTAGGGTTCTATCTCTGTTCAGCTAAATTAATTGGTCTTACAGACTTCATTATGAGCTTATGCTTACAGAAATGTTAAAAGCAATAATTAAAAGGCCCCTCTTGGTCTTTATATTTTGTGGCGGCGTATATTGTGTCATCACTGGCACTCTTTAAGGTATTGCTTTGAAACTTGGAATAACAGTGTTGTTCGCCCCTCAATAAAACAGCTCAGATCAACAATAAGAGCTTCATGGGCCAAGAATTTAATCTTGTGAGAGTGGTAGAAAATTTTAAAAAGTACATTGAAGCTGATTTTAAGGAATGAAAAGAGGAAAAATATGCTAATGCCAAAATTTTGACCCCAAGCAATAAAGTTATTTAGCTCACTGCTTAGATCTGTGGCCTTCAAGTTTCAGTATATGAATTATATATTTGACTATAAAAAAAACTTTTCCCTTTTTTCCCCCAGACATCCTTCAGAATGAATCTCCATCATTATGGAGACAAATTTTTCCACATAGTTTGACACAGTTATTGTGGCTTGAGTTTTTAGCTTACCTGAACACGAAGTGCTCTGGCGAGGTATTTTGATCAGTCTTTATCCATCGTGTGTCGCCAACTTTTGCTTTTAACGACATCTCTTTCTTAACAGCTCAGCAGATTTTGATGAAATTTTACAGGAATGATCCTTAGGTGGTACTGAGCAAAAATAGCTAAAATTGTTCTGATCCGCCAACCAAGATGGCCATCAGAGCTAAACTAAAAAAATCTTTAAACGACATCTCTTCCTAAACGGCTGAGCAGATTTTAAGGAAACTTAATAGGAATGATCATTGGGTGATGCTGCACAAAAATAGTTAAAATTGTTCTGGTTGGCCAACCAAGATGGCCGCCAGAGCTAAAAATAGAATAATCTTTAAATGACATCTCCTACTTAACCGCTGAGCATATTTTGATGAAATTTTACAGGAATGATCCTTAGGTGGTACTGAGCAAAAATAGCTTAAATCGTTTAGGTCTGCCGACCAAGATGGCCACCAGAACTAATAATTAATCAAATTTAAATACTGTATAATTTATTATGTGTAAATTTTTTTCCCTACTTAAGCATTTTCTCTCTAGCAGTTGGATTCAGGTGAGCAATTTAGGGCCATCATGGCCCTCTTGTTCCATAGTATTAGGGAAATTGGAAAGATTTAGTTGGTCAGATTTCTTCTGACCAAACACGTTTTTGAATTCACAAACTGTTTTAGGGCGATTCCTAAGGCAAGGGGGTCTTTATTGTATCAGTATGTCTTTATTCACCTCTTCCATGCAAAATAAGACCAATCTTCAAAGGAGTTACAGCAATTGAAACCATGGGATGTAAGTTTTCAATGGAAAAAGTTACCTACCTTCATATTATATTATAATGTTGTTGAACATACCGGGTTCTGTTGGTTTAAGCAAGTTATATTGAGTTTAAAGCAATCGCTTGAAAATTTTCTGCTTGTTATTCACAATAATATACAAGATAGATGTGACATTACATTAAAACAGATATCCTCTTCATTCCTTTGATTAGAGATCAGGTACATGTCAGTTTAATACTTCAGCATAAATGATCCCCCATAATATCAGTACAACATCCTTGGGAAATCAGAAATGAATGGAAGCAGAATTATTTATCAGGCATTGTTCCCATCAATCAGTTATTAAAAATTAGTCCCTATAGTGATAAGTTAATGTGGTAGAGATATAGTGTCAAAAAAACAGGGGGGGGAGAGATTGAACATTTCTGATATGATTAAAATGCCATGTGATTGTAGAATAATGTCTCCTCATCCAAGCTTTAGTGAAGGATGAGGGTCATTATTGGTTAAGCATGGATAGGAGCATTTCATTCTGAACGTGTTCTATACATCGCAGTTTAAAGTAAAAGCAAGTGCGCCCAGTGACATCAACACCGGAAGCAGCATGTGAAATAGTCATAATTCAAAGGCACAATTTGTTTTGTTAGACCCAACTAGGGAGGGAAACATTTTGAAAAATACCCTCAACACCAGGTACAAGAACAACATCCCAAACAAATGGTGGGCACTTACATGCTTAGCCTCAGGCTTTACTCCAATAATGACCCTCATCCTTCACTAAAGCTTGGATGAGGGGACATTATTTTCCATAAAGCCTTCGGCTTTCACATGTATAAGTAGCATCTTTAAAGAACTAAACAAATTATGCACCATATTTAAAAAATATAACCAAACCAATTAGATTTCATAAATTGTATATCATTTTAAGAAAATAAAGCATTAGCAAAAGATGTATTACTAGTACTCGAAGTTTGACGAAA
The DNA here is from genome assembly GCA_021229015.1 of Solen grandis. Taxonomy (NCBI): domain Eukaryota; kingdom Metazoa; phylum Mollusca; class Bivalvia; order Adapedonta; family Solenidae; genus Solen; species Solen grandis. Next base: position 5,677,500 of record CM037785.1, read on the forward strand.
AGTTTCTATTTGATGACCAGTCAGCAATATATTGTCCAATGAATAACCTTTTTCTGAAGGCTGCTGATGTAGAAACTCCCTGGAAGGAGTGAGCTTTGTAAATGCTAGTATCAATCCCTAACAAAATCAGGGGAAGACCAAACAAACAATGCTGACTTTTATCCCCTTCAGCAGTCTTATTAGGATTATCAATCCCTAAAAGGTCTCTTAACCCTTTCCCTCATATAGACTCATTTTGACGCACTCCGTAGGTACCACATAAAGCCTGATCTGCAGAAAACCACAGTTAAACCTTACCAAATTTAATTACAAAATCCTCATTTCCAGACCACTGAGGAGCAGCGAACAGCATAAAACCTGATCAGCCTGCGAGTTACTCGCAGGCTGATCTGGTTTTATGCTGTTTGCATAGGTCTTTTCATGGTGTCCTCTATGAGGGAAAGGGTTAAATGAGCAATATCATCAACTGACAACTTGGTAATGTCAAAATTTGCGTTAGAACTAACGCATATGGCAACATTCTCCTTATTTGCCGAAGATTTTTTCTTCGTAGACTTACTCTTTTTCACCCAAGTCTTGATAGTTTTCACCACAACTAACTTTACTTTATCTGGTGGCACATCATGCTCACCTCCAATACGGAACTAAATCCTGTAAAGGACTTGTCAGCATCAACGTCCTGAATGGAAAAGACATCATCCCTTCCTGACATCATATTGAAACCGCCAAACACTTTGCTCAGAAAACACAAAATATCTGTCTCAAATCCCACTGACAGCACAAAACAAATAAATAATACAATACAGCGTATCGTATCTTGCAAATTAACTGGGACAGTGTCCTAGGCATCTTTAGAAAACACAAACTTTGTCAATTTTACCATGTGCAATGTTTACTTGCAGAACGCTATAATGAATACGACTATTTCACGTGCTGCTTCAGGTGTTGACGTCACTGGGCGCACTTGTTTTAATAGCATAAATACGTTACCTGTTATTACTTCAGGTATGTGTCTATTTGCGCCCGGCTTCCAAAACAGAGTCCGCAAAATAAACCATTCCCTAAAACCCCCTAGTTACCGGAAGTGTAACCCCCGTTCTCCAATTGTGTTTTGGAAGCCATCGAGTTTTCTTGGTAACCTTGTGTCACCCTTTTCTTGATTGCTTCTGCGCTTTACGGCTCTCCTGCCTTTTTTCATAGCCTCAGCTGTGTTTTTGTTCTTGTAGTTTATATATCTTTTCGTGTATATACTTACTTTTTGTCTCGTATCGAGACTTTTTTAATTTTTTTGTTTTTTTGTACATATATTGTCTCGTTTCGAGACCCCCTTCCTTTCTTTTCATTGTACGGGTTTCCGAATTTTCGGTCTCCCCGTTTTACTGTTTACATTGATTGTATTGCTTTATTATCATGTCACAGTCTAGGGGTTCTTGCAGGCACGTCAAGGCCTCCTGGGACACCCACCAGTCTTGCCTGTCGTGTTCGGGCTGCACCAAGGACAACACCTGCCTGGTGTGTGCGGCTTGGTCGGACGAGGTCTGGAAGAGGGCTTCTTCCCGACGTTCTTATTCTTCTAGGAAGAGGAAGGCTTCCTCTTCTTCTTCCTTCTCCGGTTTCAGTGCCGCCTGTGGTCGGAGCCCCTCCCCGCCTCCCAAGAAGAAGGTTTCCTGCCCCTCTCAGGAGAGGCCTCCTTCTTCTCCGAATTCCCTGTTCTGCTCACCTTGTGTCAGCCCCAGGGTGTTGGACAAGGAGCTCACTCCCACCGGTCACCGGGCATGACCGGTCACTCTAACGACACCGGTCATGACCTACCAACCACGGAACGTGACCGGTCACCGGTCATATCTTCCCGGCAACCGGTCACCGGGCATAACCAGCAGCGCCCTGGTCGTACTCACCGGGTCGGCCGGCGCGGGATCGAGTTCTTCCTTTGGTAGCCCTGCGGTCTCTCCGCGTAGGCACCCTGTCTCCTCTTGCTCTAGGGTGCCTAAGAAACAGTCTTCTCACCGTTCCCTGGGCATAACTGGTCACCGGTCCTCTAGCCCTTCGCCAAGGGACCGGTCTCCTTTACGCACTATGGCTTCTCGCTCTACGAGGGATCGAGTTGAGGATTTTCCTTCTCATTCTAATGCCTTCGATCCCTCAGCGTGGTGGTCCCGTCTGATGGGAGACTATGCGAGACATTTCCAGTCTCCCCCTTCCGTCATTCCGGGTGAACCTTCCCCTTCCAGACGGGATAGAGTGTCTCTTCCTCCGGAGACTTTGGATCACTGGCTGCTTCTTTAGCCTTTGTCCTCCTTGGGGCCGCCGGATGCTTCTTCTGCCGCCCAGCGCCCCATGTGGCCTTTCTTTCCGCCGTTCCCATTTATGGGCTTTCCTCCTCAGGATGTCCCTACGTCTCGCTCTTCTCCCGAGACTAGGCCATCTACCTCCTCTCGCCACCCTACTACCAGTGGGGCCTATCCTAGCGGTCGTCTGGAGGATGAAGTTTCTCTTCATGCCCCTGAGGAGGATTCTTTGTTCGCCGAGGATGTGCCTCTTTCGGCAATCTCTCGTCGGTCTAGTGCCCTTTCAGAGCCTACGACTGACCATCCTCTATCTGAGGAAGAGGAAGAGTCAGAGGAAAACCGCTTCTCTATGGACAGGGCCGTTCAGGAGGTTTTTACTTCTCTCCCTGAATCAGTCTGCAAGCCGGCACCTCCTCCCTCTCGGAAGAGGTGTGAGGGTGATCTCGACCTCGTGGGTAAATCCAAGGAGGATAAGTCGAGTGAACCGGAGTTACTTCCTTTTTCTCCGGTCATTCGATCGGCTTTGGAGGATTTTAATAGCATAAATACGTTACCTGTTATTACTTCAGGTATGTGTCTATTTGTGCACAGCTTCCAAAACAGAGTCCGCAAAATAAACCATTCCCTAAACCCCCTAGTTACCGGAAGTGTAACCCCCGTTCTCCAATTGTGTTTTGGAAGCCATCGAGTTTTTGTGGGTAACCTCGTGTCACCTTTCTTGATAGCTTCTGTGCTCTACAGCTCTCCTATTTTCTTTTCATAGCCTCGGCTGTGTTGTTTATATAGTTTGTTTTTTCTATTACGTGTAGAATTTTCATTCCCCGCCCGTATCGTTTTTTTTTTTTTGAATTTTTCTTGTACGGATTTCCTTCGGTCTTCCCGTTTTATTTTGCTTACATTGTTCTTTCTTGTATTGAATTTTCAATGTCGCAGTCTAGGGGTTCCTGCTGACATGTCAAGGCGTCCTGGGACTCCCACCAGTCCTGCCTTTCATGCTCGGGGTGCTCCAGGGATAACACCTGCACTGTTTGTGTTTCGTGGTCCGAAGAGGTCTGGAAGAAAGCCTCTTCACGTCGATCCTATTCGTCCCGGAAAAGGAAGGCCTCATCCTCCTCCTCCTTCTCTGGGTTTAGTGCTGCTGGGGGTCGGAGTCCCTCTCCCCCTCCCAGGAAGAAGGCTTCCCGCCCCTCTCCGGAGAGGCCGCCTTCGTCTCCTGGCTCCCTGTACGTCTCTCCTTGCGTTAGCCCCAGGGTAGCAGACAAGGAGATTACTCCGACCGGTCACCCGTCACCGGGCATGACCGGTCATTTGCTTGACGTTAGTCATAGCAAGGCTCGCGACCGTCAGTCTGGTAGGCGGCCGGTCCCGGCAGGTCGGCTCACCACTCTAGACGTGTGGGTCACCGGTCTTCGCCGATCCTAACTGAAAAAAGTTCGGACTCGAGTTTTTCCTCAGGCAGCCCTGCGGTTTCTCCGCTTCGGCCACCTGCTCCCTCGTGTTCAAGGGTGCCCAAGAAACGGCCCCCCAACTGTTCCCCGGGCATTTCCGGTCACCGGTCCCCTAGCTCTGCTCCTAGGGACCGGTCCCCTTTACGCTCTACCACGTCTTCTACTCGCAACCCTCCTACTAGCGGAGCTGCTCTGAGCGGACACTTGGAGGATGAAATCTCCCTTCATGCTCCAGAGGAGGACTCCTTATTTGCCGAGGACGTGCCTCTTTCGGCCACCTCGCGCCGCTCCAGCGCTCCTTCCGAACCTCGTACTGACAATCCTCTCTCTGACGAGGACGAGGAGTCAGACGACAGTCGTTTTTCCATGGACAGGGCTGTTCAGGAGGTCTTTGCTACCTTACCTGCATCAGTGTGCAAACCGGCCCCTCCTCCCTCCCGTAAGAGGTGCGAAGGTTACCTCGACCTTGTCGGTAAGCCTAAGGAAACCAAATCAGTCGAACCGGAGTTGCTCCCTTTCTCTCCGGTCGTCCGTTCGGCTCTGGAGGATTTCGAATCTTCCTCCTCCTCCAAGCCAGGACCGGGCTGGTTTATTCCCACTTCAGACCTTCGGCCTTTGGGTTTTAACCCCAAGACCTACAAGTTTCCGGAGGGTGATTTTTCTATCCACCCTCCGAAACTGGACCTAGATGCGAGTCGGCTCCGGCTCAAGGTCCCCTCCTCTTTACCGCTTCAGCAGAAGGTCTTGGATCGCTGGGAGCAACGCTCCCGCTTTCTTTCCGGCATCTCGTCTCACACTGACTCCTTCGTGGCCGCACTTTCGGTCAAACTACAGCAAAAAGATGCCTTATCTTCTTCCGTCAGGCTTCTTTTAGAGGCCTTAGCAGCGACTGCAAAACATTCTATTTTGCTATCTCTCTCTCTCTCTTCAGAGATGACTCGCTGCAGGCGGGATGCCATCCTGGACGGCCCCAACAAGCTACTTCTCTCCTCTTCTCGAGAAAAGCTTAGGTCGGCCCCTCTTTCTTCTTCGTCCCTTTTTGGGGGCCGAATCAAGGAAGTAGCGGATGCCTCCAGGGAGGAGCAAATGCACGGAGCGGTGGCCTTCCAACCCCGCACTCCTACTTCGGCTCCCCCTAAATTCCGGATACCGAAGAAGCCTTCGGCTTCTACCGGTAAATCCCCGAAGGACTCGGAAAAGGGTAAACCTCAATCTCCTTTCAGAGGTAATCCCTCTTCCAGGGGCGCTCGCCAATCTGGTCCTCAGCGACCACGATTTCCTCCTTCATCGCCCCCCACCCCTTCTTCTACCTCTTCCAGTCAAAGGGGTAGGAGTAAGCCCTAGGGGTACGTCCTTTCTTCCGCTTCCTCTTCCAGACGTTCGATTAGGAGGAAGAGTGTTTCTGCCCCTTCCGGTAGGCGGCAGACTCACTCATTTCATTCAGCAATGGGAGACAATCACCGACGACCAATGGGTCCTGTCTATCGTGAGACACGGTTATCGGGTTCCGTTCAGTCGTCCCCCTCCACTGTCACGCTCTCCCATTCATCTCTCCTCCAACATCCTCGTCTGGGACTTGCTATTTCAGATCTTCTGAAAAAAGGAGCGGTAGAAAGGGTCTCGATTCCAACCTCTCCGGGGTTTTACAGCCGTCTCTTTCTGGTTTCCAAGAAGGACAGCGGTTTTCGACCGGTCATAGACCTATCTCATCTAACTTCCTTCATTCCGAAGGAACACTTCAAAATGGAAACAACTTCGTCGATCAGGGCAGCCGTCCTCCCCGGTCACTGGGCTGTTTCCCTGGATTTATCGGATGCCTACTTCCATGTATCTATCCATCCTCATTCCAGGAAATACCTTCGCTTTACGGATGGTCAAACTGTCTACCAGTTCAAGGCCCTTCCGTTCGGCCTGTCTTCGGCCCCAAGAATCTTCACCAAAATAGTTTTGGTTCTGGTCGCCAGGGTTCATTTTCGCGGCTCACGCCTCCTGGCGTATTTCGACGACTGGCTTCTTCTTCACATGGACCCAGTCGCTCTTCTCAACGAACTTCGATGGGTGACAGACCTAGCTCTCCGGCTAGGCTTCATCCTCAACTCCGAGAAATCGGAGTTGATCCCATCCCAGAACTTCACGTTTGTCGGGATGCAGTTTCTGACCGACCTAAACAGGATCAGAATTCCGGAACCCAGAATTATGTCTCTTCTAACTCTGGTTCGGGGGTTTTCGCGTCGGCAATCGATCTCAGCCCGCGAATTTCTATCGCTTCTCGGTGTACTCAATGCAGCAGCGGATCTTGTTCCGCTGGGCCGCCTTCACATGCGACCTCTTCAATTTATCCTACTCTCGATCTGGCGTCCCAGTCGAGACCATTTGCAGACCATTCTTCCGGTTTCCCCGGAATTGGTTCATCATCTCAGTTGGTGGAATTCCCCCTCGTTTCTCCGAGAGGGTGTTCCTCTTTCTCCTCCTCAACCGGAACTGTTCCTCTTCTCGGATGCCAGTCTGTCAGGCTGGGGTGCCCATCTGGAACCTCTGGGTCTCACAACCTCGGGTCTTTGGTCCCCTCGGGACAGTTCTCTTCATATCAACAACCTGGAACTCAAAGCGGTTCTACTAGCCTTACGACAGTTTTCTCCTCTCATTCGAGACAAATCTGTTCTAGTATCTACAGACAACACGACTGTTGTCTCTTACATCCGCAGACAAGGGGGGACGCACTCGCCTTCTCTGTGCATGGAAGCATGGCACCTTCTTCATTGGTGTCAGGTGTCTTCGGTACTCATTCAAGTCAGACATCTTCCGGGTCGTCTAAATGTCTTAGCGGACCAACTATCCCACAGGCATTCTCTTCTCACCTCGGAATGGAAGTTACTTCCTCGGATCGCAACAACTCTGTTTGCGATTTTCGGGTCTCCGTCTGTCGATCTATTTGCTACCAGGCTGAACAACCAACTTCCACTGTTTGTGTCACCGGTATCGGATCACCGGGCTTGGGCGATAGATGCTCTGTCTGTAAACTGGGATCATCTATTTGCTTATGCGTTTCCACCGTTTTCTCTGATTCCCTTAGTTCTAAGGAAAATCCTGCGATCTCAGTGCCGGATCCTCCTTGTAGCTCCACTTTGGCCAACGAGATCTTGGTTCGTGGATCTTCTGGATCTTCTGATAGACTATCCTGTAGAACTTCCCCAGGTTCCGGACCTTCTGTCACAAGGTCGGAACAGGGTCCTACACGACAATCCTTACGCTCTTCGTCTTCACGCTTGGATGTTATCCAACAGCGAGTTAGACAGAAAAAATTTTCGGCAACAGTTGCCTCTATTATCTCTAAGGCCAGGAGACAATCTACTCGATCTGTCTACCAGGCAAAGTGGAAGGTCTTCCGTGATTGGTGTATCGCATGGCAGATTAATCCGGTCAAAGCTCCTGTCAGAGAAATCGCTAACTTTCTAGTTTTTCTTTTTAACGAGAAAAAACTTGCGGTCAGTTCTATCCAGGGTTATAGGTCCATGTTATCGAACACTCTTAAGTTTCACAGATCCTCTTCCCTTGGTTCGGATCCTTATCTTTCGGAAATTATTCGTTTGTTTGAACTGTCTAGGCCAGTCTCTCGTTCGTTAACTCCAAAGTGGGATCTTTCTTGTGTTTTACTGGCTCTTACTAAGGCACCTTTTGAACCTCTTTCTGAGGCTTCTCTCCTGCACGTAACATGGAAGACGGTCTTTCTCATAGCAATGGCGTCTTCTTAACGTCGTTGCGAAATTCATGCCTTTTCTACCGAGGAAGGCTATTTACGCTTTAACAAATCTGATGGCTCTGTATCCTTGAGCTTTCAACCTGGTTTCCTTGCGAAAACCCAACTCCCTTCGGTCTGTTCCCCTCCGGTAGTTATTCCGAGCCTTGCTAGGTCTTGCGCTAGGGGTGATCCTGATCGGCTTCTTTGTCCGGTTAGAGCCTTGAAGTTTTACCTCCAGAAGGTTAAATCTTTACGGGGTCGTCGTCTTCGTCTTTTCCTCCCAATAAAAGGGGGGGGCGAAGTTTCGGCAGCATCAATATCTCGTTGGGTAGCCTCAACTATCAAGTTTGCCTATTCGGATCTTTCGGACAGGGATCTATCCTTTTTAAGAATTAGACCACATGAGCTCCGTGCTTTGTCTGCTTCTTGGGCTTTCTTGAATAAATCCCCCATGGATGATATTCTTAAAGCGGCCTCTTGGAAGTCTTCTACTACGTTTTCTTCCTTTTATCTCCGCTCACTGGCTAACCAATCACAAAACCTTGCGGATTTGGGTCCGCTTGTAGTGGCTCAGACAGTAGTTTAATCATCCTGTCTGACGTTTTTCGCTCTTTCGAGAGCGTTTTACCATCGGCGGCTTTGGTCGTTTTCTACTTCGGGTGTCGCTGCAATCAAGGTTCTTTGTTAGCAACCTCCCACCTAGCGACGAAGTCATACCTGAAGTAATAACAGGTAACGTATTTATGCTATTAAAATGAAATTTTTGAAGTAAAATTAATTTTAATTAGTAAATACTTACCTGTTATTACAGAGTCCCACCTCCCTCCCCGCTTGCTGGTGGTTGTATCCCTCGATGGCTTCATATACAATTGGAGAACGGGGGTTACACTTCCGGTAACTATGGGGTTTAGGGAATGGTTTATTTTGCGGACTGTTTTGGAAGCTGTGCACAAATAGACACATACCTGAAGTAATAACAGGTAAGTATTTACTAATTAAAATTAATTTTACTTCAAAAATTTCATTTTTAATAACATCTGCGGAACACACACAAAAAAAGTGACCCCCAAAAAGTAAATAAAACAAGTACAGTATATGAATTTATTTCTTTTTATTGAATTAAGAAATCATTGCATTAAATAATAGGTTACAAGGAGACTGATATCTGTTTTTCTATCTGTTGGGAGAGGGGATATATATTAGAAATTGTCTGACTTAGGATATATATTTATATATTGTAGGTAAATAGATGATGACTAAATTCTTATTCTGTTGTGACTCTTCAGTGTTCTCATACAAACTATTTAAAGACCCAGTCATATAGCCAAAGGCGGCTAGGCACTCTGCGAGATCTTTTAATTTTGAATTTCAATTGATTAATTTTGAAGAGTAATTTCATATTAATAAATATATCCCTAACTGCTAAAAATAGCCAAGTACATGAGAAAAGGTCTTGGATATGTTCTAATTTTGAATTTTGATAGCTTTTTAAGCTAGCAAGGATTAAGTCCTTGGAAAGGAAGCCAAAAATGAGAACTGAGATATCTGGGTGTACATTTATATGTTGTCCCCATTGGACCATTTTGTCCAACAGAGGGCTCATATTGGGTGGGGTTCAGTTTTAATACTTTATCAGGCCAGTGGGACCTCCAACAGCAAAAGAGTGCTGTTTTTAGGGTAGGTTTATATTAAAGTTAGAGGATAGTATATAGTAAAGTTAGAGTTTGAGTACGGACTTATGCAGGAGTTTGTACACCATTCTACCTCTACATCCGGTTGCAAGAAAAAAGAAAGACAAAAAAAAAAAAAAAAAGGGAATTTCCCGTTTTGAATTTGGATATCTAAAATGCGCTAGCAAGGATAAAAATCCTTGGTAATATGTTTTGCCAAAGTGCCTAAAGATATGTTCTAATTCAGAACCTTTTATATCGGCACATTTATTTTATTATAAAGATGTATAAATAAATATTTTATTCATATTTTTGAAAAGTGCCGAGTATGGTATTCAAAATAATTTCAGATCGAATTTATACTTAGCTTTACCCATAATTGATTGATCTCCTGCTGTGTTCGATTTCCTGATTGGTTTCTCATCGTTGCTTTAAAATAAAGCTGACTTTTCTTACCAATGAAGCCGATAATTTTATTACCCTGTCATTTTTTTTTTTAACTAATCAACAATTTCCGGCACTTGGGACGCTTAGTTAATCATCTGGACAACCATAACTTACGCACATGACTTATGATCTTTTTATAGACATTAGTAATTTTTTTAAAAATAGCACGAACAGAATAAATTTAAATTGGTAATTTTCCACTCGAGAGACGCTGTAAACAACAGAACGTAACTTTTATGTCGATCTCCCCAAATAGAGAAACTAGTTATTTTAATTAGCCCTTTTTTCATAGTAAACCTTCTTTATTTAATTGAAATTATGTTTAACTCAAATCAAACGTATTTATTTACAAGAATAAGTTAATACACGTTCATAATTCAAATCATAATCGATCTTCCTCTGAATGGAATTCTCCTAATAACTTGCGACCTACGAAGACGATAGTATGGTTAAGTTATTGCAATTTTCTTGCTTATTTTAAGAATAAACACTATCTTTTTTTCATCCATATAGTTTGCAATACGATTAAAGTTTTCAAAAAACGTAATTGGTAAAAACATGGTAATAGATTATATTGATATTTATGCACTTAAAAATCAACTGCGTCCATATGTGTCTACATGAGGGAAGGGGTAATTGAGTCAAAATGCGTCGGCATGAGGCGACAGGTATATGCGTCAAAATGCGTCTGCATGAGGCGACAGGTATATGCGTCAAAATGAGTCTACATGAGGGAAGGGGTAGATGCGTCAAAATGAGTCTACATGAGGGAAAGGGTTAAAAAACAAATCTGGTGAGATGTGTATTTTTTTAAATTTTCAGAAAGCATTTACGTCAGAGAATTGACTCTGAAAAAATAAAGGAAATCTGTCCATTGATTTTTTTTATTATTATTTAGAAAAATTCACAGTTTTGGGATAGTTTTTGTACACATTTTGGTCCTGGCACATATGAGATTTTATGCCCGTTTTGTATTTTCAGTGCATATTTGGCAGTATTTTTATCTGTAAACTATGGAATATATAAGTTAGAAATAGTGATAAAAATATTTAAAAAATATCATTTTAATATGCTGTTACAGTATTTAGAAACTAATTTATTCTTATTTTTTAATACCATGTTTTTCCAACAAATTTTAGCAAATAGTGATGCTCTACCATAAGCTTTATCTCTAAAATCAGTATGGTGATCCCCTATTTTTAATGCATTATCTTTTAGTGAAAGTCTAAAGTACTTAAATGCAAATTTTTAGAAAAATCCGCTCAAACGCCTTTGAATTCTACAAGGACCAGTGGAAGAAGCATAAAGCCTAGAAGAAATTGCAGGTTTTAATATATTATGGCTATATTTGTCTTGACTTGGCCTGGATCTCCTTCCTTCTAACAGAGATAGTTCTTACCTGAGTTAGATACTCAACTAAGACACCACACACGCGTGCACACACACTAATCAATATCAAACACTTTGTCTATTCTCAAACTGCTAATTTTCTTGCAAACATCTCTTTATAAATATATCAGGTTTAAATCTATATGAATATCTGAAAGTAGACTCATCAATTAATAAGATGTTAACAGATAAAGCAAGAGAGAGCAAGAATCCAAGTTATAGATGAAATAAAAGTAAAGCTAAAAGAAAAAAAAAGACCAAAATTCCAATATAAAGTAAAACAAGACCTAAGAAATTTTGTAAAATTCTCAGAATATTTTATCTAATAGATATACTTCATCCATACATCAGTTTCCCAGGGACAAACAAGTATTTTATGAGGTATGCAGCTTTATGTTGCATGTGTTTTATTACATCATGTGTGATGATCTATGTACATAAGCTGTAATATCTGTATATATCAAATGTTTAACCCTTTCCCTCATATAGACTCATTTTGACGCACTCAATAGGTACCACATAAAGTCTGATCTGCAGAAAACCACAGTTAAACCTTACCAAATTTAATTATAAAGTCCTCATTTCCAGACCACTGAGGAGCAGCGAACAGCATAAAACCTGATCAGCCTGCGAGTTACTCACAGGCTGATCTGGTTTTATGTTGTTCGCATAGGTCTTTTCATGGTTTCCTCTATGAGGGAAAAGGTTAAACTTTATTTATTTTACATTGATTATGAAACAAGTTCTGACAACTTGAATAAATTTAGGTTGATGGTTCGGATGATGGCGTATGTGGTCATTATTGTGGGAGGAAACTGGAGAAACCCGTGAGTCTGGCTGGGCGACCACCGTACCATCTCACATATGCCACCTGGGATCAAACCCGGGACACAATGGTGATCCAGGCACCCATTGGGCCTCTCCACATTGGGAGACAGCCTTCTACGATTTATTCTACAGAATTAGTACATATATTAAATGTTTGTATATTCTGTACATACTATTTTAAATGAAAAATAAAAATCAGTCAAGCAGATTACAATTGTGCCAAACAAACAACAGCATTAAATTTTTCTTTCAGTCAGGTTCATCACAAAACTCTTTAAGGTCACATTAAAACATTCAGTGTACATTAATGAATGTTATCGTATTATGCATATTTTAGTTTCTTAAGTATTTGTAGTAGACAGATTAATACTCAGAATCCAGGGACTACTTTAAAGGTCATAGAACACTTGGTATCTTATAAAACTGGGCAAAAAAATGAGTTTTGCTTCAAAGGCATGAAATATGTTTTTAAAGTGATGACTTCAGAAATGAGGGTATATTGATCTAACACACATATATTTTTAATGGAATTATCCCCATAAGACCAGTAAAGGTACATTACCTTTGGAGCTAAAGGTTGAATTTCTGGTCTGTAATTAGATGTTGCCTAAAGCAGGATGTCAAAGAGATGTAAGAAGTTCTCAGACTGAAATCTGTTAGCTTTTAAGAGCGGTGAAAAAATGGTTATGTATAATACACATGTAGTTAGACCTAAAAATGTGCCCTCTGTACTTTATGCCATTTTAATTAAGTCATGGACCATAACTCTGCAATGACTGATAGGAAGGTCCATTACAATTAACGTTTTTGCAGGTCCCTTTTCACTGTTTGACATAGACCAAAGCACCAGAGGATTGGCAATAGGTATAATTAGTTGATTTGAATTTACCAATCAGTGACTGGGGAAAAATCTCAAATGTTATGTTTATTTTCCATTGAACAATGTTTAGAATTATATACCAGCATGTAGAGTAGGTGTTCTGGAGGTGCTTGTTTATATTTACGTAGGTTTACGTCTCATTTCAGAGTGAAATGATCTATTCTAAGTCCACGCAATTCCTGAAATAGGACTGAGATAGCTCTCCCAATCTCCAATGATAACCATTGTTGACTTCTTGCTTAATGTAATGAAGATTTGGCCTTAAATATCAGTATCTCTATAATCTTTAAAAAATGCTATTTATAGAAGTTGAAAAAAAAATAATTGTAGACTAAGACCAGAGCAGTTTCGGGTATCCTTGGATACCAAAAGCTTATTGAAGGTATAAGTTATGTGTTTTGAAAATATGGGTTTGTTTTTAGTTCAATACTATGCTGGTACCCTTTGTAAGTTGGTTTATGTGTTGATTTTAGCTGGTTTCCATATTTTCGTAAAAGGCCGGGAACCATTTCCTGAAGTAATGTCGGGTATTTTCGGACATAGAGGGTATTCTCGGATACCTTTAAAAAGTCTTAACTAATCTTTACTAAATATGAGATAAACTGTTCTCAAAAGAATTTTGTTTCATTTTTGCAAAATTAAAAATTGATACTTACCATATAAAGACATTAAGTTAAGGCATAATACATGTGTACAAACATAATTATGTATAGGCATACAAGATGGCAAAGTTGCTACGTAAATGTTTTTGTCGACTCGTTCTAAATATCATGTATCCAATATATAAAACTATTAAAATAAAAACAAAAAACAATTTGATAATTTGATAAAAGGTTCAAGATACTGGATTAAGATGTTTTGTATATTAATTTGATTTACAACAATATATTTTTATAAATATAAAAATGTATCTACCAGTAATACTCAAGTTAAAAATCAGCAATTCAAATATTTTGCAATATCTTAATTATTTTCCTTTTGAATTTTCTTTTATACTTAACTAGTATGTTATATATTCAATACATAATTAGAGTCTCTCACTTTCTTTTACTCTCTCTATCTCTCTTTCTGTATATATACATACAGACAAAAGCACAGAGAGAGAGTGAATGGGGTGGTGGAGATTATCATAATTGCATGTACTTTTATATTTGTCATATAGTTAGATAAAACTAAGTATCACATGATATCTCAGTGGAAATAAGAGTTGATCTTTTGGATATCATTGTATATCAATAACACGATCCACCCATGTTTTGAAAAGCATAAGACACGTTGCAACCACATTTTGTCACAATTTCTGTCTATTCTGCACTAAAATATTGAGGCATTTACTCGTGGTAGAAAATTGCAATTCTAAGCACCTCTCATACTACACCATGAAAAGGACTAAGTTTAACATACATGCCTTTCAAACAGATTTATTTTTCCCCAAGTTTTACATATACTAGGTTTATAAATATCAAAAGTCAGAAAGGGAAGTTCAAGGTATATAAGCATGCACTGAAAGAATGAATATCTTTACAATTAGGATGTGAAATTCAGCAGTATCCGAGAATAGCCGATATCCGGAAATACTGGACACCGCTCTAGTTTGAAAATGCAACGACCAGCCTGAAACAGTCTCAGTGCGCATCTAAGAAAAGAGTTTTGATAAAAACAACTATATATAAATTTATCAAAGAAACTTACCATAATTTTATGGATAACAAATGTATAATTCAGCTGGTTGTCACCTCAACAAACAATGGCGTGTAACTTTTTTTCTTAAGTATTGGAATATCTACCAATGAAAATTGTTTAAATATTCATTTGACTTTGTCTAATGTCACTGGGTCAATAATGAGTCTGAAAAATTGACTTAACCTGTATGTTGGTCATGTTGCAGTATTGTTGGTAGACCATGTGGCAGAGTCATCTTTTTATATATTTTACTTTGTTGTATTTATACAAAGAACCCCTTCCAACACCTCATTTCAATCTCTGCGTTGACCTTGACACTTATGTAAAATCCCGCACATGTGAGCTTTCTGCTCGTGCAACTCGTACAAGGGAGAAACCTGTTCATGGTTGTAAAAAGTTTCCTGTACTTCGTTGGGAGTTCACGGAAGCGAGGATTTAGTGGTCAGTTGGCCAGCATCTCTCGCTTGAGAAGGTTGTCTTCGGAAAGAATCTTTATTTCATAGCTAACAGTACACAGTTTTCACGGGCAGTTTGTACAGGGAGATACGAGAGAAGCGATAGACTTTATCTCACAGATCGGTATGTATCGTGTCCGTGCGGTTAATGTAAAATGTGTGTAAATTGTATTTGTATGTACATTTTATAAAGTCAGCCAGCTTTATATTGTGTTCTT
>CM037785.1:5692644-5742644 GCA_021229015.1 Solen grandis
AAGTGTGTGAACTGTTGCTTGCATAATGAATTTAAAATGTAGTTATGAAGTCATGTGTGGGTCATAATGCATGTTAACACGAGCCAATTTCAAAAGCACAGGCATCATGTTTTAAAAATACCTAAGATCTCAGACTCAATTTTGAGTATCATATTCAAAACCCTATTTAAATTAATGGTAAGAGTTTAAGTGTAAATATGAAAATCATACTTACGTACCATTTTCATTCTCGAGGACACGGGGCATGGGAACCATTTTTCTGTTCTAAACATGCTAGTTTTCCAAACGTTTTCTTTTATTAACACCATAGTAATAGATAACAAAATAAATAGTTGCTTAAAAATTGATATGGAGTCTGGATAGCGCAAAAGAATCGCATGAATAGCACAAAATCTATTATATTTGAATCTTGAGCATTAATTCGAAATTTACTCGAAAATTTCGCTGATTTAGGTACACTTCATATACATCATGATCAAAGGGAATACCGTTGTATATTCAACTACCCATGCCGCCTTGCAATCATCTATCTCCATAATTTAAATCTGAATGTCAAAGGATTTCACACAATGCCTCAATATTTAGATTAAATTAAATTTGCTTTGCAATAATAAAGTAATTTGAAACTTGTTTTAAGCATTCTTACCAGTTGCCATAATAATCAAATGTTGTTCTAAGCGTGTATTCTTTATACGATATCAATACCATTTAAACTAATGTCGTTATGTTAGATCCATCCCCATTCCTACGCAGTAAATGTGTTTGTAATTCTGTTGAGTGACGTTTACTTGTCAAGCTGGTTGAGAGTATCTAGTACTTTTGGAGTAGAACACAAGGAAGCAAAAATGATGCAAAATAGGAATTGTGTAAGAAGTGAAATGAATCAGAACTTTGCATGGTGTGTATATGTATTAAGTAAGTTACTGACTAAGTAAGTCTATGCTCGAAATTCAACAGTTAAGTTATACATAAATATTTTAAAAGTAGGTACACACGTATTCATCCCCCATTCCTGTAATAACTAACCTGAGGTATTTCATTACTTAATAAACTATTTATATTTGGTACGAAATGAAACAAGCGTGTATCTTGAAGTTAAATTCACTGTAATGGTTCTGCTACATCTTGGACCACTTAACCGCTACCAAGATAACCAAGGTACCCTAATGAAACATTAGGAAACCTTGGTTATCTTCGTAAAAGGCCATGAATAGCGGAACCATTACAGGGACTTTATCCTCAAATAAGAACAACACCATTAATGAAAATGGTTCATCAGAATTTAGAGTAGTTGGTTGAAATCAACTCAGAATTATGCATGTAAAGGAAAAGCCCTAATTGAGTTTGCAAATTTCGTTTTAAGCAGGGATCGAGTCCCCTTTTAACATACTGTACGGCCCTTTGAGATTATTTGCAATGCAACTGTCACTCCGGTCGTTATTGGGTGTTATAGTTGTTGTATTTATCCGCTCCGGCACTCTTCAATTATCGACAACGTTTCTGATCAATGTCCTAAATTTCACTTAATAGTAAACTTAAACGATTTTTTTATTTACTAAAAAAAAAGCAAAATACAGCAAATAATAATGGTCATTGAAAACAACGCGAATAGAATTAATTTTACATGCCGCATTGAATAAATCCGATTCTGTTTATTTATTTATTTATTTATTTATCTATTTATTTATTTACAGTGTATTTACTTAAAATATGCTAAATATAAGTATTTGCCAGTTTGTGGATAAAAGATATGAAAACATTTGAAAGAAAAATGAATAACCTCCAAGATTCTGTTTCTCTTACGCCTTTTAAGTGTGCTAATTCTAACTACGGCATACGATTGAGCTAATAATTTATATGTCATATTAGTAAAACTGTTATTAACTGATGGTTCAGGTTAATTTATGATTGTTTAAGAGATATTCTTGAGAGCCAGTTAAATACTTAAGCACAATAAATTGGTACTTTGACTTTACTTGATTTGTGTCACCAGCGACATTAATAGCAATATTCGCCATTCTCACAAAATGGGACCAAGTGAGAGCTGCCAATACTGAACGTTCTTGGCGTAGAAAAACAGGCAAAGAGAACAAAATACTTTGCGAGGAGTTCTTTTGTTATCCCCCACATTTCCCTTGGGTCACATTATATCACATCGCGTAATAGTGTATTGGTAGTCAGGACATTCCCATGTTATTATTTCATTTCCATCGTGTCTATAGCTACAAGAAACCAATTACAAATATGAGAAAATGTCAGTTTATGAAACTTTTGTCTGCCTCTCGGAATCTCGTAATCGTCATTCATTTTAAATAGTTAAGGCTATGATTATTTCAAGTGTATATGGCATAAACGGTTAAAACAAAAAAATAAACAACCCTAAAGACAATGTCAACCAATGCTCCTCGGTAATTTCTAACATATACAACCAAAAAAAACTTTGTACTTTGTATTGTATGGCAGGTTTAAACTTTATTTATTTAAGATCGATCACAAAACAAGTTCTTACAATTTACATTGATCACTCTCGATTGTCCTCGTGATGGCATATGTGGTCATTATTGTGGGAGGAAACCGAAGAGACCAGAGAAAACTCATGTGTCTGGATGGACGACCACTGTACCGTTTCACGTACGTGACAAGGAATGGAACCCGGGACACATTGCATGGTGAGAAGCGAAGCGCGTTACCACTGCGCTTTCGAGGCAACAGTATATAACAGACTGTTATCACAGGATAAATATATTTTATGTAATCCTCACGGATTAAACTATACAGAAATTCGAACTCAATGTTGATGTATACACAATAAAAAGGGTAATTTGTTGGTTAATTCAATCGAATTTTCTTTTCACGGGTAAAATTTAAGTTTTTTTATATGACCAACAAGTGAATGAAATTAAAATATAGCAATTGAAACTAATATTTTTCATATCGAGTCTGACGCAATTTTCAATATTAGTTCTTTCTTTATTTTATGTCCATGGGGAGCCTCAATAAATTTAACACTTAGTTTTCGTGACTTCAATTTTATCGATTGAACACCATTATATATTCTCTGAACCAAACTCAGTAACTGCGAATGTTACTTTAAAATATCTCTGACAGTGGACATGATAAAACATTGTTCTCTATGGTGAAATATATGACTCAAAATTAAAGAATATATCTTTACACCGAAAGCATGAAATAAAACGGTTTCGTATAAATTCACAGTTATTCTCTCAAGGGCTTGGTTTTGGTATTTAAAATGTTGCTGTTGTTTTGAAGTGACTGTCGCTGTTACAGCAGATAAATCACAGCTTCCGCTTCAACTTCATTTATAGGAGGTATATGTATAGAAGAAAGATAGATAGACCTAAGTTCGTCTTGTGCAGACAAATCGTCTTAAATGACTCGACCAAATTATGTCTAGTGAGCATGTCTGTAAATTTCACATTCTTATAAGGGCTGGGAGACAGCTTATCATGACAGCTAACATGAGACACTACGTATCCAATTCTCTAGACATATAAATAACATGCATGTAAATACAATCTTGTTTGCCACGCCAATATCCATTTCAGCAAATAGGCACGTGATTGATTTTAAATACGTCATTAGAAAAGAGGTGAGTTCACAGCTGATAAAATAGACACCATTCTCTTTACTAGACTACGTATTGCATGAATAAATTTGAAAACTATACTCATGTTTTATCTTTATACTATAATTATGTTTGATCCCGTGCTAATAACAACAACTACAACAATAATAAATATAACAATCACCTTCGTGATATTGATGTTTAAAGCACTGACACACCAATACTCGCGGATTGGTTTTAAGATAAAGGGAAGTCTTTTATTTTTTTAATATCTAAATGTGCATCAGAATAACATGATGGCTTGGGGAAAACATTCTGATGCACTCTGGGAAATAATAACGTATAAGTTCTAGGAAACTGGCATGGCTTTGAAATAACGTATAGGTTCAAACGCAGACAGAAAGTGTTCGAATGAAAGCCATGCCACCCGGGAGGGGGCTTAGACCTTGGGGGTCAAAATCACCTGGCGGTTAGAGCTCATCAAGGCACACCTGTGAACCTGTGAAGTTTTGAAGCTTTAGATGGAAGGACCGTGTTATGGTAAAAACAAACCAACAAACAGCCAGACCAAAAACAACATGCCCCGATCTATCGATCCGGGAGGGGGGGGGTTTAAAATGACACAAGACATTTTTTTCTTAAAAGAAACATTTAATATTCTAGATAAAGACAACAATGACAATGGTCAGTGCAATTACAGCCAAAGAAACGCCAACGTCCTCGGCGGCGGAACACGCGTTGTAGAGGATACTGGGTTTGTTATGGCGGAATATGTTGCTGCTGTCAATGTAGAGGTTGACCAGTTCCGCATTACAGTAGGGGTCCACGTGCTCCCGCACACACTCACGTAACCTGCCACACCCAACCATGGATATAGTTCATATACATAACAAGAGAAATGTAAACAAATACATTATATTTCGTTGACATTCAATTTCGTTGACTATTACTGAAACGAATTTCGTGGGAAATTTTATTCGTGGATTCATGATAAAGAAAACGCGAGGTCTGGTTATGATGACGTTCGTGGCAATTGATATTAGTAGATGAAACGCTCGAAGAAATTAAGAAACATAATGCTCAGTGAATATTTCTGTTTTCCTCGTATATAAGAAAATGAATTCAGAGTAAGAACATGAGAGCAAACATGCTTGTAAGGTGCGTTGACCTGGAACTTTGCTGACAGAAGTCTCTGGATTTTATTTTCTTATACACGTCTTAAAACATTATTAATCTTTGAATGGACACTTTTCATCTAAACTGTAAGAATTATTTCCCGCATAATGTCTACTTATATCCAATTTGAACAATAAAACATCCGAAATGTTTCCAGTTTCATTATATTACATAAAATTATCTATTTCTATGAAGATAAAACAACAGAAATAGCATCTGCGAAGTTAACACATATGGATTTTTACCTTTGAAAGGAACGGAATAGATGAATGCGTCAGTGTGAACGAGACGATACTGTTGAAAGTCAATAATTCCTACAGAATGACACGGACTGACCTTTTGTCAATTCCACGAGGATGACATCCGCCATTCCTCAATTTATTATGTCTATATTTTAGACTCAGACTCGAAAGATGCAAATTTTAAAACAATATTTAATAAATATATGAATATTTTAGTGGCTACCACATATCAATGAAATGGTTTCCAAGTGTTCTATTGATCTGCTTTGTTTTTGTTGTAAGTCAAATAAGTGTAAAGAAGAGATGTGCGATTTCCAAGGATAAGTTTAAAAAGATATCGTTCACAGTTGATCGGTAGAAAAAAAGATCTACTCTTCCTCGTTAATATTGGTGAAGTTTTTGTTTCCTGGCAAATAAACTCGGCAAATGAGGGTCACATTGCACGCTATTTTTTTCTGCAAACGCAATTAGTATCCCTAAAGCAGGAGTTTGCTGTACCACGTGACACATTCCGTAGCATGATGTTTGTAGCGAAGCAAACTCCGCCGCAGTAGTTACCTCCCCTTACAGTTGTCGATAACCACTGCCACCAGAAGTAGATTTCGGCAGATATAGGCTGGATTTACTTTAATCACTTATTACTAGTTCTACATATATCATATCAGTTTCGTTATATTTCACGAAAATAACATTCATGATTGCGAGAAAAGTAAAAAATCAAATCATATAACATTAATTTATAAAATTATAAATGTTGGTCACATGGTTTCAACTATCATCACGTGACTTGTGTGATGGCAGTGGTTAAAGTAGCGTAGCTTGACGTAACCGGTGCGCGGAGTTTGGTAGCGAAGTAGTATTAGAATTTTCAGCTGTGAAGTGAGCGCATGCACGAAGAGTGAATGTGATCAGTCATGTGCTTGCACGAGGAAAAAGAAATTCTAAATATAAGTTTAATACTGTTAATAACATTATTGCCTTTGATGAAGAAACCTACAATTCTTTTACAATCACGGAGTATTGCATTCGGTTACCATATTTCTGTAGATTGGCACTGACAGAGGTATTACACATAGGAAGTTTTAATTAAATCAAATTCAGGCGAACAGAAAAACAGCCAAGCATTAATATACTAATTTTGATTTTTTACACTTACGTGCAGACTCGGTTATTTGAAGTCAGCTTTTCGGACCTGTTTACACACTCCCTCATCCCAGGTGTGTTGGCTCTCTGCTCTACACACTCGATTCTTGACTTGAAGTCTGCAATATGGTTTTAAAATGTCGTGAGGTATGTTGTTATTGTTGTATTGGGGTTTACCGTCGCTGCGATAGTATTTCAATCATATAGCGACGTCCAGCTAACTACAGGTGGAGGAGGTACCCGGGTAGAACCACCGACCTACCGCAAGCCAGCTGGAAGGCTTCCTCACATGAAAAATCCGAAGTCCCTACCGGGATTCAAACCCACAGCGGTGAGGGGCTGAGTGATTTGTAGTCCACGACTGTAACTGCTCGGACAAGGCGGCCCCTCGTGAGGTATGATGACAAGTATAGTTTATATGTAATGTAATTTGAGCAGTATTCAAACAAGTACTCAATATACAGTGATATTGCAACAGACTGAAGGTCAGCTCCCCGAGTACTATACCAATCTGAGGTAATGTTTTAGTTCAGACATATGCCTAATTGATCTTTCATGTCTTTACATGTATATCGAATTTGAATCAAAGGCTACCCAATGACAGGTAGTCAATGGTTGACCTGGTTTATTCATAACACATGATCATATTTGTGAAGCTGTTAGTGAGCAGTAGACCTTAACATGAGAAGAAACTATTCCCATGAATAGACGATATCCGAGAACTCAGGTTGAATGGATTTTTCCATGTAGGTACAAAGAAAGTTTTAATGCAATGTTACTGAAAAGCAGGCGGCACAACTGTAATTATTTTATTACATTTAGTAGACCATTATTCATTTCGAACGGTAAAACTGTGTTTGTACCTACATGGAACTGGGAAAACCCACTGTGGTAAGTCTATACATATAACGACGGTCCTTAAATTTTACATGAAACTGATATTTTCTTGTTTGTAACGCCGAACCTTCATGTATTTCAATGATTTAAATTTATAATAGATGCATTGTCTTATCTTTCCATAAAAAGTAGAGTGTGATATAGAGAAGTAAAAAAACCAAAAAACAACAACAACAGAAATGCACTCTTTACGGATGTTTTACTTGGAGTACCTGTGTTGTTAACACTAGCACAGTGTTTCTTGGTGAAGTGATACATCCTCCGTGTCACCTCGGCATCCTCACTGGTGAAATCCTGCTGAAACTTGGCCGTCAGTGCCGCCTCACACCGCCGGAGTGTCTTTCGAACACAGCCGATATACCGGGCAGTGCTGCAACCAGAGATTGGACACAAAACGGTGTGACACATAAAAATGTGGTAATATATACAGACGTGTGAAAGACGTTTATTTTTTATTTATTTATTATTGTTATTATTATTTTTTATTGCATATGTGCGATTCTCTCATGCAGCAAATAGCTTTTTCTCTGTATACGTGTTTATTTTAAAATTCTAAGTCTGTAACAAATCATTTGCATTTATCATCTATGATGGACCTTCTGCAGAGAAAATGTTTAAAAAAAAAAAAAAAAAAAAAAAAAAAAAAAAAACCTGCCTGATCCTTTAAATTACCTACGGATCATCTACAATACCTTAATCGTATCAACAAGTACGGAATTTTACGGCCACCAATTCGACTGCTTCTAACATGCTCCGGAAACTGCCATATTACATAAATACACACCATCTAAAAATAGAAGTGCACGCACCACTTCATCTAGGAGTATAGTGCTCAACTTTATTGAATTATTTCTCTGATGAAAAAAAAATGTTATGCAACTAGATAATACATTAATTCAGTTTTGTGGCTTAAACAAACACCTCAACTTTCACGAGGGAATCGCGTTACCGTGCACGGGTTAGACATGGGGACATTTGGTTACAAACGCTTATGATTATGCATGACCTACGAAGACCGAACTGACTACGTGACACAGCTCGACCGATTCCGGAAATCTTCGTGTGAATATTCGGGAAATCTTCGTGAAGGGGTAGGAGAATTAATTTCCTACAGTCATCCAATATATCGGTGATTCTATCGACATTAGTCGGGCTAATCGTTTGACCTACAGAGGCAATATTTTGCATATCGTAAAAAGAAAGATTGAATTTTCATATTTTCACTTTTTTCTGCATTTATTGCATTGATTTTGGGTATTATTGCAACTTTAATGTCTACGTTTAAATCAGAACCAAACACAACACTCCTGATGTGATCACACACAAGGATGTTTACCAGAATCATCTAATGACATCATTTGCATGCTATTTCATGCTATCGGAGGCAAAAGAGCAGTATCCATTAATGATATATATATCTTTCACCGTTATATATAATATGATATCATTCTCATTTTGATGTAAGTTGTCTTGCATGCATAGCTAGTCACGTTGACCGTGTCGGGTTAAAATTCAAAGATAAATGATCTCAAATCGAGGAAAATAATGTATAAGAGGTTGAAATAAAATGCAATAAATGTAACATTTGATTCTTGTCATAGATAATACGTTTTCCTTTCCTTTTCGTGTCTCCGATTAGCGTTAAAATATTGTTTTATATATGGCTACGCGTGAAAGATAAGTGATTGTTATTTACCCCGACCACCCCCTCCACCAATAATAATAATAATAATAATAATAATAATAATAATATAATATAATTACAATAATAATACAATTAGTAATAATAATAATAATAATAATTACAATAATTATACAATTACTTCTACTAATAATAATAATAATTACAATAATAATACAATTAATAATAATAATAATAATTATTATTATTATTATTATTATTATAATTATTTTAAAGCAGCAAATAGCTTCATATATTCTTCCTTAATATCTATATTGTATATCATTCTACAGAGAGACCTAACTTGAACCAATTAAGGATCGTTATTTCAGTAAGTGAAATTTATTCTAAGTAACAAACCTTTTCTATATGGCATATAACTAGTTTGGTTTCAAATTAATCAGTGCTCGTTCTGCATAATCACGAGGATCAGTTCCCATAACGACAAGTCTATCTTGAGAAAATGATAAATACATTAGTGCAATGTTCGTATTAATCACTTCCTAACAAGATGTTTCGGCGACAACAAATTGATGTTATCGTTTTTTGTTTTTGTGTTGTTGTTTTTTTGTTTTGTTGTTGTTGTTTTGTTTTTTTTGTTTTTTTTTTGGGGGGGGGGTTGTTGGTGGTGGTGTTGTTTTTTTGTTGTTGTTTTTTTGCTCTTTTTTTTCTACCGTCACCGCGACAACATTTCAGTCATGAAACTAAGTCCAACTATTTACGGTTGAAGGAAACCCCGGGAAAATGGGGGCACACGGGTAGAACAACTGAACATTCACACATAATATTCCTCACACCCGAGTGCTAAGAGTGAAGACACTGACTCGAACCCGAATACTGATTGATCGAAAGTGATGGTTAGTAAGGAGCAAATATCATTCGGCAAGGGGGATGGGGGTGGGGAATAAATCCGTATCTGTTCATTAAAACATTTTGCAACCATATGTTATTAAAGAGGCGCTTTATACCTGTTCCCGTAATCCTGTAATTTCCTCAACAAAAGTAACCAAAGAATGAAAAGATACTCAAATTGGTACTAGTGGTCAAGTGGTTTGTGGGTTTACCTCGTAACCAAGACGTCATGTGGTTTATCTCCGGCAAAAAGGCAAAGATTGTAAGATTATATACCCTTGTTTGGGGCGCCCGACATTTGAGAGTATATCCTTGACTGCACTGTCCGGTGTCGCGATAACGTGACCGGGTGTGGTAACATGCCACATGACGGCACTGTCTGGTGTCTGGATAATGTGACCGGGTGTGGTAACATGTCACTTGTCTACTTCGTGATATACTGTGTCTGCCCCGTGTTGATCATATGGCTATTAAGTCCACACATAGCAATTTTGTGTTTCAGTTCTTTTGTAAGTGAGGGGGCCTCCGTGGCCGAGAGGGTAAAATCGCTGACTTTAACACTCACTCAGCCCCGTAGGTTCGAATCCCGGCAGAGTCATTCGGATTTTCATGTGAGGAAGCCTTACAGCTGGCTTGCGGTAGGTCGGTGGTTCTACCCGGGTGCCTCCGTGCATTCGGGGTCTTCCTCCACCTGTAATTAGCCGGACGTCGCTATATGACTGAAAAACTGTCGAAGCGACGATAACCTCAAATAGTCAAGTCAAGTTTCTTGTAAGTCATCACTTGGAATCATCATATTCAGAGAGAAATAAGGCTAACTTACTTATACTGGCAAATAGCCTGGTAATTGACCACTTTTCCCCAGGGCGAGGAGGTGTCCTCAATACTGAGATTGTTTCTTTCTTTCAATAGTTGTTTGACACATATCAAACTCGGGGCGCAATCTGCAGGTAGAGAGAAAATTAAAGAAATAAACAATTCTAGCTGAAGCTATTGAAAAAGGCAAACATGATAATATTTGTAGAGACAGTTTTTAGAAGTAGTAACAGTAGCAGCAACAACGGAAGAAAAAGGTGTGGTGGTAGTAGTAGTAGTAAAAGTTGTTGTTGTTGTTGTTGTTGTTGTTGTTGTTGTTGTTGTTGTTGTAGAAGTGTTGGTGTTGGTCGTGATAGTAATGGTGATAGTTGTAGTGGCATAGTTTAATGATGATGTTGATGATACAGTAAGGACATGCTACGTGATATTTTGATGCTATTACAAGCAGCAAATTTTGCCTCGATTCCGAGAAGATGACTGCAATAAGAATATTCATTTCTTCATCAATTTTAATTGGATACGTTTTCCCGATTCTTTGGAAGTAGCGTCATCCAACAAAAACTCATTAGGGACTAATGTAGTTTAGAGCATAATTTTCCGCTTTGCATGCGTTTTATCCCATGAAAATTGATAAAAAATAAAACACTTACAGCAGTTTTCTTGCATGTATTTTCTTTTAAATTTCAGAGCTGGGCAATGTACATGTGTGAGCATGCCATTTATCGCAGCGTGAAAACACTTTATCTTTTTTCTTTGAAATATTGTCCACGACTAGAATGTTCTGAGGAAAGTAACTCTGGTAGAAATAGCATCAATGCTCTTGTACAAGTTATCCCCCATGAACACGAAGAAAAGAAATTTGCTATGCTTTGGTTGGTCCCAGTAGATCGAACATTCAATGTTCAAAGATTTTACCATCACGTCACTAGGACCAATGAAAAAACGTTGGAAAATACAGAGTTAAACGTGTTTGTATGTGAAATACATTGTACAAATACAGATGAACTACTGTAAACGTCTACCTGTACAACACATCAACCTGTCTTAAGCAATCAGCTTCAAAATTTGTTTAATCTCAATTTAGCGGCTATTTGTGCTTATTGGTCACATTTCTTGATCACTCTCAATACATGTTTAACTGTTACACACACACACAAACACACACATGCAAAACCGACATTGTAAATCATACTTAAGTAGAGGTTAAAATGCAATAATAAAAATCATTATTCAAACCGTGTTCAGTGTTCTTAAAAAAAGAGACTGTCGGATAATCTAGTTAACTTTGTAGCGTTTACGTGTACAGTGTTCATCGGCAGTGTTTGTAAATCTCGATTTTGCAGATGTATCGAGAATTGCTGCCGATTTGCTGTTGTAAAAATATTAATAAATCCGCCACATGATTTTAAGTGCCGAAATACGAGTTTGCCTTTGTATCGAGTGTTGAATGTAACTGAATAGGTTTTAAACAAGAAATATCTTAAAAAAAGATACTTGGCTGTGGTAACCAGCTTGATGATTAGTGTCTGAATGGTTTAACATGTAATAGATTTTGTTGTTGGTTTAATAGTTGTGTAATTCCTGTCAGTGCAGCTCTTTGAAATACCACGGATCCAAATAATTTGTACAATCTTGGTAGACACTTACCCAAGGAACATTTATTTCAAAATATTTTGAATTTTAGCCAGTAGTTTTGGAGAAGATTTTTTTTTTTTTTTTTACAAAAGACATATAAGGAAAAATAGCACCTCCCTTGGCGGCAATGTTTTTTCACCGATCCAAAAGGTTTGAAGAATTATTGTAGATATACACCCAAGGAAGATATGTGCCAAATTATTTTGAAATCTGGCCATTAGATTTTGAGAATAAGATTTGTTAAGTTTTTCATCTCTGTTTTTATGGCAACCAGAATTCCACATGGAATTCAATTCTTTGAACAACTTTGAAAGGGGACCACCTAAATAATATCCATTAATGTTTCATCAAAATTTACCAAGTGGTTAAGGAGGAGATGTTTGAATCAAATGTTGACGAACGCCAGACGATGGACGAAGGTCGGTCTTTTTAACCATAGACATATGCTAAAATAACCGATTCTAGTTTTAAAAAAATCTTGTGATGGCAACTGTAAGGGGAGATAACCACTGTAGTGGAGTTTGAGTGATCTGGAACATGGGCCATTCACAACTAGTCATGGTACTTGCAACATATTACCATTATAATCATGTTAGTCAATTATACCATAAATGACTTGACGTGAATTTGGATGGAGGCATGAGTTGCATAATGAAACGATAATCACATATAGCCTATATTTCAATTAGTGGTATGCTTACAATGGATGTAAGTATAGCAATGAAGAGTGGACTTTCTGGTTAACTTTTATTCCTTAAAACATCTGCGCATTAGACTTCGTTCAGATACAAAACGAAACCGGATGTTACGTTTTTGTTGAATATAGGATCTGTCAGGGTCGAACAATCAATTCCGAAATCTATGTATTTCCTATTTTTTAGCGTTCTACCCTTTCAGTTTACCTTAAAAAGGTTCAGTGTCTTACAAATCGGGACAAATCGTTCGCAGGGGAAGAAAACTTCAACTTTTAAAACAAACAGAGATCTATAGAACTCAATTCCGTAACTCCTTTCTTTTCGTTTGACTAATTTTACAATGACCAATGGGACTTTAGCAAAGTATATAATAACCAATAAAAAGCCTAATTTTTATTCCGCTTCATTACTGTGTGTTTCACAGGAAGTCAGGATGAAAATAAACGGCCTATTGGCCGAAAAATGGCCGCAATAGTGAGGCGATCTTTATTCTGAGGTGGTATCGGTACGACGTTTTCTTTACATAGTATAAACATTCACGAGGTGCTGATTTAACATACCGCACATCTGGTCGATGGTTGGGAAGTAAACAATGTCCTTGATGTGGTAAGGTCCGAACTCGAGAGCCGACACTTCCGGTCTGTCAAGAAAGTCGGGACACGACCGGAAGTGATCCTTTATACACTCCATGTGCGGTTTCGACCTTTGCTCACTTAAAAATAGCAAAATGGTTCGTATTGCCATTTTAAAGCGACTCTGCTTATATGTTCAATACAATTCTAAAATAGACAATTTTGAAATAGTGCCAGACATCGGAAATTCAGCTTAGTATAAAATGTATGAAAATACATTTTCCCAAACAAGATAGATTTCTTAAGTTAGTCTTAAATTAACGTTAAATCATTACTTGAAGCTATATCTATTATTTTCATCAGATTATAGACTACGTAAAAGCCAACGCTTACTCGCATATATCGCCAATAAATCCGAACAAGTCTAAAGTAGGCAGGTACTGCATAGCATTCTGACCCAGGGCTTCGAAGCAACCCGAGAAGTTGGACGCCCGGGCCTTCATGCAGTTCACCGGTTTGATCCTCTCTGTTGTCCGGGCTACTGTCGACGCGCCAGTTGTCACTGGTCCTTCAGTCACGCCTACTCTCGTGCTGCTGTTGTCGGGAGTGTCTTGTGTTATACTAGGGTCAGTGCTATTTATAACATCGGTACCATTTAAGCTGGAGACATCTGCAACAGATGTAATTGATCATTTAAAATAGTATTTACTTTAGAAACTGCTTGTGTTTTGATGAAAAAAAACTGTGTTTTTCATTGTGGTAGTGGGAATGCATTGTCGAAATATATTATCCTGTCAATAAAACATGTCGTTTTCACGACTTTAACAACTAAGCGCGTTGCTTCATATCTAAGCTGGAAAGGATGTTGGAATGTCATCAACGTAAGATCTATAATTCTCCATGGCTATACTTACTTTATGATGTATCATAACAGTCAATCATTTAGCGATCGATCTGTATACTGGATTGTTCCCAACTTCTGTCATTTAATGATAATTTGTACTAAAAAGTGACACCAACGATTGGACTTAATGTTAATAATTAACATCAATCAATACTGACTGAGTTATAAAATACTCATATATCATATAACAAAACTTATCAAAAGACGGAAACTGCGTTAATTGGAACGGACAGAATCTAACTTATTTTTCTCCACTCAAAATTTAATTTTACTGTTCAAAATCTTTTATACAACACACAAGAGAATAGGGTTGTTCTCTGGAACAAGGGTGTCACCTGCTGAAGCGTGACGGAAAATGTGTGACGGACAGACAGACAGACGGACGGACAGGCAGACAGATTGACAGACAAGCGACGAAAAAGTTATCCCTATGTGCCTCTGCTTACAGAAGGTGACACAAAAACTAGTGACCTTTATAGGCCGGAAATGTGGGTGTCCGGGTGGCATGGTGGTTACCACACTGTAATTCCAGCAGGTCAAATCCGGGTTCAATCCGATATGTCTCTCCGGCGTTATATATATATGAAAAGTTATTTTCGAAAAAGTGATGTCTACAACTTACATACCTATTCACTTTCAGATCAATGGAGAATATTTTCACAATCGATGTCAATTACTAGCCAAGCGTGGTGAAAGAATAAGGTTTTGAAAAGACCAAGATCTCGTTTCATTTTTTTAAATTCATTTACAAACATTATGTCATTTATGTCGAAATGTTTACAAATCTAGGAACATAAACAAAAAATTGAGCGATATTCGTAAGAGGAATAGAATAACATCTCTCCTAAAACCTGCACATTTCACAGCTTCTAGAGAGACTGTATAGATTCATTAATGGGGAGAAGAAAATATGTATGATATCATTTTCATCATATTTGAAACTTTAGCAGTATTTCTTTAACAGGTCTACATAGTTTGTTATATTCAAACTCATTTCTATCATAAGACTCCAAATATATGACATTTGGAAAGCCATAATAATATCTTCGTATGTACAGAGAGACACATTCAAGTAAAAAGTGGTATTCATCACCGACAGTATAACGGACATTTTCTATCATGATAATCGATGTTATTTCAACTTCTACTCGTAAAAAAATATATATTCCTGGTCCTGATTTAAGAAATATAAGAAGATTTTATTCAAATAACTTTCAAAACATAAGTTAAACTACTCTTTGAATTATCTATATGTTATACATTTTCTAGAGGTATTAAATGCACTAACCATTCATTCACATTATATCTTAAAATATTTGGTACCCTTTCCCTCATAGAGGAAACCATGAAAAGACCTAACTCGCAGGCTGATCAGGTTTTATGCTGTTCGCTGCTCTTCAGTGGTCTGGAAATGAGGATTTTGAATTAAATTTGGTAAGGTTTAACTGTGGTTGTCTGCAGATCAGGCTTTATGTGATACCTATTGAGTGCGTCAAAATGAGTCTATATGAGGGAAAGGGTTAACCAAAATGAGTCTATCTGAGGGAAAGGGTTAAATGTCTTTTTTTTATCCATTTAGCGTAACACATGCAATGTCTCATCCATTTATCATTTAAAACAACATTTTAAGAATATATGTTGTATACAAGCATGTTTCATCCATGTAGAATATGATTTTTTAAATTTATTGAACATATAAATTACTGACAATTATATTAAACATACAGACAGAGAGTTTAGGCTTGCTTTTTAAATTCAAAGTAGCTCTGCACGTGTTTATATCTATCTGTATCTACTTGTTATAGTTTAACAGCTGTTTCACCATAACCTATTGTTTATATCTATCTGTATCTACTTGTTATAGTTTAACAGCTGTTTCACCATAACCTATTGTTTATATCTATCTGTATCTACTTGTTATAGTTTAACAGCTGTTTCACCATAACCTATTGTTTATATCTATCTGTATCTACTTGTTATAGTTTAACAGCTGTTTCACCATAACCTATTGTTTATATCTATCTGTATCTACTTGTTACAGTTTAACAGCTGTTTCACCATAACCTATACAATTAGGTGTATTTGGTTAGACATTTAAACATTTTTTTTTCTTAAAAAAATATAAGTTCTGTTTTTTCACTATCATTACCATATCCTCAGTATTCACATCCAAAAAGCAATACATGTATTGGTTTAAATATTTTATGAAAAAGTTCTGTTTGAAGATCGATACTTAAACACACGCCGTTGGCTCTTTTTCATAAAAAGCACATTACATCTATTGGCTTACTGAGAAATATATTGCTTACATTCATGAAATGATGCTTTTCTACTAAAAAGTTACTCCGGCATGGTCTCAAGTTTATCTTTATATATTTTGAACTCATGATTTATTTGTTTACTTTAACTGAATATAAGACTTTCGTTTTCCTTGTGGTCGTCCCTGATAATTTCCATTTTTGCAAATCCTCCATAAGCATCCAATTCTTTTTGCAATTCTAAAATTCAGTTTCAGAAATTAAATCAGTATCGTCAGCATAAAAAAAACAATTTTATAAACTCTATCAGTCTTGAATCATTCATGTTTTGAAACTGCCAAACTTTTTACATACATTTCATTTAGAAATAAATCATGTTAATCAGTCACATACAGAGGAAATAGCAACGGGGTTAGGTATGCACCTTGCCTAACACGAGAAAAACATGGAAAATATTGAGAATTTACACCGTAAAGACGGACAAAACTTATATAGCTCTTTCACGAAGCCAGATCTAGGTACTTTAATCTCTGGCGTTTATCATGCGTTACAACAGTATTGTATAATCTAACGACAAAACAAACGTGTATCTTATAGCTATTAAATTTTGAACATAAAAGAGACCTATACACCTATTAAACCAATAATAACACAAACTATTTTTTTTTTCGGCGTAGCTGTATAATTTCGATTTCAACTCGCATCTTAAACCAATCAAATGTACGCTAACAGCGGTAAATAATTCTAAGCTGAATAAAAGGACTCCTGTTATTGGTTAACGCATCGTTATGGACTATAAAATTACTGTAAATAAGGGGTGCAGCTAGTGTATATCATTCAGCTTGGTGTTATTACTTTTCTTTTTGATGTAAACATGAAAGTATTTTCAGTAAGTTAAATACAATCCTTTTCCATCAATTGAGGAATGCTACTTTGTGAAAATGATTTAAAACAACAAAAAAGAATCCACCGTGTTATGACATGAAACCCCTTAATTACTATGTATATTGAATTCTTCCAGCCTGCCGAGATGCTCTCATTGAAAATTAATTCGCCAAAACCAAAACAACTAATAACGCTTTTATATCATAATTGTCATATGCAATAATGATATGAACAAATATCAATCAAGCCTATTTACAGATATAATTTTTTGTATTACCGTCTATAAATAAGTATATTTCATAGAAAAAATACTGAACTATTTCTAGAGCGTAATAAATTTGTTGTGCGTCGGTCTTTCGCGCGCTTTTGCTCGGAATGTTCTAGAAGACTGGAAATCTCGTTTTTCTTTCATCCTACGCCGAATATTTTTTTTTTTTTTTTTTTTTTTGTAAATTGGAAGTTATGCTAGTGGCCTCCGGCGGCGTCAGTGGACGCTAATTAGTACATTGCAATGTTGAATCACCGCCTCCTTACCTTTACATGTCGCCCGATATCGTACTGCAGTGAGAGATGGACAGTTGTACGTGTTTGCACAAATTCATACTAGGTTTGAGAAATCCTTCAGCTATTTTAGGTTGAAACATATTATTTACAGTATGAATTCTGATTATAGTGTATGCATCCTCGCCGTCACGATGGTTTCATCATGTACATACCTATTTTGGTAATTTCCACGGTAAACACGGTACAGGTGTATCTTTTAACGTTACAAAAGAAAAATTCAACTTGGAAGGAGTGGAGAAGTAAAGCGGACACCAGACTTAAGTATGTAGGTTTTACTCAGACTAAAACTATGCCCATTGATTTCATTTCAATATGGCCTTAGTTCATACTTGAGTAATTTCGAGAACACGGGACTAGGTGTTTACGTAATAAAGTGTTGTTGTTTGCTAGGGTAAGACTCCTAATGTCATAAAGTAACAATAAAGTAATTTCATAAAATACTAATTATAGTAATATAACAAATCTTATGAAAATCAATGTGTACTTACTTGATGTTACACATAGCAAAGCCAACACAAACAGCCTTGTATCCATAGTGACACGTGAGCGAGTGTCCCTCGCCACTTCGAGTCCTCACGTGCCTCTCCAGCTGTCACCGCCTGACAGGCTAAGGGACGACGTTATGCAAACGCACGTCATATTCATATAGTCGCATTTTACTTGTGTCAGACCATCGCTGTCAATTTGAACAGCTTTATTTATCTTTTAATCATAAATTCTCTCGGTTTTTTGGCCTTATATATATATCAATATAATCCCGGTTACTTTTTAGGGTGTATAAAACACAGGTATCCGTATATAGGAATATGTTTGCTTGTTTGATTTAACGTCTACTGCCACACCGAAGAGATGTGTCCTGATACAACACCCAGTAACGTGCAAGATGAGGTAACAAATTAAAAATAAATGGAGAGGGAAATTTAAACAGATATCCTCTGGCTCCGGGACAAAGCACCTGTCCACACCTCACAAGTTGCAGTTCCTGTTACAACTGAGTATGCATTCGACATATCTTGCCTCATGCTCCGCATTTGCCCTCGTACATAATTACCTACCAACATTCTAGAATATATGCCTAGCTGTTTATACATTTACTTAGACTACTGTAACTTGACCAGTTATATACGTGTTGACTAGAACATTTTTAAACAACAGCACCAAATAGTATCCGTGTTAAAATTAAAGTCCTTGCAGTATTATTCCTGAAGAATCATTAATTTTCGTTGGGAACTAATTTTCGTTGATATCGCGAATGACTTTATCCACGAATATTTGTCTCCACGAAAACTGGTTATTTCATTGACCTTATGTTTTCTAGAACATGGTTCCACGAATATATATGTACCAACGAAATTGATTTAATCACAGATTCCACGAAATTTAATATCAACGAAAATAAATGATTTTACAGTACTACTTTTCATTACTACACTATATTGTTGAAGGGTCGTTATTATTGAACATCTTTTTTCGACTCTGTTCGAAAAACTTTATTACTGACAAGTAGCTTAAGTATGTATTGCAACCATGACAGAATTTTACACGCAACATTTTTACGCTGTCGATGTTCCTTTATAATGTAACATCCATTAATTTTGTTGAACATGATAAAAATGTTAACATCATCATCTTGGAAGAGGAAATGACCGTCTACAATTTACTTGAACGATATATTCAATCTATATTTCACAAAACGAAACACCAAACATTTTAGGTTGAGAAGAAATTGACGCCGGTTTGGCTATATGTACCAATGGTTTCTCTGAAATATATCTCATGCAGTTAATGACTGTAATTGATTTAGTACATTTTGAAAGATTCAATGGCTTAAAGGAGCAGTTTGAATATAAAACAGAATAGATTGTCCAAGTTTTATATTTATTTGAAGATTTATTATTTAGGTACACGGAAACTTTTGTCAAAAGAGATATATACATATATCTGGTACAGCTATAATAGTTTCTTAATATATATACTGAGAGCAAAGCCAGGGAGCTATACAATTAACATTTTTTACAACTTTGG
The DNA here is from genome assembly GCA_021229015.1 of Solen grandis. Classification (NCBI taxonomy): domain Eukaryota; kingdom Metazoa; phylum Mollusca; class Bivalvia; order Adapedonta; family Solenidae; genus Solen; species Solen grandis. The sequence continues at coordinate 5,712,576 of CM037785.1, forward strand.
TATGTCACGACCTGGTATCAAATCCACGACCTCCCGATTCAAGGGCGGGTGCTATAACCACACAGCCATCGGGACCGAGCTGGGGAATATATTTCAGCATACATATCCAAATATGTAATAATGATAATATACAGTACTATGTAAAAAATAATACAACATGTGTGAAATAAAATAAAAAGTAGGAATTAACCAGACAGATTTTTGTCCAAAACGAAGTTATAAAATGAAATTAACACAATATCAAAACAAATTTCGGAATAAAAATAAATGCAAACCACGCTTCAGTGGTTGGAGTTATTGGAAATTTATAAATTTATGAGCGGATTAGGAATAGTGAACACAAAATGTTACCATGCCACTAGATATTCAAATCCTATTAATTAAGGTGTAAGGTGTTAAAATTGCAAAACACTTAACTGTCACGAGACGAGCTAAATGTTTATAATCTATGAAAAAAATATCTCATATTAATCATGGAGATGTGATAAACAATAAATAAGATAACTTCTGAATGATTTCAAAGTCCGATGATACATTCTAGCTAGAGGGGGCGGGGGGGGGGGGTGTATTCATTAACAAGATGAAGACTGAATCCAAGGGGACATGTGTATGATTGTAAAAAGAAGCGAACCGCGAAATTCGGATCGTTTTAAGGATTTCGTTTCAGTATTATTTAGTAAGCATTCCCATTTTCTTTCATCTCTATCCATTCAAAATTAAATAAAATAAATATATCCATAAATGAAACGATGAGGTTTAAAAAATAAATCGGTGTGTACTCATGATCTAATGGAAAAAAAATACATTGGGAAAGATGAGTCACACTTTCATCCATGACTGCCTGTTACGTATAAATACATCCGAACAGTAACCGAATAAGTCGGGAGTTTGTAACCCCATCGAGATATACGCATATTTCTTAGACGTGTGTCAAAGGTGCCATATATTGTCTTTTAAGTGTAAAGTATTCCTGGTGCAACTTTTGCAAAAATTAATTGTTTATCCAAATACTTGCACTATAACTCTCTCTCTTTCTCTCTCTCTCTCTCTCCCTATCCCCCTCCTCAATTAGATACCTGTTTTTTCTATTTGTAATGTCCCCAAAAGCGGACTATTTCTACACACTTCTCCATGTTATTACTTGGTATACCAGAAAGTAATACGTTCTGTTCTGTACTGAAAAGAATTATACACGTTCGTCTTCTAGTCCTTTAAAGACCAGTTAATGGCCATGCAACTGCGACAAACTTAGTATGATGAATTGTCTGTATGGATGAGTTGTCTCTCTTCTTTAGGCCAAACAGGCAATGCCAGGTAGAGTTTGCTGTTTATATATATCATGACATTAATTGTAATTTTTGTCATCTTTATTGTCATTTTGTCAAAATAAGTGTTCTTTTTTATAATTTAAAACTCGACGAACACATTGTACTATAACGAAGTATTTGGGGACTTTCGACGGTCGGTCAGTCTGTAGACGAGAGTTGTCCGTACTATTTCTCGGCTACCTTTGGCCAGGTTTTGATTTATTGTGTACCAAGCTTAGCTGCGCATATTGTTGTCACGTTTTGAGCAGCTGGATTTTAAATGGGTCATGGCCCTTTGTTATATAAATTGAATATGTCTTGTCTTACTATTTCTCGGCTACATTTGGCCTGATTTTTATTTAACTTCACAATATTATTTCTAGTGTCTAGTTGTGCATATCGTTGGCACGTCGTGACCGTCTTGATTTTACATGAAATACGGCCCTTCGTCATATCTATTGAAGAAATTTTGTCGACACTATTTCTCACTTTTTACAACTGGTCATTTTAAAAATACATATTGATTTTTTTTTTTCTAAAAAAAATATTAGTTTCAGTTTTTATTTACATATTACCCAAATGCAATTTTCTTTTCATACGGTGACACGGTGTGACACGAGGCAAGTATGTGTCAGCTAATAGTTAGCTATTACTTCAACCATATACAGCGCATTAATCTTGAGACGAAATAGTCTGGTCATGTCTGCATCATAGGCTAGCTGTTATTAAGTCCTTCTTTTACACATATTAAGGGTCTCCTCTCAATACATATTGCATATTCATATTTATTGAAAAAAAAAAAAAAAATTTTACTATTAGAATTTATCATATGACATTATGCTTAAACAGTTTTTTTTCGGTTCCGTTAAGCCATCACATATTTTCTTATATTTAACACGTTACATATAACTTTTAGGCCGAATTATACCACTCCGCTTTACGGGCGTGTATTCTATATAGATGCACAATGTGCATAGTGTGTTGGACTTGAACAGCTGGATTAAATGTGTTTGCTGCAACTTACTTTGATCAAAAAGATGCATTACTCATATGATGTTGAAAATGTATGAGAAATACACACGTTAAATCGTTATTCTCAGATAATATTTGAAATTATTTTCTTGGTGTTAGATTACAAATAGTAATTTTTTCACAGTCCGTCCATTCATGTTTTTGTTTGTTTGTTTGTTATAATCGCGATTTACTGTCAGTATAGGTCATATGATAAACAAAATCTGACATGAAATGTCGCCAGAGGCTCGCTTAACAACATTTTCATGAATTCGTTAACAATTCATGTCAGATCATATGCTATTAATTCTTTCTACCCTAAGACAATTCTAGTTCTAGTTCTAGATTGTAGTTGATAAAAAAATGAGATGGTTGGTAAAACATGGCCTCCTTACTACTTCATGTATACATATACTTTATCCGACCAAGCTATAATGGGTACCCCCCCCCCCCCCCACACACACACACACACACCACACCCCAGAGTAAACATTCTTGTTATAGAACGAACTATAACCGTCGAGACAGTGAAACAGACTATACTTTACTGCAGATATTTATAACGTTCGATCCGAAATAGGTCAAATGTGCATTGAAGAAGAGTATTTTGATAAAACCGGTCTTAAAAAAGGCATTAAACTTCCTTTCGATAGAAAATTATATATTTTTAATTTCATCAAAAATAAAACCTTAATACTTCCTGTCGGTAGATACTGATGCGTTTTAACTAAACTAGTATTGGCTCTTCCTGTCGGTATTTAGGGTTCCTGTCGGTTCTTGACGGTTACTGTCGGTTCTTGGCGGTTCCTGTTGGTCTTGACGGTTACTGTCGGTTCTTGGCGGTTCCTGTTGGTATTTAGGGTGACCCGATTATCTAATTCAGTCAGAATATTGTATCAATATTTTGTGAAGAAGAAGCTTATATTCCAGCAAGTTGTCATCTCAACTAACAATTGTGCGTAACTTTTTTTCTGTAAGTATATGAATAAATCGGTCAGATATTCTTTCGACAGGCTTACGTCATCATTCTTAAGTCAAAAGTGGGGTAAGACAGCAACGCCGAAAAAACAATGGCATATTAATGTAAAGAAAACTCGTAAACACCAGTTTTCCGGTTATTTGATGAGGGGCGTCGTTTACTAGGCGAAAGAAATCCCAGTGGCCACTCTGTTCCCTCTAAATCTTTACCTAACATGAAATACGTATGTCCCTCTCTGGTATTATATTGTCATTTAATCACGCGAATAATGCATCATGCTTGTGTCTCCTATCTATGTCACGTGGTACAACCCGTCACTTAAGGCTTAGTAATTAGTTCTGGTTCCACTTAACGCAACTTTTGTGGACATTAATTAGATTTGATCCTTTCAATAATTCAAACGCTCTGGAAGAGAAAGGGACAATTGTTTTGTGTCGTTAACACACCGCAAGAAAAAAAGGATATTCACTTGTGATACGGACGGAAATGCAGTAATCGAATCGTCGTTCGACATTATTTATAATTTCATCAACACAAGTATTTCCCTAATATACTCAGAACGTTGTTATCGGTAGAGCACAATAGTAAGCCACGCATTACCCAATAAACTGCTATTTCCTTTACTTTTAACTATATGGATACATATCACAAAAGACTTCAGTGAAACATCTCCCTGCAGTGACAGCACCTCAGTAATAAGTTTACCTAATTCAAGGCAGAAATCTGATTAAGATCCCAAAAAGCTTTCCCACGGATTTTATGCGTGAAATTTCGTCAATTGAGATAAATCGAGAAGCATTTTATCTGAATTTATATATCTAACGTGTTGGGAAACTTTGACAAGGGCTTCATTGTTAAAATCTGCATGTGTATAATGAGTTTAAATAAAGGTAAAATGTATCTTAATATCGGACATGGGGGTTACCTTTCATGATGGTCTCAGTAATAGATTATTCATTAAAAGTCGTACCAGATATGATGTTTGCATTACAAAACGCGTGACTTGTCCTCTATTATATCTAGTTATACCACCCAATTGAAATATATTGCTTAGCTGATTTGAACGATTTAATACCTCAATTTCTTTATAATACAACCCGCAAAATATATATTATGGCAATATATATTATGGCAATATACAGATGACATTTGTTAATATGTTAAACATTCGGACGAAAATTTAACACCGAACACAACACCTAGACGTCAGCTAAATTTAATATTCAAAGGTTCAATATTAAGTTGACGTTAGATTAAACTATACAAAATATAGAAAATAAAGTTAGTTCAACCAGGGTATTATTTATAATGTCGTTTCATGACACGGTAATAGAGTTTAATTTGACAGAAAGTCAAATTCTTTGACGGAATTTTACATTGTTAAGTTTATTATCAATCTATCTGTTGCATGTTGCATTTCTTTTGATTTTTTTTAGAACAAATAGACTGAAATGTCTGATTTATTCATTAAGATAACATGGTTTCGGATCTTAAATAAAAAAGGGTAAATCATTCGGCAGATTTTCTTATCCTGATTTTAAAGTTAGTGTTTAATGTTTATTATTTTTTTTAAAAACAAACAAAACGTATGTTAACATAATAAAATGCTATTTTATAATTATTATAACAGATATTAGCATAACATAATTTCAGCATCAAGCAACATTTGACTTCGAGACACCTGCTTTATATTCTCGTCCGGTTGTTTAATCTTCTCATTAGATACAAGTACATGTATTAGCATTTCAAAACATGCTAAAATCGCCGTTAGCCACGTAAACAGAAAGTTATACTGTGACGTACAGGGAAATTATATGTCGAAAAACCTGAAGGAGAGATTGTTATCAAAGCTGATATTAGAAATTAATCCCGATTCATGTGAAATAGGAAGCTATGTTTATGACTGTTTAACATACATGAATCAGGTGTTGATCACTTATAGCATCGATATAAGCAACAGAAGTTTGATGTTTCCCTTTTATGCACATAGCTGTAGTCTTGTTTCGAACAGAATTTATGCACAATTACCTTGAAGAATGTATTTGAAGCTATGAAGCTTCTTCTTGTCGATAAGAAGTATAAGCTGTGCAAAAATGAAAAGTGGAATATGGAATGCAAGGAACAAAGGGGCGTACTCCGATCCAATCTGCCCAATTATTCGACTACCAGTCCTAGCAACATGTACTTCCGGTACCCTATACAACCAGTCCAGATTTCCCAGCGTTCAAAACAGTTTTCCCAGAGCTTCTTCCCGGCATAATCTAATATGTTAATCTCTCTGCGACCGACTGAGAAGGAACCTGTTTTTCTATTACATCAGCGGTGCGGGAGTAAAAAGTTGCTTTCCTGCTTCCTTTTGTAAATTTCTTTCGTTCAAATCTTTCTTAAATAGACTTAAAGCGTTTTACTGAAGAAGTTAATACTCCCTGTTTCACCTTTGATATTATTAAGTGTTGGTTTGAATTATTGTTTTTGTCAAGCACTGAGCACGATTAAACATGATAAGACGCAGAGTATGCTATTTTACGTCTTTGTGTCATTTTGTATTCTTCAAATACAAAGAAGGTTAAATAATAAACAAATAGAAATGAACTGGTGCACTGCAAATGCCTTCAGTGTACAACACAATCATTGTTAAAATGAATTGCATAAAAAGCCTTTCCCCTCATGACAATTAATTTTGTCCTATGTTTGGTAAATACAAAGGTTTAGCTGATAATTATCGTAGAAAAGATAATTATTTAACCGTTATGAATGTAAATTTGGATGTATTTTAATGTAAATGATTTAATTGTTTAAAACGACCATGTTATTATTTAAAATGCTAAAGGCAATATTAGATAATGAAACACAATGTACCTCTATTTCTATTGCAAGACTATATCGAGGGGTAAGAGCGAAACTAGGCTTTCGTAAGATTTCAATGCTAGTTTGCTCAATTCATTTTCTAAAACAAATATATTTTACTACAACTTTAATATATAATTTTATAACAACATAATTAAATAAAATTAAAATCGGAAAAGATCAATCATTCATCAATTTACCGTAAGCAATTGCAAATTCATTCTAACAAGTTATTTTGATACCAGAAGCAGATAGTTGAATTGACTGCGTGTTCGTCAAGCTTATGATAACACAATTTTATCTTAAATCTTTAAAAATATGACAATAGTATTTGGTCAGAGAATGATAATATGATAATATTTAATTCACAAGATAAAACGATTAATTGTTAGGAAATTGTTGCTAAAATATATTTTACTCATCTCTTAAGAGATTCTTAAAAGCACTTTTGATTAGTTTGCATAAATGATTCCCCTACAATAAACTAGCATTTTTTTCACGGGCAAGAAAAAAAAATAAAAAAAAATACTGTAGCACCCTTTCGACCTCTATCTAGAAAATCAGAATTAATGTAAAGGTCATTAGGTGTATGTACGTTAAATGAATCCCGGGCACTTCTATTGAAATAAAACCTATGAGAAAATGAACTACCAAGATTGCTTAATAGGCATTTTTGCCAATACATACTGTATGACTATATATTATTTTTGCAATATCAAGATGCATCGATGTTTAATATGAAAAGTAAGTTTTAGTTTCTGTATGTTGAGATTCAGTGCAATACTCACAAGACTGAACACCATGAGAACTGAAATGAAAACCCTTAAACTTGAAGTTGTGCATAATCTCCGTCACAAGGTCGAACAAGCTTTAAAACCTCTTGCTAGAAACTACTGTACAGTGACAACGTGTACTTTAAATTTGAAAAAAGGACATATAGAATCACGTGTGTTTCGACTTAGAAATGGATTAAGAACACAGGGACACAAAATTACTCATCGCTGTACACTGATGTTGGGTGAGTTGTAAATACATACCAGAGAGAAGAATCAATCTCACTTATCTCAGATATTAGGCGCTGTTGTTGACACAAAGATGGCACAATCCTTCCACTTAATGCTTACAAGTGTTCTGAGGAAATGTTCGTTTAATTTAAAATGTGATTTTAGTTAAAATTCGAATCCCCTGTTTTCATACTCGTACAATATATGGGAAAGTGATACATGGTTGTTTATTTTGATGATAAACATAAATCAATAAAATTCATCATCACTATCTTGAAATCTGACATTTGACCTGCTCACTTGGAATGGCCTATTATTTTTCTCTGATCATATTTTTTTCAGTGCTCCAGTAACAATATATTTTGCAATCCGTATCTAAAAGATATCCATGTCACGCTGGATGTAGCTGTTAAAAATGGGTTTGATATTCATTTTACACACATTATACATTGTACTTAACGAACAATGAAAAACGATACATGTATAATTAGATAAAGGTCTTACATGTATATAGGATTGTATTGTACTCAAATACATTTTTACACTATAAAAATTCTGATCTTTCTTTATTTCTTTTGACTTATACAATATTGTACATCGTCAATACATAATACATATTTAAATATTAAACACGTGACACAAAACCCTCTCTCGCCGACTCATTCACTGACATACACCCTCATACACACTCCTGTCTTCCAAAAGTTTTCCTGAGATTACACTACATATTTTATATACGCTACATATTTTCCACAGCTATTGTTGTAAACAGTGAACATCTAAAATTTATACATCAAAAGTTTAATCTATATTTATATGTTATTATAATGCGGAGAATAGAACTTAATTTAAACCATTTTGCTTCAATGATTATCCTTGCCAAATGCACTTGTACCTTAACAAAACTTCATTTAAATATTTTTAAAATTTAATTTTTAAACTTGTCAAAATTTTATTTTACAATTAAATATTTTGATTTCATACATTATTATTTTTGTATATATAATATACATATATATCGCTTATTTTTTATATTATCATTATCCCTTAATCTCTTCCTAAAATTATAGGAAGATTGTAGAATAAGAAATATTCTAATGTATAAATATATAATAAAAATTTTCTGCGTAACAATCCCTCTTATATCTCCAACGAAACGAAATTTAGGGAAAAAAGAAGGATAATGTTTAGGATACATAAACATATAATGCATTAACTTCTAAGACACATCTATAAACAATCGTAGCACATAAGTATAAATCTGATACTTATCTTATCATCCATTTACAATAATCCTCATTATGAGTCTTATATCAACATTCACCTTTTCATTTAATATTCTTGTACTTTTACATACTTATCATACATCAAATGCTCACACTACTACAGTGTTATCCTGTAACACTGATTCACAAAATGCTTTCATGCACTTATTACATATACTAACCTATTATAAAATCAACACAGTAATAATAATGTCTACTTATCCAATAATCACAATATAATACATACCGTCCTTACAAACTACCATCATACTATTCACATTAATAAAACTCTATGTACATTACAAATTCAGTGATTCATTTCTTATTCGTGTTGCTTTTCTAATACATTTTGGCAGATTTAATAATGTTTTTTTTTTATTTGTACTATTAAGTAAATCAATAAACTTAAGCATACTTGGGTTTCTTTATATAGGCCCTACGTATATCTTTATATTTATCACAGATTAAGATAAAATGATACTCATCTTCTATATTATTTTTGTTACACAATATACACTTTCTCTCAGCTCTTTCTTTTCTATCTCTACCGTATCTTAATGTTTCAATGAATAAATTATTTGCACTGATTCTTAAATCTTACTTAAACATATTCTGTGTTTTCCATATAAGATGAAAAAGTATATATAAAAAACATAAAAAAAAAAAAAAAACAGAACAAATTTCGTTTTGAGATTGTATTTATTTTTTTAACAACTTTTCTACTTGTATTCATGATAAAATCACCGGATTTCTTCACAAAATGTTATTGATAATTGGTTTATTTTTCAAGAATTTAAGGACTTATAATTAAAATGTTTATACAACATGTTATATGATATATAAGATAGTCAGCCTAAAAACAACACCACAGTTAAAATAACAGTTTAAAAGTGGTCTTGTGAATCAAACAAAAGTAACATACCTTTCCAAACAAAGCAGATTCGACAAAAAACAAAGGATTACAGTGGAAATTTAAGTCTCTGTGAATATCATGTTAAAGCATTTACAGTTAAGTCTATAATAAAATATATATATTTAATATTATTACAAAATTGTTTGACACACCCATGTTCGTATCACATATTGTTGCTACTTGGAAAAATAAAGACTTAATACTGTTACTTTCATAAAAATACACGATCCCTCCATTAACCCATTGCTTGGAAATTCACATGCATAAAGCGTTTGGCAAACTTTATGTAAAGCGTCACTTCGCTTCTAGCTTCTGTCTAAGCATTAATTCGTAATAGGTAAACGAAGCTCTAGATTTTGATAATCATTTTGTTTAGTCCAATTTATCGTATTTGGAACCTTCCAGCGATAAAGGCTACAGAATAAACAGATGTCGGAGTTGAGTTCAGATCGCAAAACGCAAAATTAATTGTTTGAAACCGGAAGTACCGAAGGATTCGCGGTTTTAAACCATACAACTTTTCAGGAATTTGACCCCATTTAATATACTGATATTATAATTTATCAATTATCGCCCAGTAAATGGAGATCACAACAATTGAACAATTAAGGCATACTCATATATACACATATATTACATTTAACTAAACTTAAGACAAATAATTAATATTGTCATAAACAACATTACCGTCATGAAGACAAATCATGACCAATATAATTTTATATTCTTAGACAATACATGCATGCTTTTGTTTCAGGAAATATCTATCTCCAAAGAAAAAAAAAGAGAAAAGCTTTGTTTTTAATTTTATCTTTTATTGAAAAATCAAATTACCTAATTTTAATAATCTGTCTCTTTTAAACAGCTCCACATTTTTTTCTTGTATATTTCGCACAGATGATCTATAAAAAGGTATTTTACATTAAAGTTTACAAGGTATAAAAAAACTTTTCAAAATAAGATTATGTTAATAATGGAAGAAAATAGCAAAAAAGATAATAAAAAGACACATTATTACCATTAGTACGATATTGTGATGTAGTATTTTATGCTTTACTCTTGTGTGAATGTTAAATTTCATAAAGTAATATGTTCATGTTTTCTTCATGTAGTTGATTTCTTTTTTTTCCTTCTTAGACAATACATGTTTGCATGTTCCTGCGCCCTTTTGTGATTGAATTTCAGTTAATGAAGCACAAGGAGAAGAGATGTTGCAGAATTTTATTATCAACTGCAATAAAGCAACGATGATTAGTGAAGATTTCTGACAGGCAGCAGCATATTATTATACAAATCAATCCAGTCGAACCGCTTGAAAAAGTATTTTCACAAGAAATTCTTCATGTAACTTGCAAATGCATAAACATTAAATTCTCTGCACGTGTTTTGTATGTCTGTCAAATGTGCATTAAGAAAACTAATGGACTTTTTATTATTTTTTTTCGACAGGGATGAACGTTTCGATTTCAAAATTGGAGTAATATGCCAAGTTTTTGATTGATTTGTTGGAAATTTCGTATAATACTTCCAAATATTTGTGAAAATATTAAACGCTGTATGGAGTTATGAACTGGGTGATCATAACGAATTTCTCCGTCGTTTCTGTGTTAATTAAGAATTTGAGTAATGCGAGGTTAAAATGTAGAATGAACCAAGGATTGGAGCTGCAATTAGGAGTCTGTATGTATCATGGAATACAAAAAATAAAAAGTATTAATATGTAAAACAATGCACAGACATAAAACAGGTATAAATAGATAGTTTCGAGTAGATACATATCTTTGTTTATTTATTAGTGATGCCGTGCACAGACGTCGAGATATTGGGCGGTCAGCAACATCATGCAAAGGATCGTTCACGAAAACGATGAACCTATTGTATATGCCAGTTTTCTTTATTTGACTTTGTTGTAACGCTGTTCTAATGCAATATTTACAGTTTTCACAAAACGGATGTTCTCTATTTCCCATGTTTACGCATATGCCGTCAGATTTATAATAATAATAATAATAATGATAATAAAATCATTATTTATAGAAGGTAGCTAAGTAAGTGTACAAACATTGTAAGTATAATTTCTTTACATGAGGCCTTCTGAAATAGAATATCAATGTTCTGTACATTGGTGATAAAAAATACAACAACAACAAACAAGCGAAATAAAAACAAGTCTTAAGTTCTTAATAAAAATCACTTTGCATATTATCCATGTCATCGCGTAGGCCTTTAGGGAAGGTCGTTGAAGCGGTAAGTATATTTTGGGAGTTTGACTTATGACGATTCACGAAATTTACCCCGCTCAACGTTAACGGAGGTTGCTATAGTAATTGTGGATTTTGATCGATTGCAATTTGTATCATTTTTTTTCTTTCGGATTAAGTCAAAATATATCAAAGTATCACATTGAAAAAATATTCTGATAACCATATTAATAAATAAGTTAATTGATTTTCTCCGGATATTTTCCAAATGCCTTTCGTGTATTGGGAACATTGCAAATTCCTTGATGCAAGCATACATCATTAATTAAAACGTTGCATTTGTAATATATTTTCTATTTTTATGACAGTTATTAGGTTTGATTTATGAATTATTAAGCATCATATGATACACGCTTTTGATGCATTTGATACTATCTAACTGAACAACTCTCAACAACTTTTCATCAATGATTGCTACACTTCTAGATTGTAATAAAAATATACCACCTAATTCACCAAATATACGAAAAATGCGTTTACCTTCTAACTCCAATAAAATTCTCTTCATTACATTAAGCAACAGACAGAACCATACTTAAAAACTGGAGAGAAAAATTAATCAACCAAGTATAGACTATGTATTACTGACAGAAATATTTCTGAAAAATACTGATATGTCTGACTGTAACATAAAGAAAGCTTTCAATGTCTGCCAAGATAAAACATCAAACGTTACATTGAATTCCCCCTCTGTTCTTAAAACAATTCCCATATATCTAACATGCTACAATATATATTTTTCTTGTATTTAAAAGTAACACGATAATGTTCCCCCCTTTCCAAAAAAAAAAATCTTGTTTTGTCAGTGCTTACAAATAGTTTCCATTTGTTACAATATTCGTCTTGTAATACCTATCTGTAAACTCTCTATATCTAAGAAAATCACACTATCTCAAACACAAAATAAAACATTTGTAATATACTAATATAAACAACTTCATACACATTTGATATGAAGAACAAATCTATATCGTTAAGAGACATTGAAAATTGAACGGCATAATTGACTATTTACTATCTAACTTTTACACAGTTTCCACCAGTTGACAATGTTTTTTTCTACACATTGATAAAAAGTATTTGTTAAAGCAATAAACACACGATATAACTTTTGATTATAATTCAAAAATAGTTTAATAATGCCATGTAATATAAATATATTATCAACGGTTTCAATACGTTATCTCAAACCAGTCTTTTACTGAAAAAATGGGTATTGTCTTTCCCATTTGGAAACTTGAACTTAAGATAGTTGCGTAAAGGAACTGAAATTATGATACTATCACATATTTAGTGTTTTCCAACAACAAAGTTCGTCAATGTAGTGTAAAAGGCACTGATTGACTTATTAAGTAACTATGTTTCATATATGCACAAGTCTCAAAATGTATGTAATTTCAATTCATTTAGATGTTACAAGTGTGTCAATTTTTTCGGCCGTCAGGCCGTTTATTTTCACCCTGACTTCCTGTGAAACACACAGTAATGAAGCGGGATAAATTCAGGCTTTTCATTGGTTATTATATACTTTGCTAAATTCCCATTTGTCATTGTAAAATTAGTCAAAAGAAAAGAAAGGAGTTGCGGAAACGAGTTCTTAAGACCTCTGTTTGTTTTGAAAGTTGAAGTTTTCTTCCCCTGCGAACGATTTGTCCCGAATAGTAAGACACTGCACCCTTTTTAAGGTAAACTGAAAGAGTAGAACGCTAAAAAATAGGAAACACATAGATTTCGGAATTGATTGTTCGACCCTGACAGATCCTATATTCAACAAAAACGTAATATTCCGGTTTCGTTTTGTAGCCCGCGAAACGAAGTCTAATGCGCAGATGTTTTAAGGCTGTAAGTGTCTACCAAGATTGTACAAATAATTTGGATCCGTGGTATTTCAAAGAGCTGCACTGACACAGGAATTACACAACTATTAAACCAACAACAAAATCAATTACATGTTTAACCATTCAGATACTAATCATCAAGCTGGTTACAACGGCCGAGTATCTTTTATAAAGGTATTTCTTGTTAATTAAAAAAAGAATATAGTGTATTATTCAACAGGTCCTCTTTTGCCAAGAATATAAGTACCATATTTTCCTTGCTAATATCTGGCGATTGCATGCCCTGTCTTTATAGGAGCTGTCTGGTACATTTTACTAATGAATGTCTATGAATGATATACAGACAAGAAACTGGTTATGCCAGTGGGCTTTGTAAAGGATCTATCTATAATCCTGATACAGATGTACATTATTTACCCAAACAACCTATTATTAATATTTTATGCCTATAAAATTATATGTATAATAAATATTCCCGTTAAATCTTTGTCAATGGAGGACTGAAATTTATAAGGTAAAAGTACACATTATTAATATTTCTTATCCAAATTTTCATATAACCTTTCTAGCCTATACCTTAAAAATTTAATTTTTGTAAGAATTTGATCTTTATAACGATTCTACTAATTGATAGCATTCATTATAATAATTTGCAAAAGTCTGGTCATGGTTTTCGAAATTCCAACATTACAGGTATTAATACTTGTTCTTACATACTAGAAAACATATATCACCAAATTCTACAAAGAGAATGCATTTCATTATATTATTGCAAAGCGGGTCTAATCTCTGGATGGCAATACATATATATATATATACATACACCGTTAACAGTTGTATCAGCATAAAACGTCAGACCACACAACAAGTTTAAAGAGAACTTTGACTGCGATTCTTATTCGTAGAAATCATATCAGTTTCTATATTACACGAACTTTTAAACTTACATAAGCATGTAATTACCTGTCTGATCTAAATAGCCTTCTTCAGACCAAATTCTTTGAGGACAGGCATTCAGGCGAAATAGATTAATAAATATATTAAACTGAAGCTATGGTGAACTTGCAAATAGTTTAAATGAAATAATCTTTTCTTTTCATTTTACAATAGGACTCGAAGTAGCAAACGCGTGTCTGGTTTAAAATGTTCAATTTTATTCTTCAAAATGCATGTAAGATGAATAGAAAAATAGACTAAGGGATTCTTTTCAATCGTCAGTTATAATTCTCCTTTCCTTGCCTGACAGAATGTAATCAGTTTGGTAAATAACCTGAAGACATCTGCGCCGGAAAAGGAAATTCTCAAAGTATGGCTGTACTCTTGCAATAGTTTGTCGCATGTCTTCTCAACTAGTTCAACATCAATAATGTTATTACAGAGACATGGAGATTTTGTATAGTAGAATATTTATGGTGAACTTTTATCCGATTGCATCTCATATTTAGAAATGCTTTTTTACTGCTCAGTTATGTGGTAAAATAGCAGAGGATTAATGATCTGGTGGTCCGAAATAACTTCTTCCATGGTTAAACTTTTAGATTAAGTTAAGATAATAGCCGACTTCAAGGGGGTGTGGGTATTTTTACCAGCGATCAATTTTGTTTTAGATATCATTATAGCGAACTATACGGACATCATACACGCATTATAAAATGAATCATATCAATTGTACTAGAGAAGAATTTTGAAATTTTCAAAATACATGTATTATAAATATTTTGTTAAAGCAAAATACCAGAAGAGGTTCATTACGTTACTATATGTCAAAATGAAATTAAATTTTAGCTACTCAGAGAAGAACACATCATATAAACTAGTTCTGTTTCTATGATAACACGAATTCTGCATGGATTATGTATATTTGATAATATTTTGTGAAAGTCCACCAAAATTCTATTTATGTCATATTTCATCAATTACTGCTTAAAGGTTTAATAAGAAGAGAAAAAAATGCAAATGTGGACTTTCCTAATTCAGACCTGAAATTTAAGTATCAGGAAAAATGAAGCCATTAGTAATACAGTAATTACACACAGAACCGATCACAGTGGCCACCACGGAGTTCATTTATTCTATTTATATACTTAAGATAGACCACGTGTGTGACATACTTTCATCTGAACTTATGAATAACGCATCTGGCTCGTGTTTTGTCAATGGCATGCGGCATCCCGTCTATTAAGGCTATGATATTAGTTCTGGTTCCATTCAACACAACTTTTTAACATTTATTAATTTTCATGCATTTAATGATTTATACGCCATGAAAGATATCGGACATTGTATTGTGTCTACAACATAACACAAATTAAGGCTGATACGATGCGTTATTGTTATGACGAAAGTGCGATAATCAAATCGACCGCCATTTTTGTATGATTGCGTCAGCAGGTATTGCTTTTCTTATTATATTGCATTGTAAGATTTTATTTAATAATAACTTAAGTGGAATATATTACTTAGTATCCGGAGAAGTAATTGTCTTCACCAACAGTACTCAGAAAGTATTCCAATTCAAGCAAGATATTTTATTCTGACCGGAATTGGTTATTATGGTTTCAATTAAGTCCATATAGTTTGCACTCGATATGTCGATATAATCCTGAATTTCATTTCAGGAAAGACAAATTGCATTTTTTAAGAAGAACACGTCAATGATTAAATATGTAACATAATTTGTATCTTCTTGCATATATATCCAAAACGCTAAAGAGCTATCACTGACGACGATTTGTCCTAATTACAGCAGCATTCAGCGATAAATGACGACTCATGTGAACATAGACCATGATAGAAAATATATAGTATTTTGAAAAAAAGAATAAGGGATACAACATTCCACGGTGGATCGGAACAAAAACGTTACATATCACTAATTTGGTGTAAATATAATTCCAACTTTAATTATATACAAACACGGGACTAGGGGAATATTTTGACAAAATCGTTAAATCCATCTCCTTGAAATTATTTCAGTTACAACATAATTATCATAAACAATCGATACCTATCAAAACATACAAAATAGTGAGGCCAAAACATATCCATAGAATACACATGAGTACAGAATTCTATATCGTTTATCATTACTACGGTATCAAATGAGATGTGTACTGCGCATGCGCCAATCAGTGTGCTTGCGCTTCCGGTATCGGATAAGCGTGTTGATCGTAAACGGATATAATTAGTTTTTTTAAAGTGGCATAAACGGACGTAGTTCGGGTAAGGCGGTTTAATATTGTTGAGTTTATATTGCCACTCTAGTTTGTACGTAGTACGAACAATTTAGTGCTTGGTAACGTGCGTTATCGAGCTTTAAGTTGCCGCACGTGGTGGGGCAGGTGATAAAAATGGCGGACGCTCTGAAAGAGCGTGAAGGAAAGACTGACAAAACTGGGGCCACTCGTAGCAGTGAGCCAATAAAAGAAAAAGAGAGCAAAGTAAAACAGTCTTCACGTGGTAAACAACCTGCGAAGCAGGTTACTGAAGCAACGACTTCGAAAGTTCAGCCGAAAACCGTTGATAAAAATGACGAAATTTTGTCGATCTTGAGTGCGATCAGATCGAAAAGAAAATGGAAGAATACGAACATAGATTAGATCAGATGGAATATGGCACATATGACTATTTTGAAAACGAAGGTCATGAGTATGACTATTAACATGATGAAACTCAAAATTGTGAAGAAACGTGTAGTGTGGCAGAGTCCCTGGTGCAAAAACGAAAACGAGACGATAACAATAATGACAGTGTCTCAACCACGCCTGTAGATGGTGCTGGTAGTAACAGTAGATTTGCTAGTTTAGCAAAGAAGTTCAAGACTGTGGAGGTCTGTGATAAAAGCATTGATTCGGTGTTGGCATCAAATGTCAATGAATTGTTTAGACAGGGTATGGAGGAAGAGCAGTACAATCAGATGATGAAGGATGAGGTGAATCCTCGTCCATCGAATTGTGAAAATTTAATGACAGTTAGGTTAAATCAACTTGTATGGGACATAGTCACTCCTGCAGCTCGTTCTCCGGACAAAAAATTACAAACAATTGAAACTAGCATTGTTAAATCGGCTACTATCTTGGCCAAGAATGCTGATACAGCGGCTCAAATGGAAAAAGATGCTAAAGAAAAAGGATGTGACATTGGTCCATTAATTGACAGTTATAATGACGCCTTAGCAATTCTAGGGCATGCAAACAGGCAGATAAACATGCTACGCAGGGACTTGCTTAAACCAGAAATGCAAAAAGATTACTCCCACATGTTTACGCATTCTCTGCCATTCACGGAACAATTGTTTGGGGACGATGTCTCAAAGACAGCAAAAGAAATAAAGGAGTGTTCCAGACTTGGACACAAGCTTCAATATGGCCCGGTTCGGGGAAGTTATAGAGGGAGACCTGCATTTCGGATTAGACCACGAGGTGGTTTCAGTCGGGGCTTTCGAGGCCGAGGAAGCTATGGACAATATGGTGGACACTATGGTACAGCAGATTACCATCATCAGACGCCAAAAAACTCCCTTCGCCGAGGGGGGCGGGGGGGGTGTAAAAAAGATGTAGAGTCGAAGGTGAGTGAACCATTTGTAGCTGGTAGATTGAAACATTTTGCCTTAGAATGGAAAAAACTTACAAATGATCCCGTTATTTTGGACATGGTTGAACATTGTCATGTAAAATTCATAAATGATCTTCCACCTAGTCAGAGCAAATTTTCACAGCATAAATTAATGCTCAAGAGTCTCAGATAATTGATAAAGAAATTGAAAAATTATCACATATGAAAGTTTTGGTACCAGTCGATTGGGATGAGTATCAGTTCCTTTCGCCAATTTTCTTAAGGCCTAAGAAAAATAAGGAGTATCGTATGATACTAAATTTGAAAATTTTGAATGAGCATGTACCATATCATCATTTTAAAATGGATACTTTTGAGACAGCCCTTACATTGGTAAGGAGAAACATGTAAATGTGTACATCTGATATTAGAAATGCTTACTATTCTGTCCCGGTGGCAGAAGAAGATCAAAAATATTTTAGATTTCAGTGGAAAGGCAAACTATTTCAATATACATGCATCCCTAATGGATATAGGGAAGGTCCTAGATTGTTTACCAAGTTGTTGAAGCCAGTGTTTGCAAAACTAAGAGCAGACGGCCACATTTGCACGGGGTTCATTGATGATAGTTTCTTTGGAGGAAATACATATGATGAATGTTCAAACACTGTTTGTGTAGCTCATGAGTTGTTTGAAAAGCTGGGTTTTATCTTAAATCTTTTAAAATCCATGGTAGTACCATCGCAAAGAGCGACTTACTTAGGTTTCATCATTGATTCTGTCATGATGGTGGTCATACTACCACAGGAAAAGAGGGAAAATATTGTAGCTTTGTGTCTTAAGTTGACAAATAAAACAAATGCAAAAATCAGAGAGGTAGCACAGGTTATTGGATTACTAGTATCTTCTTTCCCAGCAGTTGATTACGGGAAATTATACTATAGGGAATTGGAAAAGTCCAAGATTGGGGCATTGAGAAAATACTGCGGAAATTTTGAGTCTGAGATGTTGATTTCAAATGATATGAGAAAAGATTTGGAATGGTGGATAAATAATATTCATTCATAGATTAGAGTCATTGATCGTGGAAATCCGTCGGTAGTAATTCAGACTGATAGTAGTCTCTCTGGTTGGGGGGGGGGGGGGGGGGGGGGGGTGTTTGAAGGCACGCCTTTTGGAGGCAGATGGACTGTTGAAGAGAGCAAAGATCACATTAATGTGTTAAAATTGATGGCTATAGTATTAGCATTGAAAGCACTGGCAGAAAAGTTGGTAAATAAACATGTTAAAATTTTGTCTGATAATACAACAGCAGTGTCCAACGTCAATAATATGGGAGGCATTAGGTCAGACAAGTGTAATGAAGTTAGTAGAGACATTTGGTTCTTCTGTATGTCAAAAGGTATATGGATTTCTTGTGCCCATATTCCTGGAGTAGAGAATGAGGCGGATACCCCTTCTCGGCAATTGAAGGCAGTATAGAATGGGAATTGAGGATGAAATATTTAAGAAAATTTGCTGTAAATGGGGAAAACCTAATGTTGATCTGTTCGCCTCTAGGTTGAACAATAAATAGCCTATTTATTGTTCATGGAGGCCAGATCCTGGCGCATCATTTATTGATGCTTTCACTACTGATTGGGGACAATTTGAGTATTCGTATATCTTTCCACCTTTCAGTGTACTGGCTCGCTGCGTTCGCAAGATAGAGACAGACCAGGTCAAAGCAGTTATAATAGCACCGCTGTGGCCGACACAAGTGTGGTTCACATTACTCATGCGAATTCTAGTGGACATTCCAGTGATTTTATCAAGGACAACGCAGTTGTTAATGTCACCGAAGCAAGACCAGAAACATCCAATGTCACAGAAACTGGTGCTGGTTGCATGCAGAGTGTCAGGAGATCCTACAGAGAACAAGGCTTTTCTGAGAAAGCAACCAGTATCATCATGTCATCATGGCACAAAACGCGAGTATCAAGTCTATATATCGAGATGGCTATTGTACTGTAGTAGACGAAAAATTAATTCAGTTTTAGTTTCTGTCCAAGATGTTGTAGAATTTTTGACAATTGAGTATGAAAAGGGATTGAGTTACAGCTCTATCAATACGGCTAGAGCTGCGTTGTCCTCATTAGGAATCACATTGGGATCATTTACAGCAGGAACTCATCCTACGGTCGTAAGATTCATGGAAGGAGTATTCAACAAAAGACCAACTCAATCTAAATACACTTACACATGGGATGTGGATAAAGTGTTAAATTTCTTAAGAAAATTGTCACCTGTAAAGCAACTTAATTTAAAGGATCTGACGTTGAAGTTAACTATGTTAATGGTGCTTACGAATGCAGCGAGGGTGCAGACGATCCATCTGCTTAGTGTAAAAAATGTTAAGAAGTTCAGTTCTGAGTTCGTGTTACAGTTTAGAAACTTGTTAAAACAAAGCCGGCCGGGTTTTGTGTGTTCTTTGTTTAAGTTGAAAGCTTATCCTCCAGATAGGAGATTATGTGTCTATACAGTATTGAAGGAATATTTACTTCGAACTAAAATATTAAGAAATAATGTTGAAGATGCACTTTTAATTAGTTACATCAAGCCTTATAAGCCTGTTTCAAGAGATACCATTTCAAGATGGGTGAAAACTGTTATGATTCGTGCAGGCATAAGTGACACATTTGGAGCTCACAGTGTACGATCGGCAGTAGTGTCAAAGGCGAAATTGAGCGGAGTGCCTTTAAAAGACATTTTAAGCAGAGCAGGCTGGTC
Organism: Solen grandis; assembly: GCA_021229015.1. Classification (NCBI taxonomy): domain Eukaryota; kingdom Metazoa; phylum Mollusca; class Bivalvia; order Adapedonta; family Solenidae; genus Solen; species Solen grandis. The sequence goes on from CM037785.1 coordinate 5,733,324, forward strand.
AAATGGGAGTACGTTTGCCAAATATTACAACAAGAAGGTTGTGAAGGACAGCAAGTTTGAGCACCAGGTGCTAAACTGCTGAGGTATGTTTTTGACATTATTTTAGCTTTAAAATCTCATTTGATACCGTAGTAATGATAAACGATATAGAATTTAAAAATTAAACGAGACTTACCTTGGTTAAGTCGATGTTTGATTGTAATTCTATGAGTTTATAGAATTACGGAGGGATTAAATGCCACCCTCCCTCCCGGCATGGTTTAAATAAGAAAGTGGAATAATACTATTTTGGTGGGAAAATAAAAAAAAAACTGCAGTTTACTTGGTGAACCGATTCTTATAAAATTGTGAATATTATTATTTGCAAATACGAGGAATTTTGACAAAGACTTGTTAAATTGTTAAAAGATCACGAATGGCAAGTTTAAATGTGATAAAAACATATTTTTTTATATATCAGGATCATTTGCCAACTTTTGGAAATGGTTGCCATCTTGAATTATGAATTTCTATAACAGTAGTAATGTACCAGTGTTTCACATTCCATGTTTTATTCAGGTAAGTATTAAATAAGAAGTTTTCTTTTCTGAAGACAACAAAGTTCGCCGGGCAAACCACTCGACCAATAAGTAACTGTTCAAACTCTTATCTCATGAGAGTAAATGTTTCACATAAGAAGAAAAACTTCTTAAAATGATACACTCATCTCAAACAGATAGGGTTTCTGTAATAGTATGATAGAACAGGTATTGGAGCATTGTCGCATGACCTCAAATGCTATCCCGACCTTCGGCTCTTTGCCATCTACCAACATGCAAACTATGGTATCACTATCTTGCCTCAAACAAAAGTTTTGCGTAGAAATGCATTTTTTTAGCAACAGTGACATTCGCCGTGTCCCAGAACTAACATCAAATTAAAAACACAAATTTCGTCTTCCCATGATATACCTGCATGATTATTTTGGTTTAAATATCTTTCACCACGGTATTGTGTAGAAATGGAACCTTCGTTTTCTGGTTTCATTGATATTGACATTGGCCTTAAAGACCTTAAACCCTATCCCAGTCTTTGTCTGTTCACCGCCTAACTACATCTTACTTTGGATTTTAAATTTCTTGCTTCAAACTATAGTTATTGGGCGGATACTGAAATTTGATGCCACCCGCCAAACGACACGCCATTTCTAGAAGCTCTCCGGGAAAGATACTTTTGTTAGAAAATACCCCAGCCACAACAACCTGAAAATAAAACTTAAGTTACCACAATCTGTTTTTAATTTAGGACAATAATTCCTGCGTCATACGACTCTTGGCTGAGGAAAGGATAAAGAACACAGGGAACCAGTTGGTAATCATTGAAACCATTCTCAACCCCATTGCAGATGGCACAAAACTGTTAAAGAAGCAGAATGTCCTTTGAGAAACCCAACATATATAAGAAATGAACTACCCCCCCCCCCCCCCCCCCCCCCCCCCCCCCCCCCCAGAAGGAGATGCAAATAAGTGGGGTAAAAGAACAGGACCACGGCTAGTACGGGTAATAGAACGCCTTAGAACAGGGGTGTTACGGCCCCAACCTCACACTTCCGGAGGGTATTCATGTAAATATAATAAGTCCACCAAAGTAAGAAAAGTAAGCGCCTACATACCCAAACCGTTTAATGCAAAAATCTCAAAATACTTATATTTATTATAAAAACAACAAATTTTATATGATGTTCAAAGCATTTACATTCATTGACTGAACATTTTCAATCTTGTCTTGTAAAATGTAGGATGGCATATTAAGACTTTTTGGTCTTATCAATTAAATGGCATGAATAAAAACATGTTTCATAGATCTATTTCCTTATAATAGTATAATTATAAATGTTACCTAAAACATTTTAAGGCATGGGCACTTTCATTTTTGATGAGTTTATGATTGTTGCTTAGCAAACGTTGAGTGATATATCTTCAATGAAGCAAGGTTTATGTAGTTTGATTGGGGCACTGGTATAGATTGGACCGTAATATATCATCACATAATTATATATCTAAATTACATTAAATATTAATAACTACTGTCTTATTCCGGGCCAGCAGGGTTCCTGATACGGTATTTAATTGCTGAGCTGTATTGTGCGATTCTCCGTGCCTATCTATACATGATGTAAATTTGTAAAGGAAAAAGAATAATATATAGATATGTCCCTCGTCTTTTCTTGAAATTGTCAATGATAATGATTATGACAGGTTTCATTATAATTCCCGATGTTTAAAATTTAGTTTAATGTTTAAGGTTATCTGCGGAGTGTTATATTGTGCATGTTCTTACACGCACTTGCCGTATTCGTACTTATGCTTTTCATGCTAGCAATAATAACAACATTTGAGTATGGGAACAAAGGTTGTAAAACAGATTACACCACATTATTATTTAAACTTTTTGTATTGCCAGTTACCTACTTGAAATGTAGATCTTCGATTTAGTCCTGCTGTAATTAATCACACTCACTAGCCAGTATAAAAACCATTGGGTACGACTGTCATTTATATGTTACACATAGGACTGTATTGGTCGTAAAAACTTATTCATCAGTCTTTTTCTCTTTTTTTTTGACTTATGGCCCCCTTCATGTCTATTTTAATATCTTTCATCGAATCATTTTTTTCAGAATAAGACCTCGTTAAATGCAGTTTTCTAGTTAGTTATTGCAGACCGACAATGTTGTATGATATTAAGCGATATTTTCCATAATGACACGAGCAAGCTGATACATCGAAACCATCTAACTCTGGTTCTGGTGTTACCTGGTTTTATACTATCAGCTGCTTAAGTGAATAATGCATCAGACTGGTTTATTCTATGTCAAGGCACCGCCAGTAACTATCAATTATTTTTAATAAAATTCCAATTTTTCGTAACGTAGTACATCTGTAGATCGGAACAATAATCCGCGTCTGGCATTATAAACTACTTTGGAAGATTATATTTATTCAATATCAATAAACTGTTTCTGCAAGGGCTTGACCCTAAAGATATTGTTACAATTATTATGTCTCTGTATAAATATAAGGAAATATATAAGAATGTGAAGTCATGGCCATTTAAAAAATGACCCTCACCTTCAATAAATGTGTTTTCGTCACATTTAAAGTATGTACATTTGTGTATGTTTTTTTCGACTTCAACATTTGCGAAGATTTAAACTTACATATATACATGTACACGTTATCACGGTATATAATTATGATATAGAATTTTAATAATTTAATATGATAATCTTTTAGTAAAGTTGACCCTCTTTATCTAAATTCGATTATGTTTATACTCGTATTTTTGTCTCGTATACATACCAACCAGTTGTGAATAGTGGATGTTGTATTTTAGGTCAAACTTTGACGAATAGATTTAATAAGGAACGATAACAAAATAATGTTTTGCTCCTTATCTAATTGCGTTGCTTCTTATTTCTACGCAACGTATCTGAACAAGTCTAAATAAAGTTATCGTTGATCTGAGAACTGTTTGATACTGAAAATAAAATTCACAACCATATTTCATATTTGTCATAATATGTATATGAAACATTTACGTTAATTATAGCTGGGGCACTTTCCTCCGATGCCCGCGTAAAACCAAAGACGTATAAAATTGGTATCAGATGCACCCTCGCCCGGCATTCGGTAAAATGAGGTTGCTATGGGATCTTGGAGTACTTTGTACTGGTTCTACCCAGGAACATGTTTCCCGTGTATCGGTGCTATACACCGGGCACGTAAAAGAACCAAAGGGGACTATTCGCAAAATAAGCTAGGTTAGCATCGAGACTGCCTTACATCCACAACTGACTCTTCCGATGTTGTCATTTCAGCAAAAAAAGGACCTCGTTCGTGAAATATCCTTGACACAAGGTCTAAAAATTCTGGATATAACAATCAGACGATGATTGCTAGCCATTACAATAGAAGTATATATTTCAATTAATAATCTGTGGACGCGCACATAAGCGAACGAAAGATTATGTTGAATGCCGTTCTGTTTACATCAAATTTATGTTGTCTGTCAAACGACTATTACCTTATTAACTACGGAATTACCCGATTATTTTCGATTGCGCTACATTCATCGTCTCAGGATGGAATAAACCGATGATTACAGATGGCGTCACACCAATCATCTAAGAATTAAATTACGCGATGGTGACAAGACAGAATCACTCAACCATTTGAAATTGTATAAGAAAGTTAACAAAATAAGGTGTTTTATATTATTTTCCTTATTGAACAATGCACTTACGTACGAGCTTCAAATTTAATGACTGTATTAAAGTTAAATTAAAAATAAGTAGTAAACATATATGTCAATACTTTTATGAAATGAAAGACACGAACGGTGAGAATAATGAAGATTTCTGACTGTCAGAAATATTTCATCAGTTCTAATCTGCTCGAAAAAGTCTTTAAACACAGCAATTTTCACGCTTGCTGCAAATGCAAAACACTTTATTCATTTCACGTGTTTTGTATGTCCATCAATTGTGCATTAAGAGGACTAATGGACTTTCTTTAAGTGTTCCTCCAACGTAATGAAATGTTTAATTTAAAACTCAGAATAATCAGCCAAGTTTTTGATAAAATTGATTTTTTTTTAAATGATAATGTCAAATGTTTGCGAGTGTTCAACTTTCAATGGAGTAATGAAGTTGTCGACAGTCATCAAAATATTTTTTAATGATTGTTTTCTCGTTACTGTGTTGATTCAGATGTTTAAAAAGGCGAAAAATGACGACATAAAATGTCTTAAAAGACTTTGAAAAATACGGGTGAACAATGAAAACGTTTTAAAAGAAATAGCTGCAGGATATGCATATGGATATTTCTTAATTTCAGAAATAATGAAACTCAGATGTGATATATGTCCTTTTTTCTTTAATTCGTTAGTCTAAGATATATATTTTTTTCTTTAATTCGTTAGTTTAAGATATATATTTTTTATTATTCTATTAATTTAATAATTAAAGTATATATGTTGTGACATTATTTAGATATGAAATTTATCTTTTTTTTTAAATAATGCACAGGAATCGGGCTTTTATTTGTACCAACATAAATCTCTGCAATCTCTTTATACTATGTAATTTGATACTCTTTTGAACGACAGTTTCTAACCCTTTTACTTCCTAACCAGAATTGGTTCGATTCCGGTGCAGGTCACTTAGATACTTCATTCGAGAAAGCCTTTCAGCTAGATGGCCGAATATCAATTGTTCAACCTTGGTGTCCAAAACGACATTTCTTGAGTGTCATCAACAAAAACACTTAGATTTGCAAAGGTGGAAATATGTTTGTTGCTTACCTTTTGGCTCAGTGAAATGGAACCAGGTTTCATTACAAGTGATAATCTTATAAAGAAACATTTCTCCTTCCTCAGAAAAGCGACTCAAAGATCTTGGAACAAATTTTCCAGGACCTGTTTTGCTCCGGTGTTAAAAAGTCTAATCACCCACCTAGCACAAACCCGTCATATAGCCAGTTTGTTGCTTAAAACATCTTTTGCTGTGTCATACCTATGCCGATCAGTTAGTCTTCAGTCTTGCTTATCAAATGACTCTATGAGAGAGTCGAATCATCCGCTTTGAAGAATATTTTCCGTCCAGGACTGAATTATTTTCGATAGAGGACCTGCCATCACTAAATCAGTGAAACCACTAGTGGGTAGCAGATTTAGAGAAGGCAGACTCACTTAACATTCTTGAAGTCCACTCTGGTCTCTTTTATATATTAACCAAATTTTTTTAGAACTTGATGCTGTTCTGCAACTGTATCGTCCTCATTCTTGACGAAAATACGCACGGGGGCTTAAGCAAATGCCATCATTAAGTAGATTATGTCGTCGTAATAATAACATTTGAGTTAAATCGTTTGAGAATGGTTGTGCCTTACTGTAAATGTGTTATATCTGGTAAAGAAAATATTGCAAACGTTCTTAAATATAATGATCACTCCCCATACATGTATATGCTAGGCGTCAATCAAGATGCCAGCAACATCATACCTCACCATTTCTCATATATCGTGACCGAGGATAGAAGCCATTATATCAGATTACGAGGCAAACACCTTTAACGTTTCGGATATAGGATCCATTACAGGTTTGAAGCAAAGGTGCTATCAATGTCATATCAAAAAATCAAAAGTCAAAGATTTTATTATGATAAGGCCTCCAGCCCGTACACAAAATATTTACATAATTATTTTAAACATGCAAACATATATTGTGTCATGACAAGTATACAAACATACACTTTTAATATAAATTTAGGCACACATGCATATAATTAGAACAATGTCTGTAAATATATACCTATAACATAAATAATTGTTTTTAAAATGTCACAGATAATTTTTCTTGATTTAACTGCGTAATAAATATACATTCTATCTTTTAATGACATTTACATTTCTACATGACATAAGACTATGGAATTTTTCAACAGATGGATTCTCATAATAAATGTTTGGGATATATATAGAACGAATATTTTTATACAATGGACAGATGCATATAAAATGATACTCATCCTCCAAATAACACTCACAATAAGGACAGTCTCTGTATTCTCTAGGTATATTGTAATAGCGCCCTGTTTCTATCATAAGACAGTGTGCAGAAATTTGCTAACATGTCCTAAACTTGTCATTATTTATTGAATTCACATGACATTCAACATTATAATATCTTTTGTATTTCACATAGTATGATAATTTTACATGTTTACAACATTGTGCATACCAATTTTGCAAGTACTGGCCCTTTAATCTAGTAACATAAATGGCAAGGAATACTTTTTGATTTGGTACATATTGACTTTCCCACGCATAAATTATCATATCATATATGCATGATTACTGTGGCCTTCATTAAAACAACATCTACCAAGCCTTTCCGCGGTAACTGGCTGATTAAGCAAAGCAGCTATGACGATCTAACAAATGATTTGGAAAAAAATGCACTTATTTTTACCCTCATTGATATTTAAGTCTATAAATGGAAACACGTGTCTCGTTTACGATGAAAATTTCAGGTTCCCTTACTCAAATACATAGTTAATACTCATAATCTAACTTAACAGGAGGTTTTCATTTGTTATCATCTGAAGATATATGTATCGTTCCAGAAATACCTTATACAGCGACTGTGGTCTGTAATTGTCATGATATATTCGATCTGTAATCGAGTTTCATAACGGAAACAATTCCTGTTAATCAACAGAGCTAAAATTGAAATCTAAAATAGTTGGCATTCGTCGGGTTCTCCTCTTTTTCATGCATTAACTTTATTCTGTTTGCATAATTAAACTACCAGTGAACAAACTATTATTACAAAAATACACACGTGTGTCTCCTACATTCTATTAAGGATAAACCGGTGAACATTGTATCTTTGTGTTGATGAGTTCCCTTAATATCACAATTAAGTATGCTGTGCTTTAGAGACTTCAAGAAGGTAAGTTTTGACATTATTGTTTCTGACAAAAATCATAGTGTGGTAAGGTATTGAATTATGTAAGTAATGTTCCAAAACATCACAGCGACTACAGACGACCCTGCTTCCTGCTCATGATAAAATTGCCTAAATGAGAGTCACCTTTGTTACAATAGCTCATGGAATTGTAGAGAAGGCATTAGCGTATACATTTGTCACAAATGGTAATCGGGGAGACCATTTGCACTCATAATTTATAGCTAATTTCTGAATTACCTAATCATGGAGTCCGCGTCTTTCTTGAAATGACATCACCGGAAGGCAAAGTGGGTCAACAACAGTTTGTATTTGCGTTGATTGCTTCTATAGAGACACACGAATCGGATGTGGCATATAAATGAACTTTCCTAACGAATGAATATATTTAAATATTACCATGTTTTCTTTATAAATATTTTTTTCAGGACATTTTACATACATGCATACATACACATGCAGTGAGCACGTGGCGGCACATTTAGATCAGATTTTATAACGGAAATATAATATCATTATGTATAAATATAAGATATAAAATATTTAAGATATGTCTTTCCATTGACCTCTGGCAATGCCAAACGGCAGATTTAAGACTTAGGAAAATTATAGAGGACACAATATATTAATTTATTGATGTCTTTAAAGAATAAACTTGAGTGATTTATTTAATTCTAGTGTCAAATACAGTTCAGGGGTTCTTTACAATAAAGGAATATATTTGTACAATTCTGGAGGTTTCCTTGATTTTGTCTCGAACGGAGTCAAGTGACCCCTTGATATACAGATGAAGAGACAAACTTCGAAAGATTTGGTGACCATTTAAGAAAGTTGTTGGTCAAAATTTGTAATTTTGTTCTCCATGGAACACTCTGACAACCATCAGACTAAGGGTACCTATAGATTTTAGGCATGGAATTATATCAATACTTTACGGTAAGTTTGCCATTATTTTGTCAATTTTTGAGTGATTTAACCGAATACTTTAGCAGGACATTACATCATGAAATACAGTTTTCTAGTTGATTATAGCAGACCGTAATTTTGTTTAATATGAAGAGAGATATCCAGTGCGATCTTCTTGATACAAGAAACTGTTACGGGCGTACATCGGACCTATCTACATCTGGATCTTGTGTAACCTGGTGTTATACTATCAGATGAGTAAGTGTATAATGAATCAGGTTCTAGTTTTGCCTCAAAATTCCAACCGTCACTCAAGGTTATATTAAGATTTGATACAATTAATAATTCAAGCGCCACGTAATGAAAGCGTACCGTAAGCATAGCACAGAATAAAACTAACATTCACACTATCATTGTCACTGAAATACGGTAATCGAATCGTCCGACATTGTTATGATTCCATGACTTATTACTGAATTCTGAGGAACGGAATTACTAGTCGCAACTGAGATATAAACTTCTTTTGAAGGTCATATATATTTCATATTTAATGTACTGAAATATACAACCAAGGCATACATAAGTTTATCTCCAGTAACCGAAGAGCAGTTATCAGTACTTATTTCGAGATTCGAGATGCATAATTATACATTGCTGCTGACTGATATTGTAGCCAAAAGACGAGTCTCATTTTCAGTGTTAAGCTGATACAGGGCGCTGTTATTGACATATAGATAGCACAAACCTGCCATTCAATGTCGACAGTTGCAATATCTGAGTAAATGCGTGTCTGATTAATATGGCATTTAAAGGAAAGTTTTGATTTTTGTTTGCGAAACCGGTTCTTTCCAAAACATTAAATGAATTTATTTTGTTTAACTCAAATGAATAGCTTCAAAAAGGAAT
>CM037785.1:5742744-5787705 GCA_021229015.1 Solen grandis
CAGACCATAAATGGCGGCTATACAGCGCGTACAATATTTTTCACTATTTTTAGCTCTGACGTCATAGGATGCTGAAAATGTTAATACATTAAAGCACATACATTACTCTCTTATCTATGAAATTTTTATCATTCTGAACAACCGACATCATATCGAAATCATTGCCCAAATAATAAGAACTAAGTTGTATGTTGTGACGTCACATGACGTCAGATGACAAGAGTTCTAAAGGGATCAAGTTTATTTTAACATCATTTGTGAAAATCTGGCCAGTAGTTTTGAAGTAGATGATTTTTAAAGTTTTCATATTTTTTTCTTTCTGTTGCCATAGCAACCAGAGTTCTACATGGATCAAGTTTATTTTAGCAACTTTTGTGAAGGTTGACCCAAGGATCATTTCTACCAAGTTTAATCAAATTCTGTCCAGTGGTTTCAGAGGAAATATTGATTAAAGTTTTCCCTATATACATAAAAGGCAAATAAGCCCCGCCCCTGGTGGCCATGTTTTTTAATGGATCGGAATAATTTTAGCAACTTTGGTAGAGGTTGACCCAAGGAACATCTGTACCAATTTATTTTAAAATCTGGCCAGTAGTTTTGAAGCAGATGATTTTTAAAGTTTTCATTTTTTTTTCTTTTTGTTGCCATGGCAACCAGAGTTCTATATGGATCAAGTTTATTTTAGCAACTTTTGTGAAGGTTGACCCAAGGATCATCCCTGCCAAGTTTAATCAAATTCTGTCCAGTGGTTTCAGAGGAGATGTTGTTTAAAGTTTTCTCTATATACATATAAGGCAAATAAGCCCCGCCCCTGGCGGCCATTTTTTTTTACGGATCGGAATAATTTTAGCAACTTTGGTAGAGGTTGACCCAAGGAACATCTGTACCAATTTATTTTAAAATCTCGCCAGTAGTTTTGAAGGAGATGATTTTTAAAGTTTCATTTTTTTTTCTTTTTGTTGCCATGGCAACCAGAGTTCTGCATGGATCAAGTGTATTTTAGCAACTTTTGTGAAGGTTCACCCAAGGATCATCCCTGCCAAGTTTAATCAAATTCTGTCCAGTGGTTTCAGAGGAGATGTCGTTTAAAGTAAATTGTTGACGACGCACGACGGACGACGCACGCAGGGCGATCACAAAAGCTCACTTGAGCACAAAGTGCTCAGGTAAGCTAAACAAGAGGGCCAAGATGGCCCTAGATCGCTCACCTGAGAAAAGTATCATTCATTGCCTGTACAAAACAGATTGCTTAAGAATAAAGATGATGAGGTGAAACAATGTTCAGGAATTTTCTGACCCCATCCACAAAAGATATCACCATGACAAACATTCTGCCAAAGTTTGAGGATGATTGGACCAAAAATGTTGCCTTCAGAGTATAAACAAGATTTTTCTAAGATTTGACCTACTGACCTACTTTTCTGTCCAGCCCCACCCATTTTCAAACTGGTTCGAGATATCATCATGACAAACAATCTGACCAAGTTTGAGGAAGATTGGATCAAAACTGTGGCCTCTAGTGTGTAAACAAGATTTTTCTAAGATTTGACCTACTGATCTACTTTTTGATCCAACCTGACCCATTTTCGAAAGGGTTCAAGATATCATCAAGACAAACATTCGGACCAAGTTTGAGGAAGATTGGATCAAAATTGTGGCCTCTAGTGTGTAAACAAGATTTTTCTTAGATTTGACCTACTGACCTACTTTTGGATCCAACCTGACCCATTTTCGAAAGGGTTCAAGATATCATCAAGACAAACATTCTGACCAAGTTTGAGGAAGACTGGATCAAAATTGTGGCCTCTAGTGTGTAAACAAGATTTTTCTTAGATTTGACCTACTGACCTACTTTTTGATCCAACCTGACCCATTTTCGAAAGGGTTCAAGATATCATCAAGACAAACATTCTGACCAAGTTTGAGGAAGACTGGATCAAAATTGTGGCCCTCAGGGTATAAACAAGATTTTTCTAAGATTTGACCTACTGACCTACTTTTTGTCCAACCCCACCCATTTCCGAAAGGGTTCAAGATATCATCAAGACAAACATTCTGACCAAGTTTGAGGAAGACTGGATCAAAATTGTGGCCCTCATGACCAAGTTTGAGGAAGACTGGATCAAAATTGTGGAACAATTTTTCTAAGATTTGACCTACTGACCTACTTTTTGATCCAACCTGACCCATTTTCTAAAGGGTTCAAGATATTATCAAGACAAACATTCTGACCAGTTTGAGGAAGATTGGATCAAAATTGTGGCCTCTAGTGTGTAAATAAGATTTTTCTAAGATTTGACCTACTTTTTGATCCAACCTGACCCATTTTAAAGGGTTCAAGATATATCAAGACAAACATTCTGACCAAGTTTGAGGAAGATTGGATCAAAATTGTGGCCTCTAGTGTGTAAACAAAATTTTTCTAAGATTTGACCTACTGACCTACTTTTTTTATCCAACCTGACCCATTTTCTAAAGGCTTCAAGATATTATCAAGACAAACATTCTGACCAAGTTTGAGGAAGATTGGATCAAAATTGTGGCCTCTAGTGTGTTAACAAGATTTTTCTAAGATTTGACCTACTGACCTACTTTTGGATCCAACCTGACCCATTTTCGAAAGGGTTCAAGATATTATCAAGACAAACATTCTGGCCAAGTTTTAAGAAGATTGGATCAAAATTGTGGCCTCTAGTGTGTAAACATCAAAATTGTTGACTGACGACGGACAATCAAGTATCCCAAAAGCTCACCCTGAGCTATGCTCAGGTGAGCTAAAAACTAAACACAAAGATAAACCTCAGGTGCAACTGATGCAGAACAACCAATTTTACCATGTTCATCCAACTGTGAATTATAGGACACAGCCATTACTTTGCATAAATATGAAAAAGTTTATATCATGATGTACAGGATTGTGTACCTAGTTTTATGAAGAGGTCAATTCATCTTCATAGAAAAACAGCTTAATCGCAAAAGGTAAACAATCAATTTCACTCTTCATCCAACTATGACGATGGAAGACAGACGCCCAACGGATGCAACATGAACACAATAGCTCACCCAAGCCAATTTTGCTCTGATGAGCTAAAAGGAAAACATGATTGGATGTCTAAACTAGAGCTATCACTGAAGGTGATTATTACCCCAACAAAATGTTTTGATACTGAAACCAGACTCCAGGCAGAGCATAGATGAATAGATAAGAACCTGTATACATAGTATATTGGTTATGATAGTAAGTAATAAGTAAGAAAATTTTTTATTTAAAGTGGAAAGAGAGCCAGTTATGGTTGTTTGGCACAATAGTTTAAAAGTGTAGAGTTACAGTTCTTGGACACTGCACTTCTCCTAATCGCCATCTGTTTACATTTTAAGTTTCAAGTAAATACCATGTATGATATTCCAGTTATGTTCAGGACAAGAAAAAAGAAAGAAGCAATTTAACAAAGGGAGATAATTAAAAAATGGGACCAGGTATAGTTACAGTTCTTGGACACTGCACTTCTCCTAATTGCAATCTGTCTATATTTTATGTTTCAAATAAATACCTTATATAATATTTGAGTAATGTTCCGGACAAGAAAAACAGAATTAACCAAAGGGAGATAATTCAAAAATGGGACCAGGGCAGTAACTCTGCCATCCTTGATACAACTCAAGCGAAATTTATAACACGCACCTCTCCACCTGATTATCAATGCATACACAAAATTTGAACTGAATCGGTTAAATAATATAGGGGAAGTTCGCATCACAAGATATTTAGAGATGTATCGGGGGTAATAACTCTGTAATCCTTGAGATAACTCAAAAGAAAATTATGTCCCGCACCTCTCCACCTGATTATCAATGCACACACAAAATCTGAACCGAATTGGTTAAGAAATGTAGAAGTAGATTGCATCACAAGCTTTTGGGATGGACGGAAAGACCGACAAACCAACAGACCGACAGACTGACTCCTATATACCCCCTCTCAAACTTCGTTTACGGGGGTATAAATATACATACACACTTACAAAATTCAAGTAATGTGAGTGTAGGACAAGGCATGACGGGACATTATGTGATGACTAACTACTATAGCCTCCACTTATCTAAGAGAAGGGTATAGTAATGCATATTGAAAATCAAAACTACAACTACAGTGTGCCTGATTCACTCACCTGTGTACAGTCTCAGAGAAAAGGACAGTGACCTCTTGAAGCATGTCATACTCTTTCATTGTCTTCACCGGTACCATGGCACTTACATAGCTAAAACAGTATACACAATCAGGTTACACATTCGATGTATAATTTCCTTATAACCTAAATTACAGCTATGTCATTTTATGTCATACCATTAAAAGCCAGTACAGACTGAAATTATTATTATTAGTCTGTAAAGTTTTTACTGTGTCCTCTTCATTTTATGGAAATGGTATTTAGTGCTACAATAAGTTATGTTCACCTTATAAAGTCAATAGCATATCATTACCCATCATTTAAAATCCCTCACCCTCAAAATTGTCTATGTACCATGTTTATAAGCAGTTTATGCATAGAAGAGCTGTCCGTAAGACAATGCCCTTGAATATGTAAGTGCATGTCAATAAAACAATACAAGAGCTATTCGTAAGACAGCATGCTTGACTATTCTAGTGATAATGATTTAATCAATAATCATTGTTGCTAACAAAAATGTATAAATCATAGTCAATTACATGCAAAACTTTACCTAATATGAAAAACTAACCAAATTTCCTACGTAAAGAAAGGCCCATGATTTGCATTAAATTTAACTGAGGGATAATACTACTGATTTTCAGTAATTTGTGTGCAAGAATGGCATGTTAAAATTTTAAATCTAAACCATGCAATGGTTTCTTAGATACAGATTTGATGTTACCTGCACATAAAAACTTTAACCAAATTTTCTTAGATGAAAAAGGCCAATAATTTGCATTAAATTCAACTTAAATTTATCTAACATGGTTATATTACACTTGAGGACTCGGAAGCCATGTGTGAAGTTCCAATACATGCAATAGTTTTAGAGATACAGCTTTGATAGTATTTGAATGCAAAATTACAAAAGTGTCTAAAGTTCAAAAGTGGCCATAATTTATCATTTTCATAGAAAGCTGATGTCTCCCCAATCCCCCACCTCCGCTCACATACACTGAGGCACACAGAGACATATGTAAAAGAGCCCTCTCATCAGGGTCTGCTTTATTTGCTTTGAAAAAGTAGTAAACCTACCACGATTTCAGTTACCAAAATACGTACGACTTGAAATAGGAACACATTATTTTTCACATTTAAAAGAATAATTAGGATGACAGGCAACTAGTTTGCCCTGTGTGGCTAGTGTACAAAACATTTGTAGATGTTTGCAGCAATTGAATACATTGTTTAAATTCATGTTGTTAAATATTCATTGAGTCCTAATTACGTCATCAATTGACAATATTTATCAAACTCCACCTAGAGTTATGGACCTTGTGCGTGACATTTCCTCTCATCAATTTCTTTCCATAAATGAAATTTTATTTCAATAGCCTATTTTGAACAGGAGTTATCTTAAGGAAACCAAATTGTGAACAAGAGGGTCATGATGGCCCTATAAAAGCGCTCACATGAATTCAACTGCTAGAAAGAAAATGCTTAAGTAAGGGAAAAAAAATTTACACATAACAAATTATATAGTATTTAAATTTTATTAATTTTTATGTCTGGTGGCCATCTTGGTAGGCAGACCTAAATGACTTAAGCTATTTTTGCTCAGTACAACCTAAGGATCATTCCTGTAAAATTTCATCAAAATCTGGGTTAAAAGGTTTAAAAATTTAGCTATTTTTCTGAATGTCATAAAAATCTGCTCAGCGGTTTAGGAGGAGATGTCTCTCAAAGATTTTTCTATTTTTAGCTCTGGCAGCCATCTTGGTTTGCGGATCGGAATGATTTAAGCTATTTTTGCTCAGTACCACCTAAGGATCATTCCTGTAAAATTTCAACAAAATCTACTCAGCGGTTTAGGAGGAGATGTCGTTTAAAGCAAAAGTGAGCTAAAAAGTAAGCAAGTATAAAACAAGAGGGCCATGATGGCCCTGTATCGCTCACCTGAGTACCATTGCTCTAAAGGCACTGTATAATGCTACACACTAAATATCTTAACTCTTGACCTTGTGGTTTCTGAGAAGAAGATTTTCCTTTCTTCCTCTATATAAGCCTATGTAAAATCAAGTGACACCTGGGGCAGACCCAATTTGGACCCAAGGGCCATAATTTGAACAACTTTGGTAGAGATCCACTAGACAATGGTACAAGCCTTATATCTAAGCTCTAGGCCATGTGGTGTCTGATAAGATTTTTCTAGTTTTTCCCATATAAGCCTTTGTAAAATAAAATGATCCCTGAAGCGAGGGCAATTTTGACCCAGAGGTCATTATTTTAACAACTTTTGCAGTAGTTCACAAGACAATTCTACATACCAAATATCCAAGCTCTAAGCCTTGCAGTATTTCAGGAGATGATTTTTCTATTTTTCCTATGTAAAATCAAGTGACCCCTAGGGCAGGGCCAATTTTCACCCAAGGGCCATGATTTGAACAACTTAAGTTGACAATACAATACTACATACCCAATATCTTTACACCAGGCAATGTGGTTTCTGATGAGAAGATTTTTCTAGGTTTTCCCTATATAAGCCTATGTAAAACAAGTAACTGGTGTTGTATGCAACACATAAAGTCCCCTACCGGCTCCACCTTGACTCAATATGGTAATCAATCCCATTTTTTGCCATATTTTCACTATTTCCGTTACCATAGCAACCACAATTTTAGTCCAAGAACAAAAATAAAATGACGTGCATAATCTACATATTGCCATCTAGTCATATACCAAGTTTCATCAAGTTTGCTTGCTTAGTTATCTTGGGATCCCATTTTTTGCCATATTTTCACTATTTCCGTTACCATAGCAACCACAATTTTAGTCCAAGAACAAAAATAAAATGACGTGCATAATCTACACATTGCCATCTACTCATATAGCAAGTTTCATCAAGTTATCTTGCTTAGTTATCGCGGGATCCCATTTTTGCCATATTTTCACTATTTCCGTTACCATAGCAACCACAATTTTAGTCAAAGAACAAAAATAAAATGACGTGCATAATCTACACATTGCCATCTAGTCATATACCAAGTTTCATCAAGTTAGCTTGCTTAGTTATCGCGGGATCCCATTTTTGCCATATTTTCACTATTTCCGTTACCATAGCAACCACAATTTTAGTCGAAGAACAAAAATAAAATGACGTGCATAATCTACACATTGCCATCTAGTCATATACCAAGTTTCATCAAGTTAGCTTGCTTAGTTATCGCGGGATCCCATTTTTTGCCATATTTTCACTATTTCCGTTACCATAGCAACCACAATTTTAGTCCAAGAACAAAAATAAAATGATGTGCATAATCTACACATTGCCATCTAGTCATATACCAAGTTTCATCAAGTTAGCTTGCTTAGTTATTAAGTTATCGCGGGATCCAGATTTGAGCGGACAGACGGACGGACAGACGGAGAGACGGACGGACGGACAGACGGAGGGCAAACCTATAGTCCCTTCCGGTGTGAACACCGGTAGGGGACTAATAAAGGCTTTTTTTTGACCCTTAGGGCCATGATTTGAACATTTTTTGTAAAGGTTTATAAGACAATTCTACACGCTGTAGGCCTTACAGATTTGCAGGAGAAGATTTTCTAAGATTGCATTTTAAAATCTATTTTTAGCTCCTGTGACCTACTTTTTCAACCAATCATAATAATTTGTACAATTTTGTTAGAGGACATCATAAGGATGATTCCTGTGAAATTTTGTCAAAATCCCTTCAGCGGATTAGGAGGATATGTTGTGCTCAGGTGAGCTAACTATCTAAGCTCTAGGCCTTATGAATTCATAAAAGAAGATTTTTAAGATTTTCCTATATAACTCTATGTAAAACAAGTAACCCCTGGTGCGGGGTCATTTATCACCATAGGGCTATGATTTGAACAATCTTGGTAATGAACCATTAGATGATGCTACATACCAAATATCTTAGCTCTAGGCCTTATGGTTTCATAGGAGAAGCTTTTTAAAGTTTTTCCTATATAAGTCTATGTAAAAAATGACCCCCGGGGCGGGCCAATTTACCCCAGGGTCATATTTAACAACTTTTGTAGAGTTCATAGCAATCTACACCAATATTAGCTCTAGGCCTTAGTTTCAAGAAGATTTTTAAAGTTTTTCACTATATAAACCTATGAAAAATAAAATGACCCCTGGGGCGGGGCCAATTTTGACCCCAGGGTCATGATCTGAACAACTTTTGTAGATGTTCATAAGGCAATTCTACATACCAATTATTAAAGCTCTAGGCCTTACAGTTTTGCAGGAGAAGATTTTCTAAGATTGCATTTTAAAAATCTATTTTTAGCTTCTGTGACCTACTTATTCACCCAATCAAAATAATTTGAACAACTTTGATAGAGGTCAGGATAAGGATGATTCCTGTGAAGTTTGGTCAAAATCCATCCAGTAGTTTAGGAGAAGTTGTTTAAAGGAAAAGTTGACGCAAGACGCACGGACGGACGACGGACGCCGGACAAAAGGTGATCACAAAAGCTCACCATGAGCACGTTGTGCTCAGGTGAGCTAACAAGAGCTATCAGTAAAACAGCGCGCTTGACTATTCTAAGGCTTGTCAGTATAATAGAAAAAATTTGCAGTACAAGGCAAAATAAGAATCACTGTATTATCAAAAAGAAATCAAGGGATATTATAACACAAGTATTCCTTTACACAAGTATTCCAAGTTTTAAGGCAATATCTCAATGGGTTCAGTGAAAAACTGAGAAAGTATAAACAAGATGGCCATAAAGACGCTCACCTGAGAAAAACTGCCTTCATTGCCTGTACAAGTTATTAGATTACAGCATAGTTGTACATAGTCCATGAGATCATTTCAATTCCACAAACTAGACAGTACATGTGGTCAAAATATGAAGTCAAACATGACTGAGAGATTATGGCTATAAACATTGTCATTGAAACTTCAAAATGATTGCTAAAGAAATGATGATGCTAGAGTGTAAACAGTGAAATCTGGCAATTTTATCAATTAAAGGGCAATAACTCCTGACCTAATTATCCAATATCAGCCATAGTTGAACTTGGCCTATGCTTATTAACATTATCAGAAAGTTTTAAAATGATTGCTTAAGGAATAAAGATGCAAACAAAGTTATTTCTGGCAATTTTTAACATTAGAAGGGGCATAACTCCTGATGATATAGGTTAATATCAGTTATTCTCAATTTTGGCCTAGAGATTATGGCTATAAATGTCATAAAGTTTGCTAGGGTGCAAACTTAGAGAAATCTGGCATTTTTAATACAAGAGGGCCAAGATGGCCCTAAAGATGCTCACCTAAGAAAAACTGCCTTCATTGCCTATACAAATTACTAAATTATAGCATAGTTGTACTGAATACATAGTCCATGAGATCATTTCAATTCCACAAACCAACAGTACCTGTGGTCAAAATTTGAAGTCAAACTTGACTGAGAGATTATGGCTATAAACATTGTAAGTGAAACAATTGAAGATGCTAGAGTATAAACAGTGAAATCTGGCATTTTTTTTAAGTAAAAGACAATAACTCTTGACTTAGCAAATACAAGACAAACTCAAACTTGGACTAGAGATTATAGCTTTTAACATTATTAGAAATTTTGAAAATGATTGCTTAGGAAATGAAGATGCTAGAGTGCAAACAAAGAGAAATCTGGTATTTTTTAATATTAAAAGGAGCATAACCCCTGTCTTAATTGGCCAATATCAGCCATAATCAAACTTGGCAAAAAGAATATAACTATTAACATTGTCATAGACTTTGAAGATCATTGCTTACTAAATGATGAAAATAGAGTGAAAACAGAGAGAAATCTGTCAAATTTAAACATTAAAAGGGGCATAATTCCTTACCTTATTGGCTGATATCAGCCATAACCAAACTTGGCAAAAAGATTATTGCTATAAATATTGTCATAAAGTTTGAAGATGACTGCCTAGGAAATAAAGATGCTAGACTGCAAACAAAGTGAAACCTGGCATTTTTAATATTAAAGGGGGCATAACTCCTGACTTAATTGGCTGATATCAGCAACAAGAGGGCCAAGATAGCCCTGTGTCGCTCAACTGAGTAAGATTGCTATGTTAGGCATGATTACAAAAAATGTGGCAACTAAAGTGTTTGCAACATTTGACTAAGTGACCTAGATTTTGATCCTACCTAAATCTGCACTCATCTGGGATTTCATGCAGTCATCATTCTTATCAAGTTTAATGAAGACTTGGACAAAAATTTAGCCTCGAGAGTGTTCACAAGGTTTTTCTAAAATTCGCCCTGGTGACCTTCTTTTTGATCCCATGTGACCCAGTTTTGAATTCATCCTAGATCTGATGTAAACAAACATTCTGACCAAGTTAAATAAAGGTTAGGCCAAAATTGTGGTGATTTTAAAAATTTCATGTAGACAAACATCGTAACCAATTTTCATGAAGATCTGACCAAAACTGCGGCCTCTAGTGTCTTCACTAAGATTTTACCTAATGACCTTGTTTTTGACCCAACATGACCCAATTTCGAACTCATCTGAGATGTTATATTGACAAACATCCTGACCAAATATTATGAAGATTGGGCTTAAACTTCGGCCTCTAGAGTGTTCACAAGGCTTTTCTTAGATTTGACCTGGTGACCTAGTTTTTGACCCAACATTACCTAATTTTGAACTAAATCAGAGATATTATGTAGACAAATATCCTGACCAAATATTAAGACGATTAGGCTAAATCTATGGCCTCCAGCGTGTTTATAAGGTTTCTTTTAAAATTTTAAAGATTTGACCTATTGACATAGTTTTTGACCCAACATGACCCAATTTTGAACTCATCCGAGATATCATGTAGATAAACATCCTGACCAATTTTCATGAAGATTGGGCCAAAACTGTGGTCTTGAGAGTGTTTACAAACTATTGTTGATGACGGACAACAGGTGGTCACAAAAGCTCATCCTCAGCACAAGTGCTAAGGTGATCTAAAAACTAATCAGATTTTTAGTCAGAAAAGGGGCATTATTTAGTCAAAATCCATGAAAGAGTTATGTACCCTTCCCTACATGTGGAAGGAAGAAGTCATAAACAAGCATTCATAATTTCAAAGCAACACCTTCAAGGGTTCAGTGGAAAACTCAGGTGGTACAAAAAATTTGATAAAGATTTTAAGTTGAAAAGGGGCATAAACTTGTCAAAATCCATGACAGAGTAATTAACTCTTGACCAAAGGCAGGGGTGATCGCCATATACAAGTATACCAAGTTTCAAATAAAAACATCAATGGGTTCAGTGAAAACAAGTAATAATTTTAACAGTGAACTGTTACTAAGTCTCCCAAACAAAGTTCATACAGTACCATTCCCATCTGATCATGAGGAACAAGAATAATTATACATGTATATGGTTTATGGGTGGGGATCTCAATGGTATTTGAAATTAAGGTCAGAAGTAAAACTGACCAGGTGGGGCCAGACCCCTTAGTGACCCCTTTGGGGACACTAAAGAAGTACAATTCAAACTGTCTTATCATGAGGAACAAGAATATATATGATTTATGGGTGGGGATCTTTACAGTTTTCAGGTACAGTGCACTCTGAGAAAACTGGACGGTAGTCTGACCGCGGTTATTGTCCTGTTTTTTTCTAAAGAGTCCACATTATAGCCATATAGGATTTACATATTAAGCTATGATCAATCATAAATACCCGTTAATGTTATTTTTTTATTTTCCTTGTCACATGTATGTAAAGATTATGAGAGTAATAATAAAAACAATTAAAACTAGAACCGAAAGCGGTATCTCGGTTTTTGCTTTAACCTAATCAGCTTGAACACTATTTAAACTCAGCCACAATTTTCAGTATGTAACGGAACGCAAAGAAAACACATTGAAAAAGTACTTCAAGTTCTTGAGTTATAACCAATTAAGCATACAGCGCTCTCCCTAGCGAAATAAAATCAAACTGAAAATATCTTGACGTAATTACTTTAGTACAGATCATGTGATAATATATTTAAAATTATAAGAATTTAGCGTTTCACATCAATCTGCAATCATTTACCAATTGTAGTGAAGAGACGATAGCCTAACAAAAGTTGGGTTCATGTAACTCCTCATTTTGCACATAACCTTTGTTATGTATAGCTTAAAAGCTGTCAGGAAATTGGGGGTTTAATCTCTAGAAAACGGTATATATGTTCTGTGTATATATTACATTGTGAAGAAAACTTGAGTACCGTCGCTGTGGAAGTATAAATGTCAAATATTGGAACTTTCAGCTAATTACATGTGAGTAGCTCTTCTAGCGCAAATATTTTCCTATACCTGATACTTTGAAATCCATCATATTCTATTGTGCTGTCAACAAGGAACAGAATGCTGAAAACACATTTAAATCAGACTTCAACTTTTTGAGTCATAAGCAAAAGAGTGATTTCAAGCAAAGCACCCCCTAGTGGCCAAATGAAAAACAAAACTGATTACAATTTTAGCATTAGGTACCTAGAAATGCAGCAAATAGTTCAATAAGTTGTACAATATATATGGGTCAGATATTCTTTTTCTTAAATGTCACAATTTGAAGCATATAAACTGATTTACAATTGATCTTCAAAAACTAAATACCACTGGAAAGAGCTCTTCGAGAACTTACACTTTTGTCCATATACTCTCAATGAAATATTTTTAGTTTTGGAGGTATTTTGGGCCAAAGAAAAAAAACAATGATAAAAATATGACCTTGACTTTTGCGTTTTTTAACTTTTTTAAATTGTGATGATCTTTGAATCATAAACTTACATTACCTGTGAAAAAGTCAGGAGCTTCAAAATAACTAATTTTTCTTTGCAAGGTTAGAACAATTAACCTCTTCTAGCTCAAATATTTTCCCATACCCGATACTTTGAAATCCATCACATTCTGTTGTGCTGTCAACAAGGAACAGAAGGCTGAAAACTGCATTTGAACAAGACTTCAACTTTTTGAGTTAAAAGCAAAAGAGTGATTTTAAGCATAACACCCTCTAGTGCAAAATGAGAAACAAAATATTTCAATTAGGTACCTAGAAATGCAGCAAATAGTTCAGTTAAGTATACAATATGCATGGATGGAATATTCTGTTTCTTAAATGTCACAATTTGAAGCTAAAAAGCTGTTTTACAATTGTGAAAAAAATGATCAAACTTTGGACTGCCGAAAAATGACCAAATGAAGCTTGATCTTCAAAAATTAAATATCACTGGAAAGAGCTCTTCATGAACCTACACTTTTGTTCAAATACTCTCAATAAAATACTTTTAGCTTTGGAGCTATTTTGGGGGCCGAAGAAAAAAAAACAAAGATAAAAATATGACCTTGACCTTTGCATTTTTTTAACATTATAAATTATCGGGCTCTTTGAATCATAAAACTAAATTACCTGTGAAAATATCATGAAGATTGAACCAAAAATAATGTCAGGAGCAACAAAAATTATTTTTTTGAAATTCTTATTTTTCCAATATTTTAGTGAAGTTTGACCGTATTTTAGAGGACAAACCATATATTTCATCAATTCACAACCCCATATTTTTGTGCGTACATGTCTTGCAAATCGTATGTAGCAAAGACAGTTCTTCTATCTGATCTCTAACAAAAATGGGTAGGTTTTTCATATTTATTTATTTACATTTATTTGCTCAGTTTTTTGTGACGTTCGAACTTTCAACCTTCCGTAGCTAAAAATCTTTCAGCTACTCGTTCTCATTAAACCTATCATATTTTATTAGGCTATCAACAAGGAACATAATGTAAAAAAACGCATCTAAATCAGGCTTCAAATTTTTTAGTTATTAGCAAATGAGTAATTACATGCATAGCAACCCCTAGTAGCTAAACCAGAAACAAAAGTGAAAAGTTTGACCATTTAGGCACAAGTTGGATAAATTTGACTCCATGCCCAAATTTCATAGCTGTATAGCTTTTCTCATCTGGCCGCTAGGTTGGCTACAAAAATGGGTGGAATTGGAAAGTAATAAAAATAAACAAGAGGGCCATGATGGCCCTGGATCGCTCACCTGAGTACCATTGCTACAACTGATTACAAGGTTTTTAAACAGACAAGAATTCTGATATAACTCAATCTTAAACATTTTAGCCCTGACAATACTACACACCAAATATATAAGCATTGGGCCTTATGGTTTCAGAGGAGAAGACTTAGTGCGGGATCATTTATCTCCAAAGGGCCACCATTTTGAAAATCTTGATAATGAACCATTAGATGATGCTACATTCCAAATATCTAAGCTCTAGGCCTAATGG
This sequence comes from Solen grandis, assembly GCA_021229015.1. Lineage (NCBI taxonomy): Eukaryota > Metazoa > Mollusca > Bivalvia > Adapedonta > Solenidae > Solen > Solen grandis. The sequence goes on from CM037785.1 coordinate 5,757,205, forward strand.
ATTCATAGAAGAAGATTTTTAAAGATTTTCCTATATAACTCTATGTTAAACAAGTGACCCCTGGTGCGGGGGCATTTATCACCATAGGGTCATGATTTGTACAATCTTGGTAATAAACCATAAGATGATGCTTCATACCAAATATCTAATCTCTAGGCCTTATGGATTCATAGAAGAAGATTTTTAAACATTTTCCTATATAACTCTATGTAAAACAAGTGACCCCTGGTGCGGGGTCATTTATCACCATAGGGCTATGATTTGTACAATCTTGGTAATGAACCATAAGATGATGCTACATACCAAATATCTAAGCTCTAGGCCTAATGGATTCATAGAAGAAGATTTTTAAAGATTTTTCTATATAACTCTATGTAAAACAAGTGACCCATGGTGCGGGGTCATTTATCACCATAGGGTCTATGATTTGTACAATCTTGGTAATGAACCATAAGATGATGCTACATACCAAATATCTAAGCTCTAGGCCTAATGGATTCATAGAAGAAGATTTTTAAAGTTTTTTCTATATAACTCTATGTAAAACAAGTGACCCATGGTGCGGGGTCATTTATCACCATAGGGCTATGATTTGTACAATCTTGGTAATGAACCATAAGATGATGCTACATACCAAATATCTAATCTCTAGGCCTTATGGATTCATAGAAGAAGATTTTTAAAGATTTTCCTATATAACTCTATGTAAAACAAGTGACCCCTATTGCGGGGGCATTTATCACCGTTTGGCTATGATTTGAACAATCTTGGTAATGAACCATTAGATGATGCTACATATGAAATATCTAAGCTCTAGGCCTTATGGATTCATAGAAGAAGATTTTTAAAGTTTTTCCTATATAAATCTATGTTAAACAAGTGACCCCTGGTGCGGGGGCATTTATCACCATAGGGCTATGATTTGAACAATCTTGGTAATGAACCATAAGATGATGCTACATACCAAATATCTAAGCTCTAGGCCTAATGGATTCATAGAAGAAGATTTTTAAACATTTTCCTATATAACTCTATGTAAAACAAGTGACCCCTGGTGCGGGGTCATTTATCACCATAGGGCTATGATTTGTACAATCTTGGTAATGAACCATAAGATGATGCTACATACCAAATATCTAAGCTCTAGGCCTAATGGATTCATAGAAGAAGATTTTTAAAGATTTTCCTATATAACTCTATGTAAAACAAGTGACCCCTGGTGCGGGGTCATTTATCACCATAGGGTCATGATTTGTACAATCTTGGTAATGAACCATAAGATGATGCTTCATACCAAATATCTAATCTCTAGGCCTTATGGATTCATAGAAGAAGATTTTTAAACATTTTCCTATATAACTCTATGTAAAACAAGTGACCCCTGGTGCGGGGGCATTTATCACCGTAGGGCTATGATTTGTACAATCTTGGTAATGAACCATAAGATGATGCTACATACCAAATATCTAATCTCTAGGCCTTATGGATTCATAGAAGAAGATTTTTAAAGATTTTCCTATATAACTCTATGTAAAACAAGTGACCCTGGTGCGGGGTCATTTATCACCATAGGGTCATGATTTGTACAATCTTGGTAATGAACCATAAGATGATGCTTCATACCAAATATCTAATCTCTAGGCCTTATGGATTCATAGAAGAAGATTTTTAAACATTTTCCTATATAACTCTATGTAAAACAAGTGACCCCTGGTGCGGGGTCATTTATCACCATAGGGCTATGATTTGTACAATCTTGGTAATGAACCATAAGATGATGCTACATACCAAATATCTAAGCTCTAGGCCTTGCAGTTTTGCAGAAGAAGATTTTCAAAGTTTGCATTTTTAAAATCTATTTTTAGCTCCTGTGACCTACTTTTTTAACCAATCTGAATAATTTGTACAACTTTGATAGAGGGCATCATAAGGATGATTCCTGTGAAGTTTGGTCAAAATCCCTTCAGCGGTTCATGAGGAGATGTTGTTTAAAGCAAATTGTTGACGACGGACGCACGCACGCACGCACGCACGCACGGACGACGGACGACGGACGACAGACAAAAGGCGATCACAATAGCTCACCATGAGCACGTTGTGCTCAGGTGAGCTAAAAACAAGAGGGCCATGATGGCCCTAAATCGCTCACCTGAGATAAATAGCCTTCAATGCCAAACATGTTAAACATACTGCTTTAGAAATAGAGATGCTGAGGCGTAAACAGTGAAATTTGAGGTTTTCAGAAATTTCTTAGAGTGCTAACAAAGCCAAATAAGCCATTTTTATCATTTCAAAAAGGGCATAACTCCTGTCCTAACGGGCAAATATCAGCCAAAATTCAAAATTTTATGACACTTAACATTGTCCTTATTTCTTATGTATCAAGTTTAAATAACAAACTTTAGTTTAAATTACTTTAGTAAGTTAAGTTTTGCCACATGATCATTCCTGCAAAATTTGATCAAATTTTTTATAGCTGTTTCATAGGAGAAGTTTAAAGATCTCACAATATACATATAAGGCAAATTAGCCCCACCCCTGGCGGCCATGTTTTAAGGCAGATCCAAATAATTTAAGCATCTTTGGTAAATAGTCAGCCAAGGATCATCCCTGCGAAATTTGATCAAATTCTGTGCAGCTGTTTCAGAAGAGATGTCGTTTAAAGATTTCACTATATACATATAAGGCAAATTAGCCCCGCCCCTGGTGGCCATGTTTATTTCAGATCCAAATAATTTTAGCAACTTTGGTAGATGGTCACCAGATCATTCCTGTAAAATTTGATCAAATTCTGTGCAGCTGTTTCAGAGGAGATGTCGTTTAAAGATTTCACTATATGCATGTAAGGCAAATTAGCCCCGCCCCTGGCGGAGATGTTTTTTGGCAGATCCAAATAATTTTAGCAACTTTGGTAGATGGTCATGCAATGATCATCCCTGCAAAATTTGATCAAATTCTGTGCAGCTGTTTCAGAGAAGATGTCGTTTGAAAAATTCAATATATTCTATAAGGCAAATTAGCCCCACCCCTGGCAGCCATGTTTTTTGGCAGATCCAAATGATTTTATCAACTTTGGTATATGGTCACCCAAGGATCATCCATGCAAAATTTGATCAAATTCTGTGCAGCTGTTTCAGAGATGTCGTTTAAAGATTTCACATTATACATATAAGGCAAATTAGCCCCGTCCCTGGCAACCATGTTTTTTGGCGGATCCAAATAATTTTAGCAACTTTGGTAGATGGTCACCCAAGGATAATTGCTGCAAAATTTGATCAAATTCTGTGCAGCTGTTTCAGAGGAGATGTCGTTAAAAGCTTTCACTATATACATTTAAGGCAAATTAGCTCCGCCCCTGGCGGCCATGTTTTTTGGCAGATCCAAATAATTTTAGCAACTTTGGTAGATGGTCATCCAAGGATCATCCCTGCAAAATTTGATCAAATTCTGTGCAGCTGTTTCAGAGGAGATGTCGTTTAAAGGTTTCACTATATACATATAAGGCAAATTAGCCCCGCCCCTGGCAGCCATGTTTTTTGGCGGATCCAAATAATTTTAGCAACTTTGGTAGATGGTCACCCAAGGATAATTCCTGCAAAATTTGATCAAATTCTGTGCAGCTGTTTCAGAGGAGATGTCGTTTAAAGATTTCACTATATACATATAAGGCAAATTAGCCCCGCCCCTGGCGGCCATTTTTTTTGGCAGATCCAAATAATTTTAGCAACTTTGGTAGTAGGTCACCCAAGGATCATCCCTGCAAAATTTGATCAAATTCTGTGCAGCTGTTTCAGAGGAGATGTCGTTTAAAGATTTCACTATACACATATAAGGCAATTTAGCCCCGCCCCTGGCAGCCATGTTTTTTGGCGGATCCAAATAATTTTAGCAACTTTGGTAGATGGTCACCCAAGGATAATTCATTATATTCTGTGCAGCTGTTTCAGAGGAGATGTCGTTTAAAGCTTTCACTATATACATTTAAGGGAAATTAGCCTCGCCCCTGGCGGCCATGTTTTTTGGCAGATCCAAATAATTTTAGCAACTTTGGTAGATGGTCATCCAAGGATCATCCCTGCAAAATTTGATCAAATTCTGTGCAGCTGTTTCAGAGGAGATGTCGTTTAAAGGTTTCACTATATACATATAAGGCAAATAAGCCCCGCCCCTGGCGGCCATCTTTTTTGGCAGATCCAAATAATTTTAGCAACTTTGGTAGATGGTCACCCAAGGATCATCCCTGCAAAATTTGATCAAATTCTGTGCAGCTGTTTCAGAGGAGATGTCGTTTAAAGCTTTCACTATATACATTTAAGGCAAATTAGCCCCGCCCCTGGCGGCCATGTTTTTTTGCAGATCCAAATAATTTAAGCAACTTTGGTAGAGGATCACCCAAGGAACATCTGTACCAAATTATTATTAAATCTGGCCAGTAGTTTTGGAGGAGATGATTTTTAAAGTTTTCAAATTATTTTTCTTTCCGTTACCATGGCAACCAGAGTTCTTCATGAATCAACTTTATTTTAGCAACTTTTGTAGAGCCTCACCCAAGGAACATTCCTGCCAAGTAACATTAAATTCTGTCCAGCGGTTTCAGAGGAGATGTCGTTTAAAGAAAATTGTTGACGACGCACGATGGATGACGCACGACGCACGGACGAAGGGCGATCACAAAAGCTCACTTGAGCACTTTGTGCTCAAGTGACCTAAAAATTAAACAAAAGGCCCATGATGGCCCTAAATCGCTCACCTGAGATAAATAGGTTGACCCAAGGAACATCTGTACCAATTTATTTTAAAATCTGGCGAGTAGTTTTGAAGAAGATGAGTTTTAAAGTTTTCATATTTTTTTTCCTTTTTGTTGCCATGGCAACAAGAGTTCTATATGGATCAAGTTTATTTTAGGAACTTTTGTGAAGGTTGACCCAAGGATCATTCCTGCCAAATTTAATCAAATTCTGTCCAGTGGTTTCAGAGGAAATGTTGATAAAAGTTTTCCCTATATACATATAAGGCAAATAAGCCCCGCCCCTGGCGGCCATGTTTTTTACGGATCGGAAATTTTTTAGCAACTTTGGTAGAGGTTGACCCAAGGAACACCTGTACCAATTCATTTTAAAATCTGGCCAGTAGTTTTGAAGAAGATGATTTTAAAATTTTCATTTTTTTCTTCTTTTTATTGCCATGGCAACCAGAGTTCTACATGGATCAAGTTTATTTTAACAACTTTTGTGAAGGTTGACCCAAGGAACATCCCTGCCAAGTTTAATCAAATTCTGTCCAGTGGTTTCAGAGGAGATGTTGTTTAAAGGTTTCTCTATATACATATAAGGCAAATAAGCCCCGCCCCTGGCGGCCATGTTTTTTTACGGATCAGAATTTTTTTCAGCAACTTTGGTAGAGTTGACCCAAGGAACATCTGTACCAATTCATTTTAAAATCTGGCCAGTAGTTTTGAAGAAGATGATTTTTAAAGTTTTCATTTTTTTTTTGTTGTTGCCATGGCAACCAGAGTTCTACATGGATCAAGTTTATTTTAGCAACTTTTGTGAAGGTTGACCCAAGGATCATTCCTGCCAAGTTTAATCAAATTCTGTCCAGTGGTTTCAAAGGAGATGTTGTTTAAAGTTTTCCCTATATACATATAAGGCAAATTAGCCCCGCCCCTGGCGGCCATGTTTTTTTATGAATCAGAATAATTTTAGCAACTTTGGTAGAGGTTGACCCAAGGAACATCTGTACCAAATTATTTTGAAATCTGGCCTGTAGTTTTGAAGGAGATGATTTTTAAAGTTTTCAAATTATTTTTCTTTTTGTAGCCATGGCAACCAGAGTTCTTCATGGATCAACTTTATTTTAGCAACTTTTGTAGAACCTCACCCAAGGAACATTCCTGCCAAGTTTCATTAAATTCTGTCCAGCGGTTTCAGAGGAGATGTCGTTTAAAGCAAATTGTTGACGACGGACGACGCACGACGACGGACGAAGGGCGATCACAAAAGCTCACCTTGAGCACTTTGTGCTCAGGTGAGCTAAAAATTAAAAAAATCAACAGAAGAAGAACAATTGGTTTTCGCCCTGCAGTGGTGAAAAACTAATAATATCTTTGTTTAATATTCTAGTAATTTTGCATATTTTGTTTCATAGATATGAATAAAGTCAAAGAAATGTACAAACTTTGCAGTGTATTAAAACTAAGCTGGTTACCTCATAACGATATATATATATATATCCACGTGCTTCTGGGTACAGGAACATAAAATATATGATTCAGGGTTCGAAATTTGAAATATGTAACTTAAATGCATTTTTTATGCAAAAATCTATCTTTGAGGGGGTAGTGTCTGACCCACAGGGATCCCCATTTACAAAAATCAGGAAGGCACCACTACTCACTGAGGACTATAAGTGTGTGAAGTTTTGTAAAGATAGGTTGAGCGGCCTCTGAGACATGGCTCGTACAATGTTGGCGGAGGATAATAATTATAATAATAATAACTGGATTTCATTCGATGATAAAAATGACAGGACTTTCTGCTAGCTTTGTCAAAACGTAAGAGCTTTATGATGTTTGGCAAAATTAACTAAACATCAATTCTTTTTTTTGATATCACTTTCTTAAAAGCTGACCAATTTCAGTAATCTAGTAAGCAAAACAAATGTCTCGAAAATCCATTCAATCCGATTGCAACAGATTTGGGTTTCATTGTTTACCTTACTCCATTATTCTTCGGTCAATCCTAAAACTTAAAGCATCAAAAGAACAACCAAACATTTTCGAAAATCAAAAGTTTTCAAGATATAACTGTTAAAACTGAGGGTAACAGAATTTTCGTTTTTCAGCCATAATTCAACAGATTCAACCCGATCATCAAAAGCTGAATGGTCTTTCAAAGCACTACAAAGTATATGCATAGTGTCTCGATATAATATTTATTGTTTTAAAGATATTTTAAGGCCAAAGAAAAAAAAGATAATTGAAATATGACCTTGACCGTTGCTTTTTGCTGGATACAAAAATGACATTGCGCCATAGGATCTAATGCTGCACCTTCAGTAAAAATTTATGCAAATTAAACATAAAATAAGGCCTATGGGGCATAAAAACTGTTTAATTTCAGTAAAAAAGTGTTTTGGACTGTAACGTCACATGACGTCATATGCATTAAGGGAAAAAATTAATTTAAACCTTGGTGGTTGGTTAATTCAGAATAAATCCATGCCAGAGTTATGGGTCTTGGTGAGTGGTGTGTAATTATGACCCTGAAAGACATGTGTGAAGTTTAAAGTGAATACCTTTGGTGGTTGTGGAGATTTAAATTGCACCCTAAATCTTAACCAGAAATTTCTAAGTTCACAAAGGGGAATAATTAAGAGTGTTCACAAGGATTTTCTTAGATTTGACCTGATGACCTAGTTTTTGACCCCACGTGACCCATTTTCAAACTCATCCAAGATATCATGTAGACAAACATCCTGACAAATTCTAATGATGATTGGCTAAAACTGTGGCCTCTAGAGTGTTACCCGTCTCTACATGTGCCATGGTCATTAGGCATTTTCCATGGATTTCCATGGAAATCCATGGAAACTTGGATGGAAATTGATGGAAATCCACGGAATATCAAAATCTTCCACGGAAATTTGTTGATAACATTATTTGCCGTCAAATTTTGGGACGGAAAATAGCATGGAAAATAACTTAGATAATTTTTGGGATGGAAAATAATTTAGATGTTTTTGATCAATGGAAAATTTGAACTTAGATTTTTTTTCAATATTTCTGGACTATAAAGAAAACAATATAATCATGAAATCACTATATGACTGAAATACTGTCGCAGCGACGGTAGAAATAAGCTTTAATATTTGAACGGTCTGCCATGTTATAACCATGGTCGATCATGGATATAACAAACATGGTACCAGGAAAAATTAAATGGGTTTAAAAAAGACACCATGGTCAACCATGGCTGGAACCCATAATAAAACAATACCAACACTGTGATAAAGACATGGTTTCACAAGTGTACAAGAAATTCAAAGATTTACATTAAAACAACCCTTATGATTTTGTGACCTTTTTATTTATCTAACCAGAACAATTTGAACAAATTTTGTAGAGGTCAAAATAGGATTAAATCGAAAGCTTAAAAGCTTATTGAATATTAGATTGAAACAAAAACGATTAAATCTAACTACATATAACTGCACGTATTACTATGACCTTTTAACTGATGTTTTAACAGAAATCTTAGGTGATTCACTTTTCTTATCTTTTTTTTTTTTTTTTTTTTTTTGAAAACTGTTACGCATCGAAAAAAAAGGTTACAAATGGTTTTCGTTCGAATTAACCGCGCCCCGAATAAAAGTTCGGAAGTTGTTGCAAGGTTGTAGGACAATCCTACGAGGAAAAGTAGTGCCGAAAAATTGACGCTAATTTCTACGTAGATCAATGATTTTTACTTATATTTTATATTTTATTTTGGACAACCCACTCTTTAAACCTTATTTCGAAACCCAGTTTTTGTTTCGTAACTGATTTTAACTTTCCGAAAATAACGCAGCGGTGCATCAATCCGCCATTTTGAAAAGAACGACAAACATCAAACAGTGTAAACAATAGGTGATAACGTTATTGATTCGCAATATTTTCGCAGATGACATCCATTTTATGACGAAGGTGAGAATATTCAATATAGTTATGAGTATTATAATTATGTTTGTAATGAAATTACTTTCCATTTATCGATAAAAAAAATAAGTGACTTTGTTTCGTCTGCAAATGGCGATGAGATTATTTTCTGCCCGTCGATGTATAACACAATCCATACAATGTTTAGTTGAATCGCATTTCTTTTATTTGCTTTCCAGAATATATATATATATATTTGTGCATATATACATGAGCAAATTAACCTTTCAGGAAATTTAAAAAAAAAAAAAATCGATCGCAGGTCATATCGTCCACGGTTAGCATCGTACCTAATTTTTAAAACAGGAAGGCCTTTGTGAAAAATCATTGTATATTCAATAAATCTGTTAACAAACGTGCGATCCGCAATAAAACTCATTTTGGTTTACACTTAATCATCGCTTGGTTATCTAACATGTAGATCTATAAAAATTTAAGGAAAAAAACATTACTGTTTTACTCCTTTAGATGTATAAGAATTTCTGTTGGAATATTTGTTCATGACCAACTGCTGGCAGTGACTTGTAATTTTTTAACATTGAATGCTGAATAAAATTCAGCTATATTATGTCCATTGTCATTGCTGTAATAAAATGAAATCTGATTGATTTAACACAACTTTTTTGTTTTTACTTTAGCAACATGTCCAGCCATGTTTTCAACAAGGATGATGCCTCCTCTTGTCCACTTTGTAAACAACACAGACTTTGGATCATAGTGATTAACAAAAGGTAAATAGACTCTTATTCTAGAAATGAATACATTTTTTGAGAAAAAGAAAAGTTTCTATGATCCTTGAAAACTGAAGTGTCACATATCAAAGAACAACTTGAGACATCCACAATGCTACTGCCTTTACCTTTTTCATGGTAGTTTATTAGACAGGCAGTTTAACCTTACATAACACTGTCCCCAGTGGTAAGAATGTCTGCCTCTGGAACTGGAAGCCATGGGTTCCTGTCCCTAGCAACAACGTATGAAAGTTGTAAAAGGAAAATGGCACTGTATCTCCCTTGTTTGGTGCTCAGCATATTAGAATAGGTCCCAGTCGTGGTGTTGGGGATAATGCAACTTGGGAGTGGTGTCATGCCAACTATCTATGGCGTAATGCTGCAGTGTAACATCACTATATAGATCTCTCAAACTCAGTTTTCAAATAATAGCTGTCATACTTCTATTGCAACTGAGTTTGATTGTGGCTGAACTCAATTTCTCCTAGTTAACTGACATTGTAAGATGGAAAAATATTTTGGAATTTATAATGATGAGAAAATTTTGGTTGCCCAGTCAGAACTTCATCTTTATTATTAATAGTGGTATGAATGGGAATAAGGATCAATGATCAAATCGGAGTAAACACTAAATGTTTAAATACAAAGGCAGGCTATAGGCTTTGCGCTTCTTAGTTATTTTACTTTAAAATCATTTTACTTTTTTTTTTTTTTTTTTAAGTTTCAGACATGTGGGAGGAAGGAAGCTGAAGTCCTTGCGGAATATGAGCAGAATTTCAATGTAAATTTATGTGTAACATCAGCATATGTTCAGGAATGTCAACAAGGACTTGGACATTCTTCTTTCAAAGTGGAAACTGATCTCTGACCCATGGCGCATTGGATCATCAGGACCACTGAAGTGAATTCAAGGAAAATCGCTTTGGAACTTGGACTTCAGTGAATTCAAGGCATCCAACAGGTGGCATAATAAGTTTTAACAAGTAACTGGTGTTGTATGCAACACATAAAGTCCCCTACCGGCTCCACCTTGACTCAATATGGTAATCAATCCCATTTTTTGCCATATTTTCACTATTTCCGTTACCATAGCAACCACAATTTTAGTCGAAGAACAAAAATAAAATGACGTGCATAATCTACACATTGCCATCTAGTCATATACCAAGTTTCATCAAGTTAGCTTGCTTAGTTATCGCGGGATCCCATTTTTTGCCATATTTTCACTATTTCCGTTACCATAGCAACCACAATTTTAGTCGAAGAACAAAAATAAAATGACGTGCATAATCTACACATTGCCATCTAGTCATATACCAAGTTTCATCAAGTTAGCCTGCTTAGTTATCGCGGGATCCCATTTTAGCCATATTTTCACTATTTCCGTTACCATAGCAACCACAATTTTAGTCGAAGAACAAAAATAAAATGACGTGCATAATCTACACATTGCCATCTAGTCATATACCAAGTTTCATCAAGTTAGCTTGCTTAGTTATTAAGTTATCGCGGGATCCAGATTTGAGCGGACAGACGGACGGACGGACTGACAGAAGGACAGACGGACGGAGGGCAAACCTATAGTCCCCTCTGGTGTGAACACCGGTAGGGGACTAACAAGAGGCCCATGATGGCCCTAAATCGCTCACCTGAGATAAATAGGTTGACCCAAGGAACATCTGTACCAATTTATTTTAAAATCTGGCCAGTAGTTTTGAAGAAGATGATTTTTAAAGTTTTCATATTTTTTTCTTTTTGTTGCCATGGCAACCAGAGTTCTATATGGATCAAGTTTATTTTAGCAACTTTTGTGAAGGTTGACCCAAGGATCATTCCTGCCAAATTTAATCAAATTCTGTCCAGTGGTTTCAGAGGAAATGTTGATTAAAGTTTTCCCTATATACATATAAGGCAAATAAGCCCCGCCCCTGGCGGCCATGTTTTTTACGGATCGGAAATTTTTTAGCAACTTTGGTAGAGGTTGACCCAAGGAACATCTGTACCAATTTATTTTAAAATCTGGCCAGTAGTTTTGAAGAAGATGATTTTTAAAGTTTTCATTTTTTTTTTCTTTTTGTTGCCATGGCAACCAGAGTTCTACATGGATCAAGTTTATTTTAGCAACTTTTGTGAAGGTTGACCCAAGGATCATACCTGCCAAGTTTAATCCAATTTTGTCCAGTGGTTTCAGAGGAGATGTTGTTTAAAGGTTTCCCTATATACATATAAGGCAAATAAGCCCCGCCCCTGGCGGCCATGTTTTTTTACGGATCGGAATAATTTTAGCAACTTTGGTAGAGGTTGACCCAAGGAACACCTGTACCAATTTATTTTAAAATCTGGCCAGTAGTTTTGAAGAAGATGATTTTTAAAGTTTTCATATTTTTTTTTCTTTTTATTGCCATGGCAACCAGAGTTCTACATGGATCAAGTTCATTTTAACAACTTTTGTGAAGGTTGATCCAAGGATCATCCCTGCCAAGTTTAATCAAATTCTGTCCAGTGGTTTCAGAGGAGATGTTGTTTTAAGGTTTCTCTTTATACAAATAAGGCAAATAAGCCCCGCCCCTGGCGACCATGTTTTTTTACAGATCAGAATAATTTTAGCAACTTTGGTAGAGGATGACCCAAGAAACATCTGTACCAATTTATTTTAAAATCTGGCCAGTAGTTTTGAAGAAGATGATTTTTAAAGTTTTTTGTTTTTTTTCTTTTTGTTGCCATGGCAACCAGAGTTCTACATGGATCAAGTTTATCTTAGCAACTTTTGTGAAGGTTGATCCAAGGATCATCCCTGCCAAGTTTAATCCAATTCTGTCCAGTGGTTTCAGAGGAGATGTTGTTTAAAGGTTTCCCTATATACATATAAGGCAAATAAGCCCCACCCCTGGCAGCCATGTTTTTTTACGGATCGGAATAATTTTAGCAACTTTGGTAGAGGTTGACCCAAGGAACATCTGTACCAATTTATTTTGAAATCTGGCCAGTAGTTTTGAAGGAGATGATTTTTAAAGTTTTCAAATTATTTTTCTTTTTGTTGCCATGGCAACCAGAGTTCTTCATGGATCAACTTTATTTTAGCAACTTTTGTAGAGCCTCACCCAAGGAACATTCCTGCCAAGTTTCATTAAATTCTGTCCAGCGGTTTCAGAGAAGATGTCGTTTAAAGCAAATTGTTGACGACGGACGACGCACGCCGGACGAAGGGGGATCACAAAAGCTCACCTTGAGCACTTTGTGCTCAGGTGAGCTAAATAAAGATTGTTTAGACTGTTGATACGGATGTGATGACATGAATAAAAATTATTTTTGTATCCAGCCATGTTGCCAATTTAAATCCCCTGGTCCACCATACTCACTGCATGAGTATTATTTGGCACCATTGAATTTACATTAATTACCATTGAAGGTTATTGATACTTCATTTTAAATCATTGATTCACCATTATTTTATGTAAAATGACACCACCAAAATACCATTGAAAAACCATTTTATTCCATTAAAATCCCTCATTGGATACCATTGAAAATAATTTATTTTTCATTTTTTTAGGGGGAGCTCATTTGCGTATTTCGGCTCATTTCAATGGAGTTTCAATGGTGTTTCAAGGGTTGTGCTACATTTGGTTCTGCTAAGAGAAATGGTAATTCAATGGTGTTTCAAGCCATTTCATTTCGATAAGGGAAGGGAGAATTTGATGACAATAGATCTTTTTACACTTTTTTATAGCCTTTGTATTTTTTACCAATGTCTCATATTTACAAGGAATATACCATAGGTGATCCTTTAAGTTTGGATGAGTTTGGGGTCTCTGGGTTCATGGTAAAGTCTTGCATTTATATATTTTTGATAAAGTTAAATATTTTTCAACTTCATTACAAGTCATAGCAATGACTTGCCAACTTATATTTTTCACAACTACAAAATGCCATGACTCTGTCAAGTTATATAACTGTGTTTACAATTTCTTTTGGCAATTTTTCTGTCCATAACTGAGTGAATGCGTAAACATTTTTTGAAATATTGTTACTGACAAGATTTTGAGCCGGGAGCATTTGTGTTTACCAAACACGTTCTTGTTTCAGAATGCTAAATGCCAAAAAATTTGTGTTTGATTGGCAAACAGCTTAGAACTTGACGCTGAGTTCAGAAAATACATTGATTGAAAATGGATTAGATTTACCCTTATCGATTTAGTATATCACAATATTGCAAATGAATGGTTAAACATGTAAACAAAAGTTTTTATGCTGTAATGGATAGCAAAAGTAAATCATGAATAAGTGTGCTATTTTGGGACAGCCCTGTATGTATACATGTATGTATATTTTTAATATTTCTGTGTAAAGCACATTTTTAAAATCCACTGTATGCAATAATGATATATCATGTTTAATTATCATTATGAACCGAAGTAGTTTATAGTTTGAAACCAAAGAATGTGTATTTTTAAAACACATCCAAATTTATGCTGTATTTATGAAATTTTAGAAAGTGGTTCTAAATATTAAAAATTCTTCATAGAAATAATTAATAAATAAATATCATGGTTTTAGTTTGCATGTGGCATTTCTACAGATATTAACTATAATGTGTCAAAATTTGACATTTTTCCAATTATCATTGAGCTTTAAAAACAAGGTCAAGGACACAGAGAGCATCTCATTTTGTGATCCTTTGGTATTTATAGATCTAGTACATCTTTTTAAAAATTATTTTCACTATTATTGATAAAATACTGTAAATAAGAAAACAATACCAGTTACATTATGATGGTTACTGATAATGACAACTTTTTTTAATATTTTATCAAATGTCGTGGTTTACATAATGACCCATTGTTTTTTACATATGTATGTCTTCAGTAGATATTATTCAATGATATATATAAATTTAAGAAATTTCTATGGAACAGTTTTTTTGTAATTGAAGATTTAGTGTGAAAAGTTGTTGAACTTGTGGGACTATTTTTCACACTAGACCACCACTATGAAATGTAGTTTTGATATTAGATACCACCACAGACACTGTATAAGCATTTATATCAATGAAATAAATATCATATTAAATTTTATAGGTGAAAAGATAATGCACTCAGTTATGTTTTGTCTTTTTAACCAACATTTATTACATATCAGTATGTACATAATAGTATGTACTGTATTTGATGCTGAATCAGTTCCAGAAATGACATCTACACCTACTATGAAATTGAGCTTTATCTCAAAAACGAGTTCGGTGACCCCTTTTTTTCTTTGCATTTTTGAATTTCTCAAACTTATTTCTACAAAATATAAAAAAAATGAAACAAGAGGGCCAAGATGGCCCTAGATGGCCCTGTGTCGCTCACCTGAGTAAGATGGCTGTGTTAGGCATAATGACAAAAAATCTAGCATCTAAAAGTGTTTTTCTAACATTTGACTAAGTGACCTACATATTGATCCTACCCGAATTTGCACTCAACTGGGAATTCATGCAGTCATCATTCATATTAAGTTTAATGAAGACTGGGACAAAAATGTAGGCCTCTAGAGTTTTCACAAGGTTTTTCTTAGATTTGACCTGGTGACCTAGTTTTTGACCTCATGTGACTCATTTTCAAACTCATCCAATATATCAATTAGACAAACATCCTGACCAAATCTATTAAAGATTGGGCTAAAACTGTGGCCTCTAGAGAGTTCACAAGGTTTTTCTTAGATTTGACCTGGTGACCTAGTTTTTGATCCCACATGACCCAATTTAAAACTCATGCAAGATATCATGTAGACAAACATCCAGACCATTTTTCATGAAGATTGGGCAAAACTGGCCCCTGAGTGTTCGCAAGGTTTTTCTAAGATTTTCCCTGGTGACCTAGTTTTTGACCCCATGTGACCCAATTTTGAACTCATCTGAGATATCATGTAGACAAACATCCTGATCAAATTTTATGAAGATTGGGCCAAAACTAAGGCCTGTTGAGTGTTCACAAGGTTTTTCTAAGATTTGAACAAACTTGGTAGTGGTCCACAAGAAAATGCCACACACCAAATATCTAAGCTCCAGGCCTTGTGGTTTCTGAAAAGATGATTTTTAAGATTTCACTTTTTAAAATCTGTTTTTAGCTCTTGTGACCCAGATATGCAATGGACCAAAACCATTTAAACAACTTTGGCAGAGCTTCATGCAAGGAACATCATAAGCAAGTTTTATCAAATTTGGCCTGTTGGTTTCACACGAGCACTATGTGCTCAGGTGAGCTAAAAAGCAAACCTGAGGTATGACGAACGCAAGGACACACAAACCAAGAATCTATATGTCCTGCAACAGAGTTGGCGGTGCATAAAAAGGGGCCATAATTGTAATATATTCCATGAAGAGTTATCTACCTTGATCAGTGATTTTTTTACAATTTTAGTTGCACAAGTCTTGGGACTCGCTACGCTAAAACAAGATTTGACCTAGTGACCTAGTATCTGACCCCACATGACCCAATTTTGAACTCATCCGATATATCATGTAGACAAACATCCTGACCAAGTTTCATGAAGATTGGGCCAAAACTGTGGCCTCTAGAGTGTTTACAAGGTTTTTCTAAGATTTGACCTGGTGACCTAGTTTTTGACCCCACATGACATAAGTTCGAACTCATCTGAGATATCATGTAGACAAACATCCTGACCAAGTTTCATGAAGATTGGGCCATAACTGTGGCCTGTAGAGTGTTCACAAGGTTTTTCTAAGATTTGACCTGGTGACCTAGTTTTTGACCCCACCTTACCCATTTTCGAACTCATCCAAGATATCATATAGACAAACACCCTGACCATTTTTCATGAAGATTGGGCTAAAACTGTGGCCTCTAGAGTGTTCGCAAGGTTTTTCTAAGATTTTCCCTGGTGACCTAGTTTTTGACCGCACAAGACCCAATATCGAACTCATCCGAGATATCATGTAGACAAATATCCTGCTAAAACTGTGGCCTCTTAGAGTGTTCACAAGGTTTTTCTAAGATTTGACCTAGTGACCTAGTTTTTGACCCCACGACTCAATTTCGAACTCATCTGAGATATCATGTAGACAAATATCCTGACCAAGTTTCATGAAGATTGGGCCAAAACTGTGGCCTCTAGAGTGTTCACAAGGTTTTTCTAAGATTTTAACCGTGACCTAGTTTTTGACCCCACATGACCCAATTTCAAACTCATCCAAGATATCATGTAGACAAACATCCTGACCAAGTTTCATGAAGATTGGGCCAAAATTGTGGCCTGTAGAGTGTTCACAAGGTTTTTCTAAGATTTGACCCGGTGACCTAGTTTTTGACACCACATGACCCAATTTCGAACTCATCCGAGATATCATGTAGACAAATATCCTGACCAAATTTTATGAAGATTGGGCTAAAACTGTGGCCTCTAGAGTGTTCACAAATTTTTTAAGGATTTGACCTAGTGACCTAGTTTTTGACCCCACATGACCCAATTTTGAACTCATCCAAGATATTATGTAGACAAACATCCTGACCAATTTTCATGAAGATTGGGCCAAAACTGTGGCCTCTAGAGTGTTCACAAGCAATTGTTGACAACGGACGACTGACGACGCACAAAAGGCGATCACAAAAGCTCACCCGAGCACAAGTGCTCAGGTGAGCTAAAAAGTCTATGGGAGGGAAGAAAATCTAGAAATCGTCTTTAAATGAACTATATAGGTTAACTGCATTTCATTTCCCAATAATTCCAATCTCATTATCATATAATTTTGTATTTAAAAAATTTTCATTGGACAACATCAATTTTTTTTTTAAAGACTTTTATTTTTCGATAAAACCCTGGAGCGGGACTACTTTTACGTTTCTCGGGTAAACAAAGAAGCATCAACATTTTAAAGGTTGGTTTAACAATATGCGAACTTGAATAAAGTTCACAACGGTTCCATGCTTATTTGACTTTTTGTCAGATTTGTACACGATTTGACATTCTTTACACATGCATAAAGACCAGAAAAAATGAATCCTATAATAAAAATATTAGCAGCTTAACAGAGCTAAAAAGGACAGTTTGCATTTCATTGGTTGCATAATTTTGTTTCGCTAATGAGACGTTGCATTGTCATTAGGTCCATGTGAGGTTTGCAGTAAGTTACTATACAAATGTATGCACTTATTCAGTATTTTGATGTAGTTTATTTTTAAATATCAAAATGAAAAATATGCTGTAATAATTGCTGTAATAATCTTATCTAAAATAGATGGAAAATATAATGTAAATATAAGGATTAAAAGCAGAATTTGGAGTTTTCATCAAGTGATGAAAAACTAATGCTTATGTTGCCGAGAAGCCCTTTATGCAAAAAGAAGACCCATTCTGTGGTATGCAATGATTATGTATATATGTTCTTTTCTTGATATTCAAATTACTGTTTAATATGATTTATAGACAAACTTGTTATAGAAGTTGCCATTTATTACATAATCTTTGATTTTTCAAGCCAGATTTTTTATTATTTTTCAGCCCTTTTTTTTCCATGGAAATCTAAATTTCCATCTACATTGCATTTTGCCGCGGAATTCCACGGACATTGTCGAGGATATCCGTCCGAATACTCCATGGCATTTCACGGAAAGCCATGGAATTCCACGGCAAAATTGAAATTTCCCTGGAAAACTGCAGATTTCCATGGAAAGCCGTGGCTTTCCCTGGAAAACTGCAGATTTCCGTGGCAAACGTAAGTTCTCCATGGTATTCCTTTTTTTCTTCAAATTTTTTTAATTGTAATTGGAAAAGTTGATAGTCCGAATACTCCGTGGCATATTTTCCCATGGATTTCCATGGCACACCGTGGAATACCATGGAATATCTATAGACGGGTAACAAGGTTTTTCAAAGGTTTGACCGGTGACCTAGTTTTTGACCCCATGTGCCTTGATTTTTCAAACTCATCCAAAATATCATGTAGACAAACACCCTGACCAACTTTAACAAAGACTGGGCCAAAACTGTGGCCTCTAGAGTGTTCACAAGCAATTATTGATGATGAACGATGCACGTCATACAACGGACAAAAAGCAGTCACAGAAGCTCACCCTGAGCACAAGTGCTCAGGTGAGCTAAAAACTTGCATGCAAAACCTTAACTTTGAGTGTTATGCCGACGCCAGGGTGAGTAGGATAGCTCTCACTATTCTTCGAATAGTAGTGCTAAAAAGTGAGGTGGTACGGAAAAATTAACCAAGATTCTAGGTAAAAAAGGGGCATAATTTGGTCAAAATCTGCGACAGAGTTATATTCTCTTGCCTACAGGTTGGGGTGGTGTTCCTATACAAGTATTCCATGTCTCAAAAAAATACTTAAGGGGTTCAGTGAAAAAGTGAGGTGGTACAGAAAACTGTTACGCCGACACTCGAGTGAGTATAATAGCCGTCTTTTTTCTTCTAATATTGAGCTAAAAATGTCTACTTGCTGGTCAACAAGTATTAAAAATTTCAAAAGCAATTCCTCAAAAAGTGAGGTGGTAAGAAAAACCTAACTATTACAGTGATGCCAACGCTCAGGTCAGTAGCATAGCCCTCCTTATTCTTTGAAAAGTCAAGCTAGAAATGGCAATAAGTGTCAACTTTTGGTATCTCTTTTTTAATTGCAGTTTTAATAGATACTCACCTAAGTTCAAATTCAGCAAACAGCTTGTCAAATATGACCAATGCTTCCCTGATCTGAAAGAAATTGTAGATTCTCATTAACTTATATCTTATAACAAATCTACATCAATATGAACAAAAATTGGCAAAAAAACAAATATACCTATCGATAACCAGGTCAATATGTAAAACAAGAGCTGTCCTTAAGACAGCGCCCTTCACTATTTCAATGCTTGTAAATAAAGACAAAAGGGCAAAGATGGCCCTGAATTGCTCACCTGAGATATATTGCCTTCATTGCCTTTTATAACATAGTCATACTGAATACATAATCCATGCAGAAGTACAGCAAGATAATCATAATTCCACACAAAAACTGTACCTGTGGTCCAATTTTGATGGACATAGCTATAAAATCTGGTGACCCTCTGGTTGGACTAATTTTAACACCAGGGCCATGATTTGAAAACTTTGTTCAGTTCAACTAGGCCATGTTACATACTCAGTATCTAAACCCCAGATCTTGTGGTTAAAGGTTTTAGAAATTATTTTATGATTGTTTTCCCATTCAAGTCTGTGTAAAATCAAGTGACCCCTAGGGTGGGGCCAATGTTGACCCAAGGGCCATAATTTGAAACAAGAGGGCCAATAAGGCCCTAGATCGATCACCTGAGTATAGATTTACCCAAGGAACATCTGTACTAAAACATTTTGAAATCTGGCCAGCAGTTTTGAAAAAGATGATTTTATGAATTTTCCTATTTTTTTTTCTTTCCATTGCCAAGCCAACCAGAATTAAAACAAGAGGCCCATGATGGCCCTAAATCGCTCACCTGAGATAAATAGGTTGACCCAAGGAACATCTGTACCAATTTATTTTAAAATCTGGCCAGTAGTTTTGAAGAAGATGATTTTTAAAGTTTTCATATTTTTTTTCTTTTTGTTGCCATGGCAACCAGAGTTCTATATGGATCAAGTTTATTTTAGGAACTTTTGTGAAGGTTGACCCAAGGATCATTCCTGCCAAATTTAATCTAAATCTGTCCAGTGGTTTCAGAGGAGATGTTGTTTAAAGGTTTCTCTATATACATATAAGGCAAATAAGCCCCGCCCCTGGCGGCCATTTTTTTTTTTTTTTTACGGATCGGAATAATTTTAGCAACTTTGGTAGAGGTTGACCAAGGAACATCTGTACCAATTTATTTTAAAATCTGGCCAGTAGTTTTTGAAGAAGATGATTTTTAAAGTTTTAATTTTTTTTTCCCTTTTTGTTGCCATGGCAACCAGAGTTCAACATGGATCAAGTTTATTTTAGCAACTTTTGTGAAGGTTGACCCAAGGCTCATCCCTGCCAAGTTTAATCAAATTCTGTCCAGTGGTTTCAGAGGAGATGTTGTTTAAAGGTTTCTCTATATACATATAAGGCAAATAAGCCCCGCCCCTTGCGGCCATGTTTTATTACGGATCGGAAAATTTTTAGCAACTTTGGTAGAAGTTGACCCAAGGAACATCTGTACCAATTTATTTTAAAATCTGGCCAGTAGTTTTGAAGGAGATGATTTTTAAAGTTTTCAATTTTTTTTTCTTTTTGTAGCCATGGCAACCAGAGTTCTTCATGGATCAACTTTATTTTAGCAACTTTTGTAGAGCCTCACCCAAGGAACATTCCTGCCAAGTTTCATTAAATTCTGTCCAGCGGTTTCAGAGGAGATGTCGTTTAAAGCAAATTGTTGACAACGGATGACGGACGCACGACGACGGACGCCGGACGAAGGGCGATCACAAAAGCTCACCTTGAGCACTTTGTGCTCAGGTGAGCTAAAAAAACATTTTTTATAACATTTCTCTTGCTCTGGTATCAAGAATTTTGAATCAATCTTAATTGAATCTTCAGAATTGATAGAGTTAAAATTGAAGTGATGCATACTGCAAGAAATGTTTGTTTTGTCACGTGATTATGATGTCATGCAGAATTATCTAAAAAAATCATATAAAATCGCCATTAGACCAGTGGACTTTAAATTTTCAAAAATGTCAAAACTTAGTACGTTCATAAGGTCTTGAAAATTTCAAGTGATTACGTCATCAAACATGGCAGTTATTCATGTTTGATGGAATGCCTACTTGAAAATGTGAAAACAAACCTGTTCGCATTCTCGGAGATTTTTTTCTAGATTAATAGAACGTTAGCTGAACATGTCCTTGCAAAAAAGATATTTTTCTTTAGTCACTTGATTTTGACGTCGTTGAAATATATAAAAATCATTAATTTCAATATGTATTCACGCTCCAGCATCATGAGTATTGATGCCAATCTTAAGCATACCTAAAGGAATTTATGTTTGTGTCACTTGTTTATGACAACATTGATTTGTAAGCAAAATATATTAAAATGATAAAAAGATTGGAAATATTAACTTTAAATAAGTAATATTGCCGTACCTTAGCATGTGCAAAAAGTCCAGAAAATTTCAAGTGATTACATTATCAAACATGACTTATTCATGTTTTTCGTAAAAGGGCTAAATCATGGAAATCTATTATTTGGAAGAAAGAAATGAAAGTGGTCATTGGGTTGGTTGGGCAAGATCCGACTGTTCTTTTGCAGGAATGAGTGCCTGCATTGAATAGTGAAATGTGATACTTTTTTTAGTAGATGAGTCGCATTTACGATGAATTATACTACTCAAAATTTGCTAAGGATCAATTAGTGAAATCCCATTTACTTGTGTATTTGATAGATTTGCTTTTGACGATCACCATTTTGAGTGATACCTCTTAGCTGGTTTATTTGATTATTTGAGGCAATAATAATAATCATTACAAGTTGCCTTTCCAATCATTATATTAAACAAGGCTGTGTCACAGACACGAAATCCCCCGCCGAATATATTTAGTTCATGAATGGGAGCTGTTTTTACAGAACATAAATAAGGGGCCGTAACTCCATTGTAAAAGATCAAACTGGGTCATGCTGTCAATATGATTATAATTCCTTATTGCCTCTTGATATAACAGAACAGAACAAGAAGAGACTTTATTACTTCCAAGTATACTTTTGAATACTTTTGGAGGTATGCTCCGAACAAAAATCAAGTATGAAAAATAACAAAGGGCAATAACTCCAAAATTAGGCTAAGAAGAGTTATGGTTCTTGTGCACTGCACTTCTCTTCAATGAGATCTGTCCACCTGTGAAGTTTCAAAGCAATAGCTTGAATACTTTTGGAGTTATGCTCCGGACAAAAATCAAGTATGAAAAATAACAAAGGGCAATAACTCCAAAATTCGGCTAAGGAGAGTTATGGTTCTTGTGCACTGCACTTCTCCTCAATGAGATCTGTCCACCTGTGAAGTTTCAAAGCAATAGCTTGAATACTTTTGGAGTATGCTCCGGACAAAAATCAAGTATGAAAAAATAACAAAGGGCAATAACTCCAAAATTAGGATAAGAAGAGTTATGGTTCTTGTGCACTGCACTTCTCTTCAATGAGATCTGTCCACCTGTGAAGTTTCAAAGCAATAGCTTGAATACTTTTGGAGTTATGCTCAGGACAAAAATCAAGTATGAAAAATAACAAAGGGCAATAACTCCAAAATTCGGATAAGGAGAGTTATGGTTCTTGTGCACTGCACTTCTCCTCAATGAGATCTGTCCACCTGTGAAGTTTCAAAGCAATAGCTTGAATACTTTTGGAGTTATGCTCCGGACAAAATTATGAGTAATAAAGTGATCCTTAACAAATTTTGAGTAGTATAGTTTAATTAAACTAGAGCCAGAAAATCTATACGGATATAATATTGCAATTGTTATCACGGCTTTCTGCAAACCTGAAGAAAATGACAAATACATGTAATTCTACCTATCGATTTTTTTATGTTTTCCAAATGTTTAACGGTTTCTTTTTCTAAATCTGTAAAAATAAGCAAATATATAAAGCAAATGAATTGTTGAAAGTTTCAAGACGTTTATAACTTTAATTACATGGAAATAAGAAAGTATTTTCATGATTTTGCTTACACCTCTGCCTTTGTTTCCATCTAATTTTGCAAATGTAGAACTCAATCAATTTAAAGGTTGAAAGTCATGGATTTCAAAGTATTTTTTTTTTCTTTTTTACTATTTCAATTGTGGGTAAAATTGCAATGAATATGTGTTAATTAATATGCTTATGAAGAAAAAGATATTAAATAAAGAATAAAAAAAACTTTAAAAATCGATTGACTAACGTAAGAAAAAAATCTTGAGGATTGTATTATCTTAAAACTTTCCTGTTTTTTGGGGTTTTTTTCTGCATGATAGTAAACGGTTGCGTAATCAAATAAGATCCATATTATATGCTTTCTCAATATCTTCCTAAGAAGATGAAAATGAAAAAAAAAAAATAAATAAAGCTTAATTTTGAACATAAGTATATATTTATGATAATGATGATTTACGTATTAAATTAAACATTATTAGGCAGCATTATTCCATTTCTTTGTATTAACTTATATATTCAATACCTTTGAAATAAGCAAACGGAAAGCCGCTTCGTTTGTATATTAAACTAACTACTCCTAGTTTTTTTGTTTTTTTTAAAGCATCAGAAAAGACGGTGGTTGGCGAAAAGACGCATTGGTTCTTTTACGTGTCAGGGAAATAGCACCGACCGATACACGGGAGACAAGTTCCTGCATAAAACAGTTCTGAGTTCTCCGAGTCTCATAGCAACCCCAATTTGCCGAGTGCAAGACAAGGGCGAATCTAGTACAAATTTATACGTCTTTGGTTTGACGCTATCACTGGAGAAATGTGCCCCGGTTGGGATTCGAATCCAAGAACTCCTGATATTATATTGCTTATTCAAACTGAAAGAGAGGGAGAGAAAACAAGAGGGCCATGATGGCCCTGAATCGCTCACCTGGTATCATTAGGCTATGTAAAATCAAGTGACCCCTGGGGCAGAGACAATTATGACCCCAGGGTCAGATATTGAATAAACTTAGAAGAGATCCACTAGACAATGCTACACACCAGGCCTTGTGGTTTCTGAGAAGATTTTTCAAGTTTTTTCCCTATATTAGCCTATGTAAAATCAGGGACCCCTTTGGTAGGGCCAAATTCGACCCAATGGTCATGATTTGTAACAAGAGGCCCATGATGGCCCTATATCGCTCACCTGGGAACCACTGTTCTAAAGGAGCAATTTTGGTTGCCACAGAACATCTGCGCCAACATTTTAAAATCTGGCAGTAGTTTTGGAGCAGATGTCTTTTAAAGTTTTCACTATATAAAGGCAAATAAGCCCTGCCCCTGGGGGCCATGTTCTTTTTATGGATCAGAATAATTTTAGCAATCATGGTAGAGGGTTACCCAAGGAACATCTGTACCAAAACAATTTGAAATCAAGTTAGTAGTTTTGAAGGAAATGTTTTTAAAGTATTCTCTTTTTTTTTTTTTCTTTCTACTACCATGGCAACAAGAGTTCTAGATGGATCAAGTTTATTTTAGCAACTTTTGTGAAGGTTCACCAAGGGATCATTCCTGCCAAGTTTAATCAAATTCTGTCCAGCGGTTTCAGAGAAGATGTCAGTTACAATTTCTACTATAAACATATAAGGCAAATTAACCCCACCCCTGGCGACCATGTTTTTTTTAGGAAACGGAATCATTTTAGCAGTCTTGGTAGATAGTTACCCAAGAAACATCTGTACCAAAACATTTGATATCTGGCCAGAATTTTGAAGGAGATAATTTTTAAAGTTTACGGGTATAATGCTTTGAGAACATGCAGATGCAGGATTCTGCAGAACGTGCTCATTGGTGAGTGACATCACATGACATCTTATGACGTCAGGACTCAAAATATCTAAAGAAAATCTGCAGAACTGCAAACTGTGTAAGTTTCAGTTTTTTTATCTCATCTGAAAGCTCTATAATCCTATAATGAAAATTTAGGTCCTATGTTTGAATCTTGCTTCAACCACAGAACCTCGGTCTTTCGGAATTTTGGTCAGCTGAATGGATATGCACAGCTAAGTCTTGAGATGTAGCATCTGTGAAAATTTGAGGAAATTCAGACCATAAATGGCGGCTATAGAGCGCGTACAATATTTTTCACTATTTTTAGCTCTGACGTCACGTGATGTCATAGGATGCTGAAAATGTTAATAATTAAAGCACATACATTACTCTCTTATCTATGAAATTTTTATCATTCTGAACAACCGGCATCATATCGAAATCATTGCCCAAATAATAAGAACTAAGTTGTATGTTGTGACGTCACATGACATCAGATGACAAGAGTTCTAAATGGATCTAATTTATTTTAACATCATTTGTGAAAATCTGGCCAGTAGTTTTGAAGAAGATGATTTTTAAAGTTTTCATATTTTTTTCTTTCTGTTGCCATGGCAACCAGAGTTCTACATGGATCAAGTTTATTTTAGCAACTTTTGTGAAGGTTGACCCAAGGATCATCCTTGCCAAGTTTAATCAAATTCTCTCCAGTGGTTTCAGAGATGTTGATTAAAGTTTTCCCTATATACATAAAAGGCAAATAAACCCCGCCCATGGTGGCCATGTTTTTAATGGATCGGAATAATTTTAGCAACTTTGGTAGAGGTTGACCCAAGGAACATCTGTACCAATTTATTTTAAAATCTGGCCAGTAGTTTTGAAGCAGATGATTTTAAAGTTTTCATTTTTTTTTTCTTTTTGTTGCCATGGCAACCAGAGTTCTACATGGATCAAGTTTATTTCAGCAACTTCTGTGAAGGTTGTCCCAAGGATCATCCCTTCCAAGTTTAATCAAATTCTGTCCAGTGGTTTCAGAGGAAATGTTGATTAAAAT
The DNA here is from genome assembly GCA_021229015.1 of Solen grandis. NCBI lineage: Eukaryota > Metazoa > Mollusca > Bivalvia > Adapedonta > Solenidae > Solen > Solen grandis. The sequence continues at coordinate 5,783,091 of CM037785.1, forward strand.
TTTCCCTATATACATATAAGGCAAATAAGCCCCGCCCCTGGCAGCCATGTTTTTTACGGATCGGAATAATTTTAGCAACTTTGGTAGAGGTTGACCCAAGGAACATCTGTACCAAAATATTTTGAAATCTGGCCAGTAGTTTCGAAGGAGATGATTTTTAAAGTTTTCAAATTATTTTTCTTTTTGTAGCCATGGCAACCAGAGTTCTTCATGGATCAACTTTATTTTAGCAACTTTTGTAGAGCCTCACCCAAGGAACATTCCTGCCAAGTTTCATTAAATTCTGTCCAGTGGTTTCAGAGGAGATGTCGTTTAAAGCAAATTGTTGACGACCTAGACGCCGGACGAAGGGCGATCACAAAAGCTCACCTTGAGCACTTTGTGCTCAGGTGAGCTAAAAAGAATGAACTTACATGAAATGTGCAGTTGTCAAAGTCATGCTCCTTGAACCTGTGAAATTTTCTTTTAACTTAACATATATGCAGATGTTGCATAGGTAAGCTAAAAAAACAATTTCTTCAAAAGTCAATATGTATTATCAAACAGTCTTACCCTATCTGTGTACTCAGTGACAGACCGAAGACACTGTTCCCGCAGTATACATCTCAGACTGTCAAGGTTCTTGGTGAGAGCCCTGGCAAGGGGTCGCATGCTGGCACTCTCCACCTCACGGTTCAGTATACTAGAGCCCGCAGCAAGACACTGAGATGAAACAAACATATGCGTTCATGAACAGTGATTTATTTTTGGTAAATCAGCTACCCTTTCTTTAACCAATAACTCACATTTTTTCCCAAAATTACTATTTTCCAAATAAAAATTTTTTCAAAAGAAATAAATTATGGAATTTTAATGAAATTTGTGTTATTCTTATAATTTTAATGTTGATTTGAAACTCTGACATATACCACCTACAATATGGTAATTGTTTTATTAATTTAAAACATTTTTTTCATTATCTATGATTTCCCAATTAAAGCATCGTCAAATGCCCAAAGCCGATCATTATATATTAGTTTTTATTACAGCGAAATTTGATAGATTTAAGGTGATTATTAATTGGTCACATCACTCTTTTAAAACCAATCATAAAGGCCATTTTATGCAGCTACCAGACTCAGTCGTTTTTTTTTTTTTTTTTAATTGTTTACATGACTTTCAAGCCTCCACGCTGGAGAGTGTTGCATTTATAAGTCTCGTTTTAATTGGTCAATAATTTAATCAACAAGAGGGCCATGATAGCCCTCATATTGGCTAAAAATGCCACAATACAATTCAATCAAGATTCTATGGAAACAAACATTCTGACCAAGTTTCATGAAGATATGGCCAAGAATGTGGCCTCTTGAGTGTTAACAAGGTTTTTCAGAGATTTGGCTTCATGATCTCCTTTTTTACCCCACATGACCCAACTTCGAACTGGTCCAAAATTTTAGGGATACAGATATTCTGACCAAGTTTCATGAATATTTGGCCAATAATGTGGCCTCTAGAATGTTAACATGGTTTTTCTGTGATTTGACCTCATGACCTACATTTTGACCCCACATAATGCAATTTGGAACTTGTCCAAGATTTTACGGAAACATTCTGACAAAGTTTCAGGAAGATTGAGCCAAAAATGTGGCCTCTAGTGTTAACAAGGTTTTTCTGTGATTTGTATGGCCCCTAGAGTGCTAACAAGGTTTCAGAGATTTGACATCATGATCTACATTTTACCCCACATGACCCAACTTTGAACTGGTCCAAACTTTTAGGGATACAGACATTCTGACCAAGTTTCATGAATATTTGGCCAAAAATGTGGCCTTTTGAGTGTTAACAACGTTTTTCTAAGATTTGAACTCATAACCTACATTTGACCCCACATGACCCAAATTCGAACTTGTCCAATATTTTATGGAAACAAACATTCTGACCAAGTTTCATAATGATATGGCCAATAATGTGGCCTCTAGAATGTTAACCCTTTCCCTCATAGAGGACACCATGCGAACAGCATACAACCAGATCAGCCTGCGAGTAACTCGCAGGCTGATCAGGTTTTATGCTGTTCACTGCTCCTCATTGGTCTGGAAATGAGGATTTTGTAATTAAATTTGGTAAGGTTTAACTGTGGTTTTCTGCAGATCAGGCTTTATTTGGTACCTACTGAGTGCGTCAAAATGAGAAAATATGAGGGAAAGGGTTAACATGGTTTTTTCTGTGATTTGACCTCATGACCGACTTTTTGACCCAACATGACCCAATTTGGATCTTATTCAAGATTTAATGGAAACAAACATTCTGACAAAGTTTCATGAAGATTGGGCTAAAAATGTGGCCTCTAGAGTGTTAACAAGCTAAATTGTTGATGACACACGACAGATGAAAGGTGATCACAAAAGCTCACCTTAAAAGCATGTTCATGACGCACGACAGATGAAGGGTGATCACAAAAGTTCACCTTGAGCACGTTGCTAATTACTACTGTCTTATGATGATTGCCTGCAAATTTCCCAACGGCATGATGTCATGTAGTATAATGGTATAAGACAGCCGGGGTATTCAACGATTAATCTTCCCACAGGTTGTAAAACAAGAGGGCCATGATGGCCCTGAATCGCTCACCTGAGAAATATTGCCTTCTTTGCCTTTTATAACACAGTCATACTGAATACATTTGCTGAGTACAGCAGAATAATCGTTATTCCACACAAAAACTGTACCTGTGGTCCAAATTTTGATGGTTCAAGCTATAAAATCAAGTGACACCTAGGGTGGGACCAATTTTGACCCAAAAGCCATGATTTGAAACTTGGTCCTGGTCTAAAAGGCCATGTTACATACCAAATATCTTAACCCATGATCTTGTGGTGTCTAACAAGAAGATTTTCTAGTTTTTCCTATGTAAGCCTATGTAAAATCAGGTGACCCCTTGGGATCCCAGGGCCATGATTTGAACAAACTTGGTAGATGTCCTTAAGGCCATAATACACACAAAATATCTTGACTCCGGGCCTTGTGGTTTCTGAGGAGAAGATTTTTCTGGTTCTTTTCTTATATAAGCCTTTGTAAAATCAAGTGACCCCTAGGTCAGGGCAAATTTTGACCCCAGAGCCATGATTTGAACAAACTTGGTAAAGATACACTAGACAATGCTTCACACCAAATATCTTAACTCCAGGCCTAGTGGTTTCTGAGAAAAAGCCTATGTAAAATCAATTGACCCCTAAGGTGGGGCCAATTTTGACCCCAGGGTCATGATTTTGAACAAACTTGATAGAGGTTCACTAGACAATGCTACACACCAAATACCTAAGCTCTAGGCGTTGCAGTTTTGCAGAAGATTTTCAAAGTTCGCATTTTTAAAATCTATTTTTAGCTCCTGTGACCTACTTTTTCAACCAATAAAAATATTTTGAACAAATTTGTTAGAGGACATCATAAGGATGATTCCTGTGCAGTTTGGTCAAAATCCATTCAGCAGTTTAGGAGATGTTGTTTAAAGGAAATTGTTGATGCCGGATGGACGCACGCATAGACGCCGGACAAAAGGCGATCACAAAAGCTCACCATGAGCACCTTGTGCTCAGGTGAGCTAAAAAAAAATCTGAAAAAAAAAGAAAAAAGAATCAATAATGAAACAATCTTAGGATAGATTGAAGTCATGAATCTTTTCACCCATTACTACTCAGTTGTGGTTTATGTCAGTATACAGTGGTCTTGTGATTTCTAAAGATCAGACGAGACTGGCAAATATACACAAAGAATCGCCATATTGGAGGAATCATTTAGATCTCTAAATTTAATGGTGACACTTGTTGATAACTATATATGTTGTGTTTTTGTTATGGTTAAGCTTTAAGTCATAGTACTTTTCAAACATGAAATACCACGAGCATCGCCTTTAGTGTGAGAGTAAAGAACAAAGTCAGAACTTATTTATTTTTTTTTGGTATTTTTAATTTTAATTCCAATCATTTGATTGACAACCTTTGTTTTAGTTTCTTATATGCCAGCGATGCTTTATTTTTACATGTTTGTAATAAAAAACAATTATTATATTTGTTTGATCATGTGCAGCTCTCTTCTCACAAACAAGCAAATTCAGTTCCTTTAATGAGAATTGATTTATCAGGAGGACCAGACACAGTTTTCTACATTATCAGTAGGCTTGAATATATGTTTTACACAGTTGTAATGATATTATAATTCACAAACTAACTCTCTAGCCGTGACAATGTGTGAAAACAAATACAAAACCATCTTAGTCAAGGTATTTACCATAGAGATAGGTGGTCATGCATGGAGCCTGGTTGCCAAGGATATACAGGTAGATTTGATGACTTTGAAGAATCAAACAGATACTATCTAAGGACCTGGCAGAGAGCTCAAGGAATCCAAAATCCCATGTTTGAAGAATCTCCCTAATATTTATATAGAACAAGAAGGGCTAAATCAAGCCTGTAGCTTGTGTAACCTAAAGAATTCAATAAATCACAACATTGAGGAATTGTAAGACCATTGTATAATTAGACTGAGTCTGATCAGGCTTTATATAGTGATGTAACATACTGTACCCTGTTGGTAAAGAGTGGAATTATTTAAATCTTCAAAATTATACCCTAATAAC
>CM037785.1:5787805-5804120 GCA_021229015.1 Solen grandis
TTAACAAGATGCATTTGGCAGTACAATCTACTACATTGAGATGACACTGATTATTCAATTATTCAGTATCATTTGATGACTAAATGTATACAAGAGCTGTCAGAGGACAGCACGCTCGACTATTCAAAATGCTTGTTGGTAAATCAAAAGAAATCTGTTTCAAATACGCTGAATATAATAATAGTCAAAAATGATATACCTTGATAGTCTGATACCCCTTAATATCTTTATGAAGTCTAAAATCAATCCCATGCTTAGTTACTGAGACATAAGCATAATAACACTGTGCTTGCAAAACTTTAACCAAGAATCCAAGTTAGAAGAAAGCCATAATTTGTATAAAATTCAGTCCAAAAGTTATCACTCCTTAGTTTTCTGATGCCCCTGAAGACACTCCTTAACTTTCTAGCCAATACCATTAACAATTTTTGAGATAGTAGCTTGAATGCAAAACTTTAACCAAAGGTTAAAAGGGGGTCATAATTTGTAATATATTCCATCAAGTCTTATCTTCCTTGAAAGTATGATACCCCTAAACATATAAAAGATGTTTCAAATCAATCCCATGCCTGGACTCTGAGATATAAGCATGAAAGTACCTTGCATGCAAAACTTTAACCAAAATTTCTAAGTTAAAAAAGGGTCCATAACTTCCAATATATTCAATCAAAAGTTATCTACCATGAAAGTATGATACCCCTTAAAATATTAAAGATGTTTCAAATCAATTCCATGCATGGATACTGAGATATTAGCATGAGAGTATCTTGCATGCAAAACGTTAACCAAAATTTCTAAGTTAAAAAGGGGCAATAATTTGTAACATATTCCATCAAGAGTTATCTACCTTGGTTGTCTGATGCCCCTACACATATTCATAAACTTTCAAGTCAATACCATGAAAGGTTAATGAGATACAAACTAGATAGTAGCTTGCACGCAAAACTTTAACCAAATTTTCTATTGCATGCAAAACTTTAACCAAAATTTCTAAGTTAAAAAGGGGCCATAATTCACATTAAATTCAGTCAAGAGTTATCTACCTTGGTTGTCTGATGCCCCTGAACATATTCATAAACTTTCAAGTCAATACCATAAACGGTTATTGAGATATAAGGTTGATAGTAACTTGCATGCAAAACTTTAACCAAAAGCTGCAACGCCAACGCCAGGGTGACTACAATAGCTCTCATATTCTTCGAATAGTCGAGCTAAAAAGGTACTAATATACTGATAAAGGTGGTATTACTAATACTATGTTTTACCTTCTCTACAACCCATGCAGCTGATATTTCTTTACAGTTGGGGCTTTTTTTTTTCTTAAATAATACTTTACTTAAATTTGAAAACTATCCAAAAACATTAGATCTAATTTTATTTTGCATGTCACAAAAAAAAAAGCAAGAAGCATTACCCATTTTGCATTCTATAATAAGCATTTTGCAAAAACCTTAAAAGCAAAAAGCATTACAATTTTGCATATTATTTAATTTTTTTTTTCCAAAAAATTTCACAAAAAAAGACATTGGCCCAAGGCTTCCATAAAATCCTAAAGCTCCATTGTAAGCTGTCTAATATTTTCATAATAGGAATAAAAGAAATGCCTCAAACTATCCAAAATTACATTAGATCAACACATCATGACCCTTTGTGTCTTTTCTGAAAAATAGTGGACAAAATTATAGCTAAGAACTTTAAATAAGTCTGAATTAACCCTTTATTTCATATAGACTTATTTTGACACACTGGCATACAGAGCAAACCCTGATCTCCTATAGGAGCTGTCTGATCAGGGTCTCCTCTGTTTGCTCATACAATATTGTAGCTCAGTTTCTAAACAGTCTGTGTGGCAAAGAAAAATCCATTGTTTCATATACAGAGCAGCTCATTCACAGATGGACATTGACTAAGAATTTTATTTTTAACTATATGTATTACATCTATCAATACCCATCTACGGACACATGGTCACCCAATAGTTTTTTTTTTCATTTGCCATCACTTGGCTGATCACATTCACTCTTCCTGCATGCACTAACTTCATAGGCTGAACTTATGAAATTGCTAACCTGGAACTGGTGAAGACGCCTTGTTGCAGAACATATCACATGAACCTGTTTAGCGGATACCGTATTCTATATATTCTATTCTATATATATTAAATTTATACATCTTATTGTAATACCCTCTTGGCTAATCCTGGTTTGTACGAATGCACTGAGGCATCAGGGTAGAACCACCGCAAGCCAGCTGGAAGGCTTCCTCATATGAAAATCTGGATGACCCTGCCAGGACTTACACCCATGCAGTGAGGGGCTGTGTAAGCGTAAATGTCAGCGACTTTACCCTCTCGGCCATGGGGGCCCCATCATCTCCAGCTTGAATCAAACTTGCAAACTATGGATCCAGATCCATACTCACTGGACCATACCACCTTAAAAAAAATTAAAATTACCAAATAAACACTGAAGCCTAAGGTTGCAAGCTCTTCCTTTAAATCCAGAGCATAACTGGCTGAGTCTGCACGAACATAGCTGATCAAGATCTGTTTTGCTGCTCCCTCATCTGTCTTCACATTGTGACTGATCTGACGGGAGATGTCTTTCCCTGACCTGAACGACAACTCCTTAGACCTGGAAAGAATTTTATTTTTAAGGGGATATATCAATGCAAGAATTTTTTAACACATTCATTTTGATTTAAAACTTGTTGGGTTTAATGCAATCTAAGAGATATTATTACAACTTTTTGCAAATCTCTCTCAACTATACAAAGAGAAAAGTGAATGATTTTACATGTGAAGGGATTCTAACACCCAGTTAAGTAACATGTTTAAAAAAGACATTACTTCAAGAATTCAAACTATTATTAAAGATGATTTATATTCATGCATCCCACCTTGTCTACATGTAATTAATATGACACCAAAACAGATATATCTCCGCCAAGAATGTGTGTCAGAGGTTGTTGAACAAAGGTAACTATTGAAAGCAAGGTTCACATGCATCTGTTTATCGGACGGGACACAAACTTACTTGATATGAACAAGATGAGCATGATCCCTATTTAGCTCCCACTTTTGTTAAGCATTGGGTATAACAAATGTCAAACTATGGCAAGTGGTCCTTGTGCCCATTGAGCTTTTATATATAGACTGCTTACCCAAACTTTATTCTTTTGACAGGTGGAGCTTCTGGCGGGGAGAATTCTACAGACTTCCTGGTTTTAAGGATGATATCTGTGTTAACACATGACCCAATTAAGATGTCTGAGACACTTGTATGTTTCTCCTGGACTGGACTGACAGGCCACATGTTCCCATCTAAAAATTGAAACTGCTCACATCCATGTCTTTGGGACAGAATCTGAAATTTATAACAAGAGCTGTCAGAGGACAGCACCCTCAACTATTCAAAATGCTTGTTGGTAAATCAAATGAAATCTATTTAAATTCTTGCCCTTCACATTCCCTGTACATAATAATAGTCAAAAATGATATACCTTGATAGTCTGATACCCCTTAATATATTTATGATGTCTAAAATCAATCCCATGCCTAGTTAATGAGACATAAGCACAATAACACTGTGCATGCAAAACTTAAACCAAAAATCCAAGTTAGAAAAGGGCCATAATTTGCATCAGTCCAAAAGTTATCCTCCTGTTTTCTGATGCCCTTGAAGACACTCCTTAATTTTCTAGTCAATTCCACAAGCAATTTCTGAGATATAAGCTGGATAGTAGCTTGAATGCAAAAATTTAACCAAAATTCTAAGTTAAAAGGGGGTCATAATTTTTAATTTATTCCATTTTTGTATGATCCCCTAAACTTAAAGATGTTTCAAACAATTCCATACCTGGACTCTAAAACTTGATGCAAAATTTAACCAAAATTTAAGTTAAAAAATTAATTCCAAAGGTTCCTTTTAAAATATAAAGATGTTTCAAATCAATCCCATGCCTGGATACTGAGATATTAGCATGAAAGTACCTTGCATGCAAAACTTTAACCAAAATTTCTAAGTTAAAAAGGGGCCATAATTCATATTAAATTCAGTCCAGAGTTATCTACCTTGGTTGTCTGATGCCCCTGAACATATTTATAAACTTTCAAGTCAATACAATAAATGGTTATTGAGATATAAGGTTGATAGTAACTTGCACGCAAAACTTTAACCAAAAGCTGCAACGCCAACGCCGACGCCAGGGTGACTACAATAGCTCTCATATTCTTCGAATAGTCGAGCTAAAAAGAAACCTTTGCAAATACAGCGTTGCTCCATAAAAGTGATATATATGGGTCTTAGCCTAGATACAGCATTATAATGGATTGAAAATATCTACTGCTATGTGAAAATAACGAAAAAAGATTTGGAGTACAGTGTCGATCCAAATTCCTGTAATTGAATTTTAACACTTTTTTTATACCATAAGAATCTCTAAGATTTTCCATGTATTTATTTTCTTTCTAGTCACCATACAATAGCCAATCGCATAATGTTGATAGTCATGTGATAAAATGCTATAATTGATTGGAACCATCCAGGTAAGGCAAAAACCCAGTAACTGATTTAAAATGGTTTTCTCTTAGGCATTTTGCAGTTACGTGTTACAGTGACAGGTCAACAAAATGGGTATCCTGAAAATAAAAGTGTTTTGAGTAATTTCTGGTGTTATGTACGTACAATACCTATCCTAGATAGATATTAACATTGCTTAAACTTCATGTTTTAATCAGAATTATTTGCTTCTCTTGGAATTTCTCCATATTATTTTTTTTTCCTAGTTCAATCAAATTTGAAAATTCACCATGGCATTACTTTTAAAAGAAGACGATTTAAACATTTAATATGCTGTCTTGGTTTGTTCCCATTTTGCCAACTTTACACCTTTTACTCGTCTCAATTTGCCAACTTTCAATTGGTGGCCGAAGGTTACCTGTATGCAGTCAAGTGTGTCGGTGATGCTATACAATGTTCCCTATACAATTTTTTTTTACTTATTGTTTCTGTTATCCTATTTTTGATGGGTTTTGAAAGAGAACATATGGAAAGACAACAATGCTAAGATTTTTACTATTTCATTTTTATAACAGATTAAAAAATAACAAGCAAACATACAGATAATAACATTGAACTGACAATGACACACACCATTTATACCATTCTTTAATCAAGTAAGACAATTATGGCTGTAACATCTGTAATTTTCAGCATCCTTTGTATTCCCTTTTTATATATAGACACAATCCTTTCGTCTATGATATGGGATAAACACCGTTATGGAATATCTATAATGAATAGTGTACACGTATTGTGAAATAAACTCATTTGTATCAATTATAAATTCAGCCACAGTATTATCATAATCGCGTGATTTATGACAGTTCAAATTTTTTCTATACTGCTTTCGAAATTTCATGTATGGAAATAGGCAGTTCAGTTGATCGATTTTCAATCTGTTATCCATGGTTTCTCACTAATTAGGTGCACGGCGTGTCGCCACTTATATACACATGTTTCATAAATAAATCGTAGTTATCATTGCGCTAAATTAAGTAAACCCAACTAAGAAACCGTGCCATACATAAATAACTTTTATTTTTAGCTTCACATAAAAATGTATGCACTTCATCTTCTACTTTTTAAATATCCGTTACTGTCGCCATAAATGGGTTTAGTCAAATATCTTTAAAAAAACGATGTACATAATTATTACTTCGATAGTTGTTATGTTTAATGATGATACAGAAATATTAACATAACAAACACAATAATTTTGGTTTACTGATATTGCCGATTTATTTTAAAAAATGGTGTGATCATTAGTGTCGCTAAAATATCGCAATTGTTAAAAATTTCCGTTATCAGAAATTGGTGACCCTAAATCTTAATTAATGTTTGTTAAATATATGAAATATTTTGCTTTAAATTCCATGAGAGACATAACAAAAACACGTCAAGTTATTAAAAGTATCGTCTTTTCTAGAAATGTGTTGGAATTAAGTTACTTTTCTAACCAGTCTATTTTCAGTTGTAAATGGTAAAATATCCGTTATATGTCAATTAACCACATGTTTGCATGGTATTTTATAAACGGATTTGCCCTATTAAACACATCAGTTTTGAAGTTGAAGAAAACCACCAAACACTTACTTTTTAGAGTAAAATAACTTAGCAATACATCACATTGCTTTATAAAATAAAATCTCCGTTACAAAATATCCGATACCGAAATTCGAAACTATGGTTTCAGTTAACAGGTTTACATAAATCTATGACCTCATAATATGACGTCATAATTTCGTAGAATCTCGCCATATTGGAACACAAGTTGACACTTTATACGCACTGAATCGAAATCCAAGCATTTGTGAAGTCTGCAGAATTTCTGCTGTGGTGAGTATACACTTGAAGTTTGCAGTTTTAATACTTATATATAGTGTACGCAATTGCTGGTATATTATACGTGTTAAACGACTTTTAAATACGCTTTATTTTATGTTTTCATACAGTCAAACACTTTTGTTAAGCCTTCCTGTTGATGTGAAGATACTGAAATCTCCGTTACCATGTGGTAACGGAGATTTCGCTCTAAATATCTTATTTATAGTACCATGTTAATACATCATATCATGATACAATCTGTTCAAATGTATAAAACAAAAAGTACTTTCAATAAAATATTGCATTTAAATGATTTTTTACATATTTTTACATTAAAGAAAGGTCCATATATAACTAATTTCGTATAGTACATGCATGGTTTTAAATAATGTTGAATAGCATAATGAATATATCAAATTGCTTTGAAATTTAAATGATATATGACAGCTAGTATGTATTTGTTTGAAATAACTGTAAAATAATGTATTTGTCCTGAGTAACATTTAGGATTTTCGATGTGTTGTAAGGTAACGGATATTTCAACATGGTAACGGATATTTTATGCTTTCAGGTATCAAGATGGGCAAGAGCCGAGCAGAGATACAGCGAGCTTATCGGGAGAGGCTGAAAGAAAATAACAAGGAAGAATATTTAAGACGGGAAAGGGACCGAAAACGAAGAAACTACGTTGCATCCCATGAGCTTTCAGAACGTGACAGAGAGAAGCGAAATAAAAGAAATCGGGCCAATCTGCAAGAGTTTTACGCAAGAAAGCGGGCGGAAAGGACAATGTCAGACATAAGCCAGACTATTGGGTACGAGAGCATGGAAAGTGGGGCGGTTACGGGGACAGAAACAGGAGATGAACATAACACACGAAGTAGAGAAACTGACCGTGGACGACTGTTGGTTAAACTGAAGTTTGATGAAACAAACAAGGGGAAACAAAGGGCTGCATTAAAACGTTGGAAACGGGACCGGTCAGCTGCAATGTCCAGAGTGAGAATCCTTGAACAGGAAAGGGAAAAACTCAAAACAAAGTTGAAAACCACACAGAGGGCGTTGCAAAGACTCAAAATGAGTTCCAAGGACAACAGCAAAACAGATATGAGTGTAATGACGCCACGAAAACAAACTGAAAATGATATGGAAGCCGTTAATCTAACGTCAGCGCAAAAAGAGAAACTTAGGCGTCCTATTCTGTTTGGAAATGTTTTAGTAGGAGAAATAAAAGCAGCAAAAAACAACACACCAAGAGACAAGAGGGCTGCAATACATAACATAGTAGCAGGGAAAATAGCTAAAAAATATAGAAGTATCAAATACTTATCAAAGAAAACGGGTCTGGGGCGAAACCAGTTGGGAAAGGCAGATAGCAAAGTACATCAAATTGAAAAGAAATGGCGCATTAATAAGCTAGAAAAATGCCGACAAAACGTGAACTTTTTAAAGCGCGAAGACAACAGCCGTGTGCAACCTGGTAAGAGTGACGCTAAGAAGACAGAGAAAGCAGGAAAGCAGCAAATACAAATACTGACAGATTACCTCAAAAACCTATATCTCAAATACAAATCTGAAAACTCAGAGGAAAACATATCTTTCACAACGTTTTGCAGATCAAGGCCATCATACATATACAAAACTGCAATGTTGTCAAGAGTCTCGTGTTTATGCTTTAAGCACCAAAACGCAATGCTTTTGGTGAAGGCTGTGCGAAAATACGTTGACATAGCAAAGAATCCTGAGAGGGTGGCTGAAAGTAAGCCTTCTGCAGACGAGTTAAGACAAAAGCTACCTGATGAAATATCACTTGGTCAGTGGACGCGTATTGAAACCGAAGATAAAGGCAAGAAAAAGACAGTGACAAGAATTGTTGAGAGCACAATACCGAGGGACAAGTTTATTGAACAAACAATTAAACAACTCGAAGACTTCAAAGAACACGTAGACCGCGTACACACCCAGTATGAACAGATTAAGCTGTTGAAGCAAACGTTGCCCGATCATCACTTCATTGTTCAACCTGACTTCGCTGAAAATTAATCTTGTCGCTCCCACGAAGAGGTACAAAGTGCATATTTTAATCAGTCAACTATTACACTTCACCCCATGGTTGCTTATTGGAGAAATTCTGATGGTTCGATTGTACATAAAAGCTTCATAACAGTCTCAGATGAAATATCACACAAAGCATCAACAGTACTTACCTTTATCGACGATATCATCCCAGAACTGAAATTGATAGATCCACAAATAGACACCATACATTATTGGAGCGATTCTCCATCGTCGCAGTATAGGAACAAACATATTTTTGATGCTGTAGCTAACCATTATGAGATATATGGATGTCATGCCCGCTGGAATTACTTTGAAAGCGGCCATGGGAAGGGTCCCTGTGACGGGTTAGGCGGAACAAGTAAACGCATGGCAGATGAAGCTAGCCGGAGCAACAGATGTGTGATCAGCGATGCACACGATTTTTGGAAATGGGGGCAAACTTCAAACATGACAAATGTAAAATTCCGGTTTGTTCCACATGATATTTGTGAGACAAAAGCTAAAGCAATGTTAAATCGTCGCGTAAAGCCAGTTCCCGGCACAATGAAGCTTCATGCTATTGTTGGTTTAGGTGACTCAAAGATTTTGTACAGAAACACAAGTTGTTACTGTAATGAGTGTTTAACTGGTACCATGTGCAACACGTGGTTCAATGCGTCTACACTTGAAGAAAAAAAAGGGCCAGAAATCTACTACATTGACGACAACAGATGTTAGCAGTGTTTCTGAACGTAAGTCTACTGAGACTGAAGACATCAAGAAAATACAACAGTACAAAAATGATGACTTTGTTGCCGCTATCAGAAGAAATGGTACATTGGACAAGTCATTGATAGTGACGACAGTGAGGTAGAAATAAATTTTATGCAGCAAAAGAAACAACTATTCCAATGGCCCAACCAAAAAGATCAAATATGGTTAAGAAAGAGGATGTTCTCTGCACGATTCCGCCGCCAGTTGCAACGGGGAAATCGAATAGAATGTTAAAATTTGACGAAAGTGCGATCAAAGCTATCTCAGGATACTTTGACGCTCATATGAAAAAATGTTCAGTGATTTTCAAATGAAGAACAATGATTCATTACTGTTTTTGTAACGTATTTTGAAACACGCAAGAAAGCATCAAGGGTTCAGTGCAAAACTGTTGTATCTAGTTCGAAATATTTACATTATATAAAATTAGCACTCCAGATAATGTACAAATAAAATTATACTTTTCAGTACCAACTACATGTGAATCATGGGTATATGAAGGTTGAAATTTAAAGTTTTAAAGTCTTGCGGAGTTACAATAGTTTTGCACTAAACCCTCGATATTTAGTACAACAAAGTGCAACGTTATGATATCCAGACTAAATATCCGTTACTTCGAAATATCCGTTACTCATGATAAATACAAGCTTTTGAAGCAAATATAAGAACGTTTTAACGGTTTAACAATGAATATGTTCACCAAATTGAAACTGTGGTGTGTGTTATTTTGTATGATTATAACGTTTAAAGTTTTGTGACTTAAATAATGGATTTGTTTTCATTATTTATAATTAATGAATGCCTAAAGGAGTATAATAACTGTTTTGCTTTATTGGTAAGACATTGTCGTGGCAAAATAACATAAAACATTGTTTAATTGGTTATTAGTTGCTTGTTTTAAGTTTGATAAGGTTTAAATTACCTTTTAATGCGATTGACCTGATTATGTTTTTTTTTTAAATCTCCGTTACTGATCGGGTAGCAAATTATAATTGGATATTGTTCACAATAAACCGATTTATATATAACTTTTAAATCGCTTGTTGTTTTATAGATAATATATACACAGTAAAACTTATACTTTCAATTATAAAATATTCCCCTTTAAGTGGTTTTGCTTTTTATAAACACAGTGTTTTTAAACTTTCACAGGTGCATAAAAATAAATAACATATATAATCATTCAATAACTTTAATACTCTGAAAAAAAAAATAAAAAAAAAATGACAGTTTTATGGTTTTGACTTGGTTTTCATATAATAAAGGTAATAAAAGCATATTCATATAATAATTGGTAGAGTTTACTGATAAAACATATAGACAACGAACTTAATCAGGCTGTAACGGAAATTTACCATGCCATTATTTCACATTTTCGGTCATTTTATTCACCTGTGTGTAGCTTAAAAACCTTAAAAGATATGCATATGAAATTTTGCATACATATACAACAGATATTTGTGTGTCGAAAAACGCATCTTTTATGAACATCTTAAGACGTTTAGCTCTAGACCTTATGGATTCATAGTAGAAGATTTTTAAAGATTTTCCTATATAACTCTATGTAAAACAAGTGACCCATGGTGCAGGGGCATTTATCACCATAGGGTCATGATTTGTACAATCTTGGTAATGAACCATAAGATGATGCTACATACCAAATATCTAATCTCTAGGCCTTATGGATTCATAGAAGAAGATTTTTAAAGATTTTCCTATATAACTCTATGTAAAACAAGTGACCCCTGGTGCGGGGGCATTTATCACCGTAGGGCTATGATTTGAACAATCTTGGTAATGAACCATTAGATGATGCTACATACCAAATATCTAAGCTCTAGGCCTTATGGATTCATAGAAGAAGATTTTTAAAGATTTTCCTATATAACTCTATGTAAAACAAGTGACCCCTGGTGCGGGGGCATTTATCACCGTAGGGCTATGATTTGAACAATCTTGGTAATGCCATAGATGATGCTACATACCAAATATCTAAGCTCTAGGCCTTGCAGTTTTGCAGAAGAAGATTTTCAAAGTTTGCATTTTTAAAATCTATTTTTAGCTCCTGTGACCTACTTTTTTAACCAATCTGAATAATTTGTACAACTTTGATAGAGGGCATCATAAGGATGATTCCTGTGAAGTTTGGTCAAAATCCCTTCAGCGGTTCATGAGGAGATGTTGTTTAAAGCAAATTGTTGACGACGGACGCACGCACGTACGGACAACGGACAAAAGGCGATCACAAAAGCTCACCATGAGCACGTTGTGCTCAGGTGAGCTAAAAAAGAATAATAGAGAACTTTTAGGATCATTTCAGGTATTTGGTATGTTCACAACTTTTTTACAAACTGTGAATGACTATATACAACCCCATGTAGCAACATATGCACTCTTGAACAATACCTGTGACAGACTGTGGCAGCCTGCCTAATCAAAAACAGATGCCCACACAACGGCGGGTCGGTGAATAAATGGGGGGGTCACTTATATAAGGGTTTTGAAATGCCTTTAAGCATCCATATATTGGCAATGAGCCAATATTATCTAAGTGTGACACACTTTTTATACTAAACAGTTAAAAATCAGGTGGGACAGTTGGGAATCCTGCTTATTATTATGAGAACAATAGTTCTCAGTAGTATAAATGATTTACAATTTATTAGTTATCAAAAATTTTGGTAACGTAACAAGCCATTTGGTTAAACCTATATCAGCTTTCACTCTATGCCTCAAAGTTCAGTAATGCATTAGAAGGAACTTTTGGTATGCTAAAACTTGTTTAAAAGGTGGATGTTTATACATGTACTTAGCTGTTTTGCTATCCAATTAAATAGTGAGTGTGTGGGAGGAATAATAATATGTAGAATATAGACACAATTCAGCCTCTGATAGTTACACATACATTCATGACCTGTTACATTGCATGCTACACAACCCAGCTAGCAGAGCCTGCATCTAATTATAGAACATAGGTAACTAGTGATGTTCATTCTGTCAAATTTTCTCTGTTTTTATTCTGGGTCATGTACGAGGGTCGTCCGGAAAGTCCGTAGACAACCGATATTTCTTTGTTAATTCCATTTTTTCAATCTATTTTCTTATGTTGAGCTCACCCTTGATCATAATTGCATAGCTTGATTACGATAAAAACATGAAATTGATATCGGCACTTGTGTGATCGTTTCCGTGGCAACCTTGTATAGGGGTACCCGGAGCACGTCAAAACTGGAGATATTTACCGGTCTCATGCACCTTCTTTCTTTGGGTATTTTACCTGTAAAAATTGCAGGTAACGTTATGATAAACACTTCATGACGTGACGTAACACGTTGACTTCATATTGTTACGAATTGAACGTTATCGCTTTAGAAATAAAAAAATGAGGAGAACTATTTTCAATAAACCATGGAAGAAAACTCGCCAAAAATTACGACGTCAGACGTTTGGGCGGAGCAGCGTGTGCTAGTAAAATTCTGCATGGAGCTTGGGAAAACGCCTGTAGAGACATTGGAAATTATTAATTCAAACAGTAAGAGGCCAAGTGTTTCTCGCGCTCTTGTATACAAATGGTACAAGCGCTTTCATGATGGTAGAATTGAAACTACAGACGATTTACATTCAGGAAGACCAAGCATTATTAATGAGAAATCCTTAACTTTAGTGAAGAATGTCATTGATATTGACCGGCGCCTTACGGTATGAGATATTTCTGAACAATGTGAACAGCAACACTACGCATTATTTCTGGAATTGAGAGTGACTGGTATTCAAAGGTGTATGACAAATGGGTTGATAGACAGAGGAAATGTGTGGGATGCAACGGTGAATATTTGAGAAAGAATAACGGCGCTTGTCACATTTCAGTAAGTATAAATTCAACATGTAACGTCATGGCGTGCTCCGCACACCTCTACATCCCTTTACATAAACCCGTGCCGTTTCAATGTTTAAGAACGGAAAGTTTTGAAATTTTGTTGCATCGATCATAAAACATTGGTGAGTGAATGGAGAAAGTTTCATTTAATTCTAATGCGAAATACTCGTATTAAAGCAGGTGTCTACGAACTTTCCGGACGACCCTTGTATTTAAATTCTCTATAAATTCATCAATTCTTGACAGATTTTCAAAATTCTTTTTTTGTTGACGAGGTAAGACATTCTTTTTTCCTGAGATGACAAAATATATCACACATTTAAACTTTAAAGGCTTTAAAATCAAATCAAAGTATGACCAAACTTCAAACTGCCAACAAACAACCAAATCAATCCTAATCTGAAAAAACTAAAATTCTTCAAAAAGTACTCTTTAGAGGCTATTGATTTTACCCATATTCTTTCGATAAAATATTTTTTTTTTTAACCTTAACTTTGCATTTTTTGAAATTTTGAAACTGTGAAGTCCCTTGAAACAACAAACAATACATTGTGAAATTTTTATAAAGATTGATTAAAAAATAATGGCAGAATTATCAAAAAACTAAAAAAATGCCTATTCTCGAAAATTTGTTTCCTCCATATTTTAGTGCACTTTGACCGCTTATTGAAAGCCATTTTATGCATTTTATCAGTTATCAGCAATTATATGTTTTGATGCTAAACGCCACCTAGCAACAAAACTTAGTACTAAAAAGAAAAACAAACTTAATGGTGCACAACTTCAGATACATGTGAGTATGCATGGAAATTTTCATATTTGTAGCATTTCTAATCATGCCACAACAGTGGTCACAAAAAGTGCAAAGAATAATAATAATGGAAACAAATTAAAAAAAAAAAAAAAAAAAAAAAGAGAAAAAGAAACACAAGAAGAACAGAAGGTTTACGCGGCTGCGTTGCAGTCCACAAAAAACCTAATAAATATTTCACTTATATATGATAATGGTAGTAAGTTTGTTTCTCTGATTTTAGTCCATATGATAAAGGGTTCATAAGAATGTTAATGCTGATTAACGTTGATTGTCTTTAGAAGTTAGCCTTGCTGTAGTTTTATTATCAGAGATTACTTTAAATACAATTACTCCATTCTGACATGTTCTGCCTCGTAAAGTGTTAAACAGCTTTTGTCTATGAAACTTTTTTTTACCTCAATATTAAATATTATGCGTTCATTTGTGTTACTTTCTCATTTACTGTATTTACTGTACAAAAATGGTACCTCATATATAAGTATGATATTTGGTATTATGCAATGATTCTTAAAAAGTTTGGACATTAAGTTTATGTTTTTGTTTGTAAATCAGCACAACATCACAACATGAAAAATAGCAACAACATTATGCTTAAAGTCTCTAATCATCAAGTCTAGTATATACCTAATTTTCAGTTATTTTAGCTTCAATGGCAAACTCAGTTACTACAAATTAAGTTGAATATGTGTAGATATACAGTGTAGACTGCTCCTCAACCAACATCATCAGCATGCAGTCCGCTGTCATTGAGTGTTTTGTCCCTTTAATCCATGAACACTCTCATGATGGGTGGGCCCACATTGAAAATCACTGTGTGTTGGTTGATTACATCCAGCTCTTCTCCTCACGTCTAAGCCACAACCAGCTAGACACATGTTCAGCTGCTTGACTCAGTCTCTGGATAGCCTTCTGTTTTTCTCTGCAATTAGTTTCAACAGCTGTCATCAAACAGAAGCTCTATGTACTTTGCCTTCTTCCTCTCATAAACCTCCTCACATCTTGTCTCCCATGGTACTGTAAGCTCGATGACAATGAGCTTCTTCCCCATCTTGCAACACTGTGCAGAACAATATCTGGTCTCAAAGTGGTCTGGACTATGTCTGGGAAAACAAGCTTCTTGCCGAGGTCAACTTCCACGTTCAATCCGGTAATGCAATCAAGGATCGATGCTTGCTGTGGGTTTGCTCTCTTCTTGGGTTCACCCACCTTGACAAAGGCAATTTGGGAGTTACTTCTTCCACGTTCCTTCTTTCTCTCTCCCCCCAGCCAGTCAGCCAACTCTCTGAGGACTGAGCCATGCCTCCATCTATATCTTCCCTGAGTCAGTGATGTTGAACAGGATGAAAGAACATGCTCAAGTGAGCCTGGTCTGTCACAAAGGCTGCATTTAGGGTCAGCTGTGAGTCCCCATCGGCACAAACTCACTGGTGATGGTGTAGGAGATCATAGACAGACCTGATGAGAAATGACAGTCTCAGTGGTTCATACTTTCAGATTTCTCCCCAGGTCAACTTCCTGTCTGTGGTGTTCCACGAGTCCATGCTCCCTGTGATCCCATCTCCACCACTCTTGCCTGTCTTGCATGTTCTTCTCCTCTCCTGAACTCTGACTGGATCATGGCTCGCCTCTCTTTCTGATCTGACCTGCTCCACAGTAATGTTTTGGTAGCACCGATACCTTGACATCCGACGGCTGTCATTCCAACAATGTCTTGATGCTTAAGTGAGCTCTCTACCTGGTTCACTGTCTCTGTTGCTGACCATTTTCTGCTAGTAAGAGTTACAATCCCTGCATCAGGGATAAGCTCGTCCAGAGAATCTCTCAGAGTTAACACCAGTCTTGTCTTGGCTGTTTTGAATTCTTCTGCCAGTGAAGACAGTGGGGGCTGTAGTTTGTTGCTCTTCCCATACAGTCCTATGCTGGTAAAGCTTTGGGGAATTCCTAACCACTTTCTAAGATGTCTGCTGGTGATTCTCCCAAGGGCATCCACTGTTGTGCTTGGTACCCCATATAGCATCAATGGCCAAATCAACCTTGGAAGAATGGCGTGCTGGTAGAGCCATGCTTTGAACTTGCCAGGTAGTCCGCAACAGTCAATGTTCTTCAGGCCGTCCTCTACCTGTTCTTAAGCCTCTTGACACTGTCCTTGTCCGTAAACTTGCATAAAACCACTTCCCCAGGCACTTGATTAGACTCTTCAGTATAGATGGGTACTTGGAGTTTAAACCTTTCTGTAACCTGTCCCTTCTTCAAGTGCTCTGGATTTAGCAGCCTCAAACTTCATTCTTGACCATGAAGCAACGTCTGTCAGTGCTGTCAACATCCATCTAGCTTGTATGTGACTTCTTGTCAATTGAGGTCTCCATAAACCTCAACTTGATGGGGTAGTTCTTAATGACGTCTTACCTCACTTGATGGTAGATA
>CM037785.1:5804220-5854220 GCA_021229015.1 Solen grandis
CTTTGTTTGTTGACATTTACCGGAAAAGGATTCAGCACTACCAGAACTGTACTGAGTTCACCAAAGGATACATTCGTCAAAGGGCTGATGAGTTGCGATGGTTAGTGCAGTAAGTTTAAATCATTTTGTTGTATATTTATGAACATTTGTCATTTGTGCACATGAATTTGTATTAAAATTCCGTTTATGGTTATATATATATATATACAGTCGCCTTTCGTTGTCCCGACTATGGTTGAGTCGATTTTCCGTTACCTCGATAAGATTTGTAAAGTCCCAAATTTGTTCCTTCTTTATCTATATTAAAAATAAATGTTTATGTCGATCTTTTTACCTCGACCATTTCATTACGTCGACTAGAGAATCTAAGTCCCAAACTTCTAGATTGCTATTTAATTTCACACTTTATGTCGACTCGAAAAATTATCTGTGGTGACCGCGAGAGGTGTGAATAACACAGCGCGCTGATAGTCACTTTCTATTAACTGGTGCTTAAATTGATGTGCTTTATTACTTTAAACCATGTGCTTTTATTTGACTCTGTATATTACCTGTTTTATAATGTAGCTTATATTTATAACTGTTTGTGAATTCATATTGAAATAAATACATAAAACAGAACTGTCTTCAACAATCTCAGTTGTTTGCAACCATTTGCAATTCTCACGAAGTGAAAATTTTCCGGTGCTCTAATAAGCAGAGTAACTCCCCTTTGAATTAAGTGTGCCTAAAAGCCCAAAAACGACATGAAATATGAAAAATGAAGTATTTACTGCCAGAAAACTAATACAACTCACATGGAACAAACAGTTGAAAATATATAAATACTAAGTTCAATGTCAGCTGTTTTTAAATCAACGATGAGAAGAAAAGAAACAAGGAACAACCCTATTGCTGAATGTTGAGGTAAATAACAAAATACCCAAAGTATCCCAGCTACTGATAACTCGACAAACTGATATGTCGACTTAACTTCGACAGTCCCGACGATTTCGAAACAACAAGAGTTGACTGTATATATATATATATAGTTTATCTCTACAGATAAAAAGTAAATTCATTTATATTCCTTGTCCACAAACTTTACAAACACCCCTCGTAATTGGGAATGTAATAACCCAAATTTTTCTTCTTGTGAGTATACTTCACTGAACATTTTTTGGATGTTGATGATTTGGTAAAACACTTACTGTGTAGATTGAATCTCCTTGAAACATCTGGTCAGGGTCCTTGGCAATAACTACGTTCTTACAGCTCTGAGGGACCGACTTCGGAGGGTCCATGTCCTGTAACATAATGCAGTCGTGGGATGCCAGCATGTGTTATCTTTATTTACTAGCACTTTATTGGTGGTCGCCAACATTTTGTGTGACACAACTGTTACTTTAACATTCACTCAAATTCTTCAAACGGAAATAGTAAGTCATGAAATGGAACAAAAATAATCAAAAACAAT
This sequence comes from Solen grandis, assembly GCA_021229015.1. Lineage (NCBI taxonomy): Eukaryota > Metazoa > Mollusca > Bivalvia > Adapedonta > Solenidae > Solen > Solen grandis. The sequence goes on from CM037785.1 coordinate 5,805,677, forward strand.
AATTATTTGCTTCCTTACTATATTCATCAAAAAATAAATTACATATTTCCTTACCATAACATAATGGGAATGAGGTTGTTTTTTGTCTGTTGTTTTATATACAAAATGTACAAATTTACAAGAGGTTTCCATGGCCTAGTGGTCAGAGTTGCTGACTAAGCCACACCACCTGGGTTTGAGTCCAAGCAGGTTCACTCAGATTTTTCATGTGAGAAATTCCTCCAGCTGACTAGTGGATTCAATTAATTCCCAATAACTTCATGACCATTTTACTAGCAACAGGCCTGAGGGGTGATCACAAAACTTTTCCATCTTCTCTTATTACAATATGCAATAAGGACAGTTTCATGGTCAGCCCTTCCAGTGGTTTTATCAAATTTGACTGTTACCTTGACAATGTATTCTTCTTTGTACGTGGTGGCCCCATCCAGGGCGACGTCTGGAGCCTTCAACTCAGCCTTGTGTTTCTTTGGTAGAACTTTCTTTGGATTCTTTAATTTAAAGTTGAAATAGTTTTTAATTGTTTTGAACTTGAACATTCAGACTAAGGTGCAGATAAATCCAAGATACATGTATGAATATCTGTGTTCCACAGCAGGTAGAAAAAAAAGTCTAGAAAAAAAATATGATTACCAGTATGAAATGTTTAAGTTCAAGGGCCAAAACTCTGTCAAAAATGGGCAAAGTGGATGAAATGAAACTTGGTCTTAAATACTTAAAGAATCTATTCTACGATTTATAGAATATTTTATTCATTTCATTTAAATGTGGCAAATGATGTTGGCAGAGGCATGTGGAATAAATAGACAAGGTTCCATTTACTGTCCAAATTGCATTAATTTATACTAGAAGGTCCATAGTGGTGTGTGACTGGCATATAATAATGGGCATCCAACTCCTTTTTTATATTAACACCTAAACCTCCATTTTTGCAGAACAGTGCTTTCCTTGAAAGATTTTTCACTGCCTAAGCTTTTAACCTCCTTACATTGACATTTATGGCCCCATATACTCTAAAAGTAATGATTTCTAAATAAAATATTTTCCCTCAAAACTACAATCTCTTTATTACAATGACTTTCTTTTACATTCCAAATTGTGGTTGCTCTACTTTTTTTTTTAGGGTAAAATGCCTTTCAATTCACATAAACAACTAAAAGAATACTGGAGATTTAACTATGGTTGTATTACTAATAACCAAAATTGAATTAAAACTTGATGGCAAAGGTCCTACACAGTTCTCTAACCAAATATAGAAATTTAGGGTTGACCACAAAGCTCTTCTACCTGTATACTACAGATTGAAGCAGATTGAAAGACTTTGCAGTCAGCCCTTGAAATATAATTTTTTCTACTTACCAGATGCGTCACATAATCCACTCCATAGGTAGACTTCTTCACCATCATGGACCGTGCCCTCTCTCTAGACATGTCCACCTGGTCCGGGCGAAGACTAGGGCGTACTGGCTGCCATGGCCGGCTCTTATAGGCCTGCACACACATGCAAACACAGTCATATCCTCTGCCAGCATTGTTTCTCAATTGTTTTTTTTTTCTCCTTTGTTTTCAAAATTATGCAAGGAACACATAAGCTTCCTAAGCTCTATGTGATGTGAACAGATAATTAATCATATGGACAGAATTTGCCTCAAATGTGGTTATAATATGAATTGTTAATTTTGAATAAAGATGGAAAAAAAATACTTTAAGAATAAAAAATCCTATACCATAGTTCACTTAATTGTATGACATTGTGCTCTTGTGAGTATCCAAACAACATGACCTACCATGATGATACATTAAAATGCAACCCATGAGTATATCTTTAAATGCACTGAAATCCAATATTAAATATAGAATAAAATGAGAAAAACTATATACTAATTTAGAGCTGCAGACATCTTCCTTTGGGAAAAAAATCTTTACAGTCAAAACGAGGTAAGTTTAGTTTAGTTTAAACATATTTTATTATTCACTTTCATACAAACATAAAGGGTACAACCAATATGAATAGTGCCATAATTATGCGAAATAACTGGATTGAAGTGAAAGCCATTTTGCTTATAGAACTTCTCTCCAACTTAGAGAATTGAATATCAAATAAAATGGTGTAAAATAAATTCAACAATGACAATTACCGACTGGTATTCCGACAAACATTTAGCTATGGACTGGCTCTCATTCTGGAAGGCCTTTGGACTGTCTTGGTAGCTGGTAATTGAAAACAAAATATTCACATTTGTTCTTTGGAATATGTGTGGGTATGGGGAGACAACTGAATTTTAAACTAATTTGGCCATTTTTTTTAATGTTATTATAATTAATTTTTTTTAAACATTTCTGTAAAAAATCTCAATTTCCATCCTTCTCTCATGATTCTACCCAATATATATATATATATATATTTATTATTTTTTTTTTTTTTTTTTTCTGAGCAAAATAAATTCCGTTTATGATTTTTATGTTATAACTGATTAACTTAATATTTAGATTTCCCTAATCTCAATCAATCATGGGATATGATCAAAAGTGAATACTGATAGAGTTCACTGTTGTTGCAGAGGATGAATTTATAAAAAGGGAGGAAGATAATGGAAGATAATGGAAGATATCACCAGTATTGTATTAATTAATCAATACTTATAAATCATTTAAATGAATTGTAAATATCAATGTAGCCGGGTACAGGTATCTGGTGATAAATCAATAGGCAATAAGACACGAGTGTCTCGATAGCTCAGTGGTAGAGCGCAGGAACGGTAATCCTGAGGCCCTGGGTTTGAGTCCCGGTCGAGCCATGATTTTTTCACCACCTGTTACATTTGGCGTTAGACACTCTGTCTTATTGCCTATTGATTTATCACCAAATACCTGTACCCGGCTACATCAATTTATGGAGAAAATATTTGAAAGGGTAGATCTACTGTATTTTATAACCAATTTAATGAGAGAAAATGTAAAACTTGTTTTTAGTAATTTAATTCATATTATCTCCCCCTTTTAAATGGAGTAAGTGAAACATACTCATTGATAAATATTCAAGTCTAAATCGTCTGCATTAATGTTTATTGCGATGATGAATTATTCCTGCATGAATTTAAATTAAAAAAATATATGGATCTAATAATATTTTACCAAGTATATGATATAGTTTTAAACACTCATTAGGAGTCTAAATATGATAATCCTGACAACTGTGCTTTTTCGTTATGTGTACAACACCCTAGACCTACTGTAGATCTGCTTTTTGATTAAGAACTAGTCATAAATTATCTGCATGTTTTCATAAATACGAATATGATAAGTTTTTCATTTCATATATACCAACCAATTTTTACATCTTTCCGACACAACAATCGTCTTTTTCTCCCGCATTGGCAGTTTTCTCTGAAAATGCGAGATAATTTTAAGAGCCGACCACGGCTGATGACGCCATGTTGTTTACAAATGTAACCTAGGCACGTTGCTACTCAAATGACGTCATACCCATCCCGTCGTGCATTCTTTGACGTTTGTCAAAAAAAAAAAGCAACGTTAGCACAGTGTGGTTACCGTTCTTTAAACGTAAAAACAACAAAGCAATACATAAAATGATCTAGAAAGAAAAGAAATATTCAAAAAAAATTTAAATTGAAATACGTCAACGATCTCGATCCGCTCTCGGCGCGAATTTAGTACTAGTTGGCGCCAAACCAAAAGTAGAAGTCTGCATTATATTGTATTCTTTCATATCAAATCACCAAATTAAATATTAAATTGTAAAATTTTATAAAATACGATAAATGTATTTTTCTCATTGTTTTCTACATTAAATCTGTTTGATGAGCACACTGGATATTGCAAATCTTCTAAAATATTTAAGTGATCGGGCAGGTTTTTTTTTTTATATTGACATAGCTTTACTTCCGCAATATAGATAAAAAATATTTGATAATTTCACAGTGAAAATTATAATTTCACTCTTTCCAACATAGAAAATAAAAATAAAATGTGCTCATTTTTTTGTGGAAGCAGATGCATTGCAAATTTGAAAATTGTATTTTTACTCGTGACCACGTGTGAGAATATAATTTTTGAGGTTCACTCGATGAAATAAAATTTCAACATCCTTAAAAGCGAACAAATATCCTAGAGCCTTATAGATTTAGGATATAGTTGTTGTTTATTTACAATATTTTCAAAACGGAAAAAAAGTTATTAGCTTGGTGAAGACAGACAGATAGCCGTTATCATTCATTATTATATACCAGCTTAAAAACATGCAAAATACGAGATATACAACTTTACATATTAAAAATTAAATATATTATATTCCATTTCCACGTTTCAAAATATGGTTGTAACGTCAGACCGTGCGGACTACTTTCGCAGTGCACGTGCGCTATGTAGTAAATGTAGAATGTTGTTTGGGCGTTGCTTCAAGTCTGTAGTAAAAACTCATCAACCATTAGTAGGAAACTTCTTTAAACATTATACAATTGTTCAACAAGATGAGACGGTGTGCAGGAACATGGCCCAGGTCGGTTACCAGTCAAAGCGGTCCCAAGTAAAAAAAAAAAGGACCCAAGTTGAAATGGTGCCAGATTGGTCAAAACGGTCCCAACTGGGTGTGAAGATTGGTCCCGTATAGACGGCACCGTTATGAATGTGTGAACAATTAGATAATTTGATTTAAATAACGTATTTAAGGCAAAGCAATACTTTGCAAGTGTGACAAATCAAACGTGTGGGTGTATATTGGTGTCGATTATTTCAAGATTTATACAAAATAGTAACTTGTAATTTTAATCACGTAAATAAAAAGTTTATTTTTAAATGAAAAATAACGTTTTTATTAATTTATTTTAAATGCAATGTTTTCATTAGTAAAATAAATCATTTCTCAATAGTACAGAAGACATTTATCCTCTTATAGGCAGAGGATACTGTTATTATGTCAGAAACTGCATCTGGATTGCAAAGCGCACTCGATACCTAAGCAAATTACTGTGATTTATGGAAGTTTACTGTTATTTATTGCATATCAAAAGTTGTTGTTTTCAAAAAGGGAAGATTTGCTGACGATATTTATTTTTATAAAGAGAATACACTAGAATTAGTAGATGAATACAAATACCTAGGAATAAACAACTGTCGTTCAGTTCCTCCCAGAAACAGGGACACTAGTTAACCCTCTCAGTCGATATTGAAACTAGAGAAATAGCTTACAGGTCAAAATTACCGTGATATATGTTGCTTACAATTAGCAAATAGAACACCAATTTACAACAACTTCGTATATGAATCAGTACATCTACAAGACCAAAATCTTTAGAAAAAAATATCCATGGCTTTACTTTGTAAAATCAATTTTGATAAAATGTGAGTTAATAATATTTGGAGTAATCAATCGACTATTAATCCGAATGAAAACTTAACTATCTTGTCAGCAGTTTACGCAATAATACATTTTATAGAAGGTTCAAGACAAAATATACTGTCTGTCTGTTAAATGGAATTAGAGGAGTAAAGGAATTTGAATTGAATTAAAATGCATTACTAACGATTATGACACTGGAAAATATATATATCTTGCATCGATAGTACACTGGAAAAAAAGTTTTTTTATTCATTTCTTCTAATTAATAACGTCTACTTTAGAACATCCCTTTATTTTTTCACACATTTTTATCTTCAAATACCTTTAACTGGGGTTCTCAACACAAACGCCTACAAGTATACATTATTACGTAGTGAATATTTGTAGCAAAAATTTCATATCATTAAAACTGACAAATCATTCAATTATAGATTTATATTTACTTTAGAGGATTAAATTTATTATCCTTTATTTATTATACAATCGTTATACATAGTGGATGTATGCAGCATCAAGTTATGAATTTATACATACATCCGTTGAATACGTTGTATAAATAAGCAGTTTTGTACAAAAGGTTTAAGGCTTAGAAACAACGCTATTATAAGCAATTAATAACCATATTTATAAAACATATTTGTCAATATTAATATGTATGAATACTTAAATATTTGTCCTTATAATAAACATTTCACAACACATTTTTTTATTAAAAATATCATTACAAGCAGTTGAAATGAAAAATATTAATTTATTGTAAATGTAATGAGCTGTATATGCTTAATAAATGTATGTTATGTTATTCCTCAATGTATTTGTACTATTAAAAATTGAACCTTACAGGGTCCGTTTTACCCAAAGTGTCACCATTCTGACCATATTGGCACCGTTTTGACTATTTTTTAACAGCAATGGGACCGTTCTAGCTTAGTGGTCAAGGTCAAACTGGTTGTTGAAAGTCATAACTAGTTATAAGCTGTGACTCGTTCATTATCAAGTATTACCGGTACTTCTATGTGGATTACCTGGTTTGTGTTGAATCCTCCCCGATTGAATTTGATTCTCGATACAAACTTGTCACATCCAGAGACTCTATATACAGTCCCTGCCACATCTAAACATTTTAATAACCAATTTATCTTTTTAACTTAAACAATATAGTTTTCGGGAATTTTAAGTAGATATCCTTTCAATGTTCCCGCACATGCATGACCAGTACATTCATAACTTTAAATTATTTGAAAAAGAAGCATAAATTAAATGCCAGATTTATAATTAACCTTCCCACATTGTAGAGTATCATCATATAATCAATTGCAGAGGCGCGCCTTAATTCATGTGTTATTTCTGAAATATATTTTCAAGTATTGTATGGCTTATGTATTTTTTTAATAAGTATATATTTATTTCACCTCATATTTTTGAGAGGAATAACATTATACATTGATTAACGAGAACCTCAGTGCACACTCTCTTTTGCGAAAGTATACTTTATTTTGTAAAAACCATTTATTGTGAACAAAATCACTACTTCATTATTAATTTTATGAGAACAGATACCCACCACTGAAGTACTTAACATCCTTCTCCTTGGGTACAACATCGTTGTTTTTTGTTTTTTTCAGAATTTAATCATTGCAATTATTGATTGTGCCCAGTGGCATTCAAAAACACATTATTAATATATCATTATGTAGGGCTCAGTTTCACTGGAATGTGTATAAGTCACAGTTATCTATTGAAATATACAACATGTATAGGAGAACAAGAAGGGGCATGTGCAATAAATAAAACCAACAACTCCTCAGATGTAGGTACATGTATATTCCAATGAAAATTGGTTTAAACTTATTTATTTTACACTGATTGGGAAGGCAATTATTATAACTTATATTAATCTGTCTGGTCATGAATCTGGGAGGTCATGAAAAATTCTATGGGGTTCACACACACAACTGCCTGTTCGACAATCTGTCATACACCACCAAATTATATGGATCTAGTGCCATTGTTCATACTTTTCTTATGTGATTCTTCCAGTTGGTGCAGATGGTTCCACAAGTAATTCTCTATCATTTGAAGAAAAACGACTGACATTTGGCGCGGATAGTTCCACCAGTAATTCTTTATTATCTGAAGCAATACAATTGACAGTTCAAGTGGCATTATACTTGTAAACGGCAGAAAACCAGATGCTGATTTAGTGACGTGTCAGAACATAATGTCTTCCTTTGTTACCATGACATGCCAATACAGATGGATGTCAATGTTTGGGTACATGATTTGGGAACAACTTGCCTTATTTACTGGATTATGCCATTTGTCAAGCAATAAGAGTAGGGTGAATCAAAAGATACAGAAGATGTAAGTTAATTATTCTTTCCATTTTATTCTATGTTTCAGTGAGCATATCTTATAAAATGGTTCAACATACTGTATAATGTATAGCATCAGGAGGGACAGAGAAGACTAGGTCCAAACCCAGTATTGTCAGACGTTAAAGCTTGGAAAATTCACAAATACTCATTTTATGTATAATTATTATATTTACAATATTCACTATTTGGCTTCCAGTAATATCAGACATCATCACCAAAACATACAGTGATTACAATTAAACAGCTAGCTTGTAACATTAGCCTTTTTACAACTATGTAAGTGGCATTATTTTTGGTAAGTCATCCTAAGAGTACTATCATAAAACTGCAAAGAACTGTTTCATAGCATTACTTATTTTGATTTCTGCACAAAAATAATGTGAAAAAGAATGACAAAATATAAAAAGATCAGCATTTGGGTTGATGTATCAAGAGTTACTGCCCATGATGTATCAAGAACAAGAGTTATTGCTTTTTTTCTATTTTCATATACAAAAAAAGCTCATTATGCATTTGCTAAATTTTGAAAATTGTCATTACATGAGAGATTGTTTCTTATTTATACAGGTAATAATGAACAAGATGGCCCTGTGTCACTCACCTGAGTAAGATGGCTGTGTTAGGCATAATGACAAAAAATCTGGCATCTAAAGTGTTTTTCTAACATTTGACTAAGTGACCTACATTTTGATCCTACCTGAATTTGCACTCAACTGGGAATTCATGCAGTCATCATTCATATCAACTTTAATGAACATTGGGACAAAAAAGTAGGCCTCTAGAGTGTTCACAAGGTTTTTCTAAAATTTGCTCTGGTGACCTACTTTTTGACCCTATAATGCCCAGTTTTGAATTCATCTGAGATTTGATGTAAAAAAACATTCTGACCAAGTTACATTAAGGTTAGTCTAAAACTGTGGTCTCTAAGTGTTCACAAGGTTTTTCTAAGATTTGACCTGGTGACCTAGTTTTTCACCCTAAGTGACACAATTTCAAAACTGTTGACTTTAGAGTGTTAACAAGGTTTTTTTGATCCCACATGACCCAATTTCAAACTCATCCAAGATCTCATGTAGACAAACACCCTGACCAACTTTCATGAAGATTGGCCAAAACTGTAGCCTCTAGAGTGTTCACAAGGTTTTTCTAAGATTTGACCTGGTGACCTAGTTTTGACCCCACACAACCCAATTTCAAACTCATCCGAGATCTCATGTAGATAAACATCCTGACCAAATTTCATGAAGATTGGGCCAAAACTGTGGCCTCTAGAGTGTTCATCAGGTTTTTCTAAGATTTGACCTGGTGACCTAGTTTTTGACCCCACACAACCCAATTTCAAACTCATCCAAGATCTCATGTAGATAAACATCCTGACCAAATTTCATGAAGATTGGGCCAAAACTGTGGCCTCTAGAGTGTTCACAAGGTTTTTCTAAGATTTGACCTGGTGACCTAGTTTTGACCCCACACAACCCAATTTCAAACTCATCCGAGATCTCATGTAGATAAACATCCTGACCAAATTTCATGAAGATTGGGCCAAAACTGTGGCCTCTAGAGTGTGCATCAGGTTTGTCGAAGATTTGACCTGGTGACCTAGTTTTTGACCCCACACAACCCAATTTCAAACTCATCCAAGATCTCATGTAGATAAACATCCTGACCAAATCTCTTGAAGATTGGGCTAAAACTGTGGCCTTTAGAGTGTTCATGAGGTTTTTCTAAGATTTGACCTGGTGACCTAGTTTTGACCCCACACAACCCAATTTCAAACACATAGGTTTTTCTAAGATTTGACCTGGTGACCTAGTTTTGACCCCACACAACCCAATTTCAAACTCATCCAAGATCTCATGTAGACAAACATCCTGACCAAATTTATTGAAGATTGGGCTAAAACTGTGGCCTCTAGAGTGTTCATAAGGTTTTTCTAAGATTAGACCTGGTGACCTAGTTTTTGACCCCACATGACCCAATTTCAAACTCATCCAAGATATCATGTAGACAAACATCCTGACCAAATCTATTGAAGATTGGGCTAAAACTGTGGCCACTAGAGTGTTCACAAGTAATTGTTGACGATGGACAATGCACGACAGACAAAAGGCGATCACAAAAGCTCACCCAAGCACAAGTTAGCTAAAAATCCTATCGGAAAATGTTAACATCCTCTGTGAGAAAAAATGGTGCATAACTGAGTACCATAAAGGTTTCAAAGCATTTTCTTATTATTGTAATGTATGGTAAAAAGCTTGCAAACGCTTTGTATCGCCCCCCTGTAATACTACAAGTATGACTGTATAAATTATGTTTCAACTGTGAATCACATGTAAATGAAATGCAAAATAACACATTATTAAATTTCAAATACACAACATGTACATTAAATATTCAAATACACACACATGTACATTAAATGTTCAAATACACATACATGTACATTAAATATTCAAACACACACACACACACACATGTACATTAAATGTTCAAATACATATACATGTACATTAAATGTTCAAATCAAGTACATTAAATGTTCAAATATACATACATGTACATTCAATTTTCAAATACACATACATTTACATTAAATGCTTAATTACTAAAAATATTTGGCTACAGTATAACAAAGCAGTCGAAAAAGAAGAAGAAAATTATACATGTACGTGTACTGTTTTCATGGGTAAAGTCCAGATATTTATCACAGTTGTGTATTGATGGCTACTGCTGGCAAATGGTATTGAAGTACATGTATATAATTACCAGTACTAGGATTTGATGGAGGCAAAGGAAGGATAGAGCACAGGGCTTTGATTTCACTGGTGCTTATGTCATATCTATTAAAAAGAATCTCTTATATTAACTTATCTAAAAACATTAAATAACTCATATAACATTTAGAAACAAGAGCTGTCAGAGGACAGCACACTCGACTATTCAAAATGCTTGTTTGTAAATCAAATGAAATCTATTTCAATTCTTGCCCTTCTTATACCCTGTAATAATAGTCAAAAAAGATATACCTTGATAGTCTAATACCCCTAAATAGGTTTATGAAGTCTAAAATCAATCCCATACCTAGTTACTGAGACATAAGCATAATAACACTTTTACCAAGCCAGACTTTAACCAAGTATTCGAAAGTATCCAAGAGTTATCGTCCTTGGTTTTCTGATGCCCTTGAACACACTCCTAAACTTTCTAGTCAATACTTTAAACAATTTCTGAGATATAAGCTGGATAGAAGCTTGCATGCAAAACTTAAATCAAAAAGTCTAAGTCAAAAAGTGGCCCTAATCTGCATAATATTCAGTCAAAAACTATCTCCTAATCTGCATTATATTCAGTCAAAAACTGCATGCAAAACTTTAACCAAAATTTCTAAGTTAAAAAGGGGACATAATTTGTAATATATTCCATCATGTGTTATCTTCCTCAATAGTATGACATCCCTAAACATATTAAAGATGTTTCAAATCAATCCCATGCCTGGATACTGAGATATAAGCATGAAAGTACCTTGCATGCAAAACATTAACCAAAATTTCTAAGTTAAAAAGGGTCCATAACTTGTATGTATTCCATCAAAAGTTATCTACCTTCATTGTCTGATGCCCCTAAACATATTCATAAACTTTCAAGTCAATACCATGAATGGTTATTAAGATGTAAGCTGGATAGCAGCTTGTATGTAAAACTTTAACCAAATTTTCTGTTATATGCAAAACATTAACCAAAAATTCTAAGCAAAAATGGGGGCCATAATTTATATTTAATTCAGTGAAGAGTTATCTACCTTGGTTGTCTGATGCCCCTGAACATATTCATAAACATTCAAGTCAATACAATGAATGGTTATTGAGATATAAGATTGATAGTAACTTGCATTCAATACTTTAGCCAATGCCAGGGCGACTACAATAGCTCTCATATTCTTCGAATAGTCGAGCTAAAAATTCCTAATTTGCTGTAAGATGAATTTGTGGAGTTCAAAAGTCCAAAAAAATTTATTCCCTGCCCTCATAATCAGTATTTCACAGATTCCAAAATTAGCGCAAATTTGCTTAAAATGTAAATAAATCTTATGATATTTAGGCATTTTTTCTAAATTACTTGTGGATTTTTAAAACATGTAAATACAGTAAAAAAAAACATTTAGTGACATAAATGATGTATACAGTATTACATACAGTAGAACCTCGCCATACCGAACATCATTAAACCGAATTCCTCGCCATTTCGAAGTTTATTTTCGGTCCTGATTTCTTCCATTCTTATTTTAACTAAAAATAAAATGTTTAATCCGAATTTCGCTATTTCAATTTTTTGCTATTTCGAAGTAAAAATCCCGGTCCCGAGGTCACAATTCATGTACATTTTTCAATTTTTATTTCGAAGTCAAATTTCATAAATTTTCGTGAACTAATTATCGTCCTTATTATCAATCGTATCCGGGTCAGTAACCAAGTTTATTTTGCGGAGGCACCTGGAGTGATGGCTCAGGCAAGTTTTTCACACCTTTTTTGAGATTGGGTTGGGCATCATGTGTCCCACCGGAATTGTTGATTATTGCTAATCGATGTCTGACAGGTTGCATAATATGCTCGTGCCAGCAGATAAACCCAGACTGGGCAGGTGTCAGATCTTTAGTACATTTCATATCATCGCGTTTGTCACCGGCACGCAACGCTACCTGAAGCAGCAGATTGGCGGTAAAAATATGTATCATTGCTTGACATGGTAGAATGACTTTGTTCATCAGAAGCATCTAAGTAGATAATGATATATTTTCATTACTTTTCATAAGTTGCAAATAGTATATACGAGTATGTACACCTAATAGGTGGTTCTTAACGGCATAACGATTTCCACAATATGCACCGGTTATGAAAACGCAGACATGCATGCTCACAAACTGAAGTTTCCATCAGATTTTTAATCCGAATAATCGTTATTTCGAAGTTTTCAGCTTGGTCCCAAGGACTTCGATTTAACGAGGTTCTACTGTATTATATAATGTGGTTATTTGATTGCAATCTCTTTTTAATGAACACACTTTTCTCCACTGATTGTCAGGGAATGTAAACAGACATTACAGACTGCTTTTAAATCAGGATGATTTAACAATGTTTATCATAAACTGTGCTGATTTCCGACCACAAGTAAAGCAAAAACTCTATTTTGGTCGTCAACATTTCACCAGAATATGCATTATGTAGATTATGTTACTTGAAAGGTTTGGCTGATATGGATTAATATAAATACTGTAGACCTGTGACTGTAGAACTTGATACAGATGTATATAATGTCTTCATGGTAATCACAAAATAATCACATGATAAACTAACCAAGATAATCACATGATAAACTCACCAAGATAATCACATGATAAACTAACCAAGATAATCACATGACAAACTCATCAAGAAAATCACATGATAAACTCACCAAGATAATCACATGATAAACTCACCAAGATAATCACATGACAAACTAACCAAGATAATCACATGACAAACTCATCAAGAAAATCACATGATAAACTCATCAAGATAATCACATGAAAAACTCATCAAGATAATCACATGATAAACTTACCAAGATAATCACATGATAAACTCACCAAGATAATCACATGACAAACTCACCAAGATAATCACATGATAAACTCATCAAGATAATCACTTGATAAACTCATCAAGATAATCAGTGATAAATTCTTCAAGATAATTACTTGATAATCTCACATGCACAACACACACTTACCAATCTGTAACTAATTCTTAGTTAAGACAAAGATAATTATAAACATACATGTAGACATTATAAAAATGAACTTATATATAGATTTTATATCATTAGTAAAAGGGTCAATATTATATTTCACCAAAACTTCACAGGATTTTCTTTGTTTTTCTTAAAAATATTTGACAATAAAATTACTTATGATTGCATGTAAAAAGATAATCTAGAAAAACGAAACAATATAGGACAAAACAGACTTTCCAGACAAAGTGAAAGTATCCATTAAAAATAAAAGCTACATTTTATGGTAAAAAAATCATTGCCTTTCCTGTCAAACTTTTTTTTGCTAAAAATGAATCAAATTAAAAATTTAATAAAAAATGAATCAAATTAAAAACCTATTAGTATCAGTCGCTATCTATATAATAGCTAGCATTTCTTAGGTTTCTAAGGAGTCAATACACATTGATTCTGTATATACACAATACATGTACAAGAATATATAACACTTTTTTGTCTCTCAGCTTATCTTTTACAATATAGTTAGGCAAAACTATAAGCGGCTCTCTTTGTCTTAAAATAAAACCACAATTTTATGACTAGATTTGTTAAAAAATAGTTTCACAAATATGAAACACTTAGAATATAAAAAGAACAAATCGAGGGCTGACCAATAAGTACATCTATTTTTATATTGAATAGTTCCATGGTTGGTCCTCGAAATAAAAAAAATGTAAGAGAATAAAATAAAGAAATGCATAGCTAAAAGAAAACAAAATTTAAATGTCTCACTTCTGTCTGGATGAAATAAGTTACACCACTTTTCATGAACTGAAACTTAGGTTTTGATTAACTGAAAAAGCTGAATTTTGACTGGCTGAAAAATAATGATCTTGCAATATAGGTTTGATTTCATGTTAAAATGTAATAACAGACAATTACAGATATGGCAAGGTTATGAAATGTTTAACTGAGAGAGAGATAGAAAATAAAATAGTTAATTCCTCTGAATATATTTGGCCAGCTATGCTGAAATGCAGAGTCAGATTTATTTATACTTTCCTCAGTTTATACATTTACATATCAGGTAAAAATCAGAATTTAGGATTTTCAATCCAATATTTGTTATAATTTTAAGACAGAACATTTGTCAGTCAGTATCAATTGTCCATACTGCATTCTCACTGTGTCATTCAGTTTACAATTACTTTTAAAATAGTAAAAAAATATTAATAATAAAAAAAAATGCAGCATTTTAAATTCTTCAGATATTCTAAACTGAACATGTCTTAATAAAAAAGAAAATTAAAAGAACATTCTGCGTATATACATGCTTCCCCACCTGTTTATATCCGTGAATGATTCAATCAATATTAGTTTATGCTTTAATTATCAATAGAGTAAGTAAAATAGAATTTTTTTTTTTAAGGAAAAATTCAATGACTATAAAGCAAGAAGTTCAGCTGAACGCAATCATTATCTTGAGGCGAGTTTAAATACAATCAGGAATAGAAAGATTGGTGTTCAGCAAGTCAGTATGTATGTATAAGCTTGTTAAGTCTACAATGTTTGAATCACATGATATAGTGATCTGAGTCAATTTAAAGTTGTTCTTTCAAATGAATTTTCTTTTTCAGAACAGAAAGAGCCAATTTTAGGCTTTTTTGCATGTGTTCAGAATGAGCTGCTTATCTATTAAATTTATCACTTGATAAAATAAAGTCACATGTTTTCAGAAGAAACAAAATGAATAGGGATGGGCGCAAGGTTAAGAAACGTTCTGGCCTCCACCTCTGTGAAACATTCTCTGTAACAATATGGATAAATATACAAATATGATGTAGAACACATGTTATACAATACATACCAGGGGACACAAACAAATACATATGGTAAATACATGTATAAACATGAAGATTGTACACATAAACATTGGTCATAATAATAAATAGATATGAAAATTAACCACCTGGTAAGAAAGGGAACTGAGGCTCTCTCTCGTGTATAAAAAATGTCATCACAATGTGAAATTTGGTGATTTTTGAGGTCTTTTTCATATTCTCTCATATACTCTGTTACAAACATCTATCCCTGTATATCTCTCTATATACCATATTGCAATCTCATCCTAATCAAACAAAACTTAACTAACTGGCTTAAAACTCCATGTGTATTGATTCTCACCATATATTCACATAAATTCATGTTTATTTCCAATATATACTACCAAGTACATTATTTTGAGCTACGATCAATTTATAGGCATACAACTTCTCAGTCACAGACAGGTCACCTGTAATTATCATACATTTTTTGTTTTTTCTTGTGCCCCTGTTTTTAGTCATTTTTTTTCACTAATATTTTGTGGTCTAATGCATATCCATAGTACATGTATGTCTAATTAATTTTTGTATTCATAAAAGATTCCTACAAAAATAGGGGAAGTGAAAACTTCAATAATTCAAAATAGTGAAATTGCCACCTTTTGAAAAGTTATGTGATAATTTCAAGTACCTGCATCTGGTTTGTCAAACAATATTCTACCATAATTATTATGACACAGACGAAAATGCAAAACTGTCATTATAAATATAATTCCTTTTTTGCAATTACAACACCATCATCTTGATGTAGAGAAAAACAAAAAAGTGACTTTTTACTGAGAGCATTCTAGAACAGAAAGAGAGAAATGATGGAAAATAATTTCAGTTTTAATCTCACATCATTTACGGTTTCATAGATGCTACAATAATCTCAATGTTACTATGACAACAATGATGATATGACTGAAAACCTCACCCATTACACACCACATCTATGGTTTCTATAGCAACCGAGACAGCTCTCGCTCGCCTCACTTTCATTCCTTCTTCATCTTCCAATCAGCATCTGGCAGCATATCGGTAACCCTGGTAACACGACCATCACAATCTCCTATACTGACACTAGTATAGTATATATATCCCAGAACATCTTAAAATGATAAAACTGATAGAACCCAAAAAGATCAACAGGTGTATGCTTTTTTTTTCAGCATTGGTCTAACCTTGGTCTTAACCTCATCAGTATGGGTCTATCTACAATGATGATAGTAACACCAATCATATTCTTAGTTAGAGCATTGGTCTTACTCCCAATAATGTCTTAAACCTTGGTCTTACTGTTAGTGTCAGCCTATTAATCTTTAGAGTTAGTCTTTTCTTTAGTCTTGGCTTCGTCTTCGTGTCACACTTGATGCTTGTCCAGCTCTGCTCACATATCCTATACCAAACCAACATCTCTAAACAAAAATTGTGTTCCATAGTCTTAAAGCTACACTTCTTTCAAAATGTCTAGTATTTGTTTAACACAAAAGTGAGGTATACTAGATATCATATCATACAATAAATATCACCAGTTATGTTCCTTCCCTCCACCATGTGATCGAGTCTGAGCTGATTCAACACCTGATGATACTACAACCTTCAAATGTCTCCCTAAACTGTGGTCTACCATCAATGGACCCAGCCTGAGGAGTTGCTCACAAAACTCAAGCATAACTGTCTGTCACGGAGGTCACCCCACCCACCATTGGGTTTAGGGTCACGCAATTTGAGTCCTGAATAGCTGCCAATTTTGATGGTGTTGGGGAACAAATGCTGCTTATTGTGGTCTACTAGAGTCTGTATCAATTTCTTCTTTTCCTCTGGCTTGCAGTTCTTCCCTTTATGATGGACACCACTGTAGAATGCATATAAACATAATGATCATGGGTTTCCATAATTTTACATGAAAGTTAATATAATAAAAACGATGGAGTTTTATCCTCTTTCTTATTCCTAATTTCAATGTCTATTAATGTTAACATTATCCATGTCTATTGAAGGTTAACATTATCAATGTCTATTAATGTTAACATTATCCATGTCTATTGAAGGTTAACATTATCCATGTCTATTAATGTTAACATTATCTATGTCTATTGAAGGTTAACATTATCCATGTCTATTAATGTTAACATTATCAATGTCTATTGAAGGTTAACATTATCCATGTCTATTAATGTTAACATTATCAATGTCTATTAATGTTAACATTATCTATGTCTATTGAAGGTTAACATTATCAATGTCTATTAATGTTAACATTATCCATGTCTATTGAAGGTTAACATTATCCATGTCTATTGAAGGTTAACATTATCCATGTCTATTGAAGGTTAATATTATCCATGTCTATTAATGTTAACATTATCTATGTCTATTGAAGGTTAACATTATCCATGTCTATTAATGTTAACATTATCCATGTCTATTGAAGGTTAACATTATCCATGTCTATTGAAGGTTAACATTATCCATGTCTATTGAAGGTTAACATTATCCATGTCTATTAATGTTAACATTATCTATGTCTATTGAAGGTTAACATTATCCATGTCTATTAATGTTAACATTATCCATGTCTATTGAAGGTTAACATTATCCATGTCTATTGATGGTTAACATTATCCATGTCTACTGAATATTAACATCCATGAATACTAAAGGTTAACAATATCCATGTCTATTGAAGGTTAACAATATCCATGTCTATTGAAGGTTAACATTATCAATGTCTACTGAATATTAACATCCATGAATACTGAAGATTAACATTATCCATGTCTATTAATGTTAACATTATCCATGTCTATTGAATGTTAACATTATTAAAGTCTAGTGAACCGAAACCTTCATGACTGTTGAGCATAAACATTATCCATGTCTGTTGAATGCAATGGCAAAGAGAAAGGAAAACTTACCAAAAAGAAAATATTGAATATTTTTTTCTTAGTGAAATAAGAAATATGTCTCTACTTAATTCAAATATTATTTAATGCCAAACTAGAACAATCACTGCAGGTGATTTATACCCCATCATACTGCTTTAACACAGAAATAGGGCTAGAGTTCTTAAAAAAATCCTTGACGTTGTTACTTGCATGTCTTATCATGATAAATCATTGTTCCAATTGGTAAGGCATTATCAGCATCAATAAACTTCATTTATTTAATGCTTTTTGATGGATTACCTAGAAATAACAGTGGATTATATCCTGATAATTTCACTGTTTTGAACAGTGAAATTAACAGGAACTTGAACCCGACTCTACATTATAAACTGATTGGAGAGTCAGTTGTGCTGGGTTTTACGCAAGAAATGATGTCATAAATAACGTCACAAAGGCAAGGTAATCCCACCAATTTTGACATCTTTTGTGAATAACACAGCTAATTTCTGGCTTTCAAAGCATTAAATAAAAAGAAAAAAAATGTTTGTTTTGGTGAAAGACTGATGTAAAATTTCATTCGTGAACATAAAAGATGCTTCGCCACTCGTAAAAATATCCCTTTTTATGTTCACTCAGTGAAATTATTAATTGATCTAACACCACAACAAACAATTATCCTCTATGTAATGTGAGTGTAGGAAAGGATGTGACGGGATGTGACGGGCATATCTATATAGCCCTCCCCCCACTTCAGGGTCTGTTGCAATAGGAGGAAGTGAAATTACTTACCAGTCCCCCATGTGGAAGACTCGAGTTGCCTTCATCTTCAGTACTTTGATTGAGTTGGGGATGCACTTGCTGCTCAGGTGCTGAACTGTCCAGTCCCAGTTGTAGTCATCAAAGTTACAAAACTCCTGCAGGAATATCACACAAAATGATGCAGAGTTACTTCCCTTTCATAATATTAAAGATATGGTAGCTACATAATTATACCTTGTAATTATTTCTTGTTTAAAGAAGAAATGAAATTATGTGAACCACTGAAATATTAATAGATTTAGCAAAGCTAAACCTTAAAGATGTGCATTTACAGGTTTCAGTCTTAAAACAGGATCTCAGAAGATTAAAGAATTTAGATCCTTGGGCAGTAATCATGACACATGTTATGTCTTAACTCTGGTAAAATTTTATAAATCCTACATACCTCAAATATTTAACTCTAACAAATTAACCAGATGAAGACAACAAATATCCACCATAAAGGATTTTTTTTTAAATAGAAAGTTAGGAATGTTAAAGCAGAAATACCCTTTATCAGAAATAAACTTATTTTTGACTTCCATTGCTTTGTGAATGAAAATGATATGCTCCAACTATGAGGTTACAGTGTATTCCAGACATGTAACAGTGTGGTGTATTCCTTCAAAAATATTTTGCTCGCAATTGCCTGATCCACATTTTCTAAGTGGGGAGGTAGGTCAAGAGTGAAGCATGACCACTCACCACTGACTTGGACCAAAGTGATGTAAAACATTCACAGATTTTGACCACTTCAAATATTTATCTACGGGGGTAAAGTCACAGACTCTACCACTCACTCAGCCCCTCAGTGCATGGGTTTGAATCCCGACAGGGTAATTCAGATTTTCATGTGAGGAAGCCTTCCAGCTGGCTTGCGGTAGATCTGTGGTTCTACCCGGATGCCTTCGTGCATTCGAGGTCTTCCTCCACCTGTAATAAGCTGGATGTCGCTATATGACTGAAATACTGTCGAAGCAATGGTAAACTCAAATAGTCAAGTCATTATCTATGGAACAGCCAAGGAATTAAAGTATTCCTGTCCAGTGTTCAAACAATGTTTTGAAAAAATACCAGAAAAAAAAATCTCTTATTTTTATCTAAAAAAAAGTTTTAAAAAAAATCAAAGAGGAGCATATTGGGGGTATGTAAGGTAACCATAAACAAACCATTTTTAAAAGATGGCCTGATATTACTAGAACAAATAACCCCTTCCCTACATTATCTAGTTTATTGTTTTCTACCTCCAACATTTATTTCTTTATCTATTCAAGCCGCTAATTTTTGCATGGTTTATCAGCTCTGAGCTCCTTCTCCAGCATTACTGATGTGGTTTATCAATTAAGATGTTACATTACATACTTTCTGTATCATCTATCTATTAATTGTGCTCTTCATCTTTGTCATTAGTTGTTAGATTAGAAATGTGAGGCACCATTATAGCTGGCCTGAAAGCACAGTTTTCTCTCCATCAGGCCATGGCCTGGGACTGTCAAACATTTATTGAGAAGAAGGAAGCATGTAATTTCCCACGGGAAGTCAATTATTTTCACATATTTCTAAAAAAATTCTATTAACTTAAAAAATGATAATTTCAGCCTCATGAATCTTGATGACCTTATTTATAAGTTCAAATATGAAAAAGAAAATAGATGACTAAACATTAGAAATTTCTGAACCAATATCCTTTATCAATCCTACCCCCCCCCCCCCGAAAGTTCTAATGACATTCAGAAAAAAATATGGCTATCACTATAAGAGATACCTAATGCTCTAAATGAATGGTTAAGTGACACTAAAAGGAGGCAACATGCTAAATTCCAGTATAGTCCCAACATTACAAAGTGACACTAGGGTATAAGAGCAAGACTTTGCATTCATCTAAAACCAGAAATATGAATCTACAGAATTTGAGGGTTGACTGCAAAAATCCTCTAAGTGTATATAGAAATAGAAGGAGATGGAACAGTTTCAGGGTCAGCCCTCTAGGTGATTTCCAGTTGACCATGTAACACTATTTACACATACTGACCTTGGCACATTTCTGGCACATTTCTTTATTTCATTCCAAAGGTCATGGGTGAAGGTCATGCCCATATTATGCCTTGAAGATATCCAGTTTGCCACTTCCACCTGTAAAATAAAGAAGTATCACAAATGATCACTCCATATGATTTAATATGTCCTTGAGAGTCTTGCTTGTAATTCCACCAACAATACTTAGCGTTAAGTAATACTTAAATATGTATTTAAGTTTTACTTAGTGCTAAGAATTGTTGGTGGAATTAGACCCTGGTACTTTGGGCATAAACTTTGATGGCTAAAGGTTTATTAAACAAAGATACATGTAAACTATTTGTAGAGAAAGAGTAAGCATTAAAAGGTTTACAATTCAAAAACAAATATTACAAGAAGTTAACACAAATTACCCAAAGTGACCATATATCACTGAAAAGAGGTGAATGAAGAAATATCATGTTATAACACATTTCACAACACCTAACCACATGAAGACTATTTGAATAAAGACAACTGCATCCTGCTAGCACTGGTTGGAGGGCTTTATACTGCTCTTAATAATTCATTTCTTTTCTTTTTTGTTTACAAAGCCTGCATGGAAATAAATTGGGGAAAAAATCATATTAATCAAAGCTGTCATATCTTTTGTAATTTTTGTTGAATGT
Source organism: Solen grandis (assembly GCA_021229015.1). NCBI lineage: Eukaryota > Metazoa > Mollusca > Bivalvia > Adapedonta > Solenidae > Solen > Solen grandis. The sequence goes on from CM037785.1 coordinate 5,827,397, forward strand.
TGTAGAGCATGAAATTCCAAGAAAAATACCATCTTATTTTCCCTTTAACTGAAATAGCAAAAATAACATCTTCCAGTTAAATGCAATCATAAGTGAATTCTAACATTTGTTAAAAATGGTTTAACACTAAAAAAAAAAAGCTATTGATTATACTTTAAAGACACTGATTATTGTCACTTGTCAACTACCAATGCTTCTCAGTAATTCCTTTTTTTCTGACACATCAAAGGTCGTTTTTCAAGAATTAAGTTTCTAAACCGAAAAAAAAAATTGTAGCAATGTGCAGTGAGATGAAATACATAACAAAATGGTTCTTGGTTTAATTTTAGTACTTTTACATATTAGTATTTTGTGTTTTCATCTGGATCTCTATTGCTATCCACTCTCAAGCATCAGATATATAAGTACAAAGCTCCAGACAAAGGTAAATTAGAGATACAGGTTTGCACAGTGTGCATTGGAAATTAACCTATGAGACTTTACATGTTTGCAGTATGGACAGAATAAAATCATAAAGAGATTATGTCTAGTACTCTACATAAGATCGATATAGTGCTGCTTCACTGTCATCGATACCATGTTGTAGAAAAGTAGCATGATACCACACCCAGTCACTTTATCCTGACATCCAGCCTGCTTTGGAACTTCCCTTATCTACTGAGTGTCAATCACAAGGGAGATAACCTTACAAAACAAAAGCAGATGTGGCCTCATCCTACGCTTGAAATGTAATACTGTAAAACTGTCAGTATGATCAGGCTTCACAATGGTTTAACATGATTTAACATCCTTCATGAGGGTCTACAAACACTTGGGTAGAAACTACACACTACCGTGATGATGTCATAAGTAAAGTTATTCCCCTTTTAACTTAAAATCTTGGATGTCCTTCTCTGTGGACAGAAAACTAATACAATGCTGAAAATTATATTAGGTCCTTATTGATACTACTGAGAAATTGTGAACAGCAAAAAATGTCAAAATAGAATGACCTTTTCTAAAATAACAGACTAAACTATGAAAGACAGTCTCAAACACTACATGTACTGGTTGATATACAATGAGATAACAGGTTTTTCCACACTTCTTAAGAAAAACGGAGCAAATATGCTATCTCCCTACAGAAACAAAAGGCCATACAAACATTGAAAGAACAAACACTTCCTGGTGATGAAATTAAGTTTCTTAAACGGTAAACAAAATTGTCTTTGAAGTGCAGTTGGGAATGGCAAGCTCCCTAAAATGTGCTGGTAAAACAACGCAAATGTCATTGACCACACAAATCATCCTATTAACATTTTTTCTCAGGCTTCAATCATCTCCCAAGATAATATGCAGGTAGATTCACTTGCATGTGAAACCTTGATCAACCCCATATATCACACTTATCTCCAACTGGTCCATTTACATGTTTGTTCAGTGTTCATTTGTTTGTTTGGATTCAATACACAAACTACACTATATCAATCATTTCAGGGACCATGTCTGCTAAGTGCTGCTTTACTGCAAATTTCCTTTCCTCTATTAACTGTAAGTGGTATGACACAACACCCAGTCACATTATCCTGATACTAGGTTAACACTCCAAGAACTACCCATATCTGGAAAGTGCTCAACGCAAGGGAGTCATACCAGTCTCAGTTTAACCCTTACCATGCTAAACTTACTTGGACTTGTCCTTTCCCCATTTTAGACTGTACCATTAGTTCTTTATGGGGATGTTTGCTGAAAATCTGTTGACTGAATAGCCAACAGTGCAGATCATGTACAGACTGCATGGATGTGCAGGCTGATCTAGGTCAGCACTGGTTGCAAAGACAGTTACAAGTGCCCACATCATTGTAAAGGTTGAACACCTGGCATACCACAGCAAGGCATCAAACCCAAAACCACTCTAATAACTTGGCCTTCAGGTGCAAGATGATAAACATCCATCAACCTTTTTATAGTCCTATGAAGTAGTACTTATATACTCATGGACTCATTTTTAATTCCATCATAAAAAATAGAATCCTTCACAAATACATGTACTGTAAGTCAGAAAGGTAATTATCTATTAAGTTATTTACTTAATTATTTCACAAAACAATGAATAATATGTGTCTCAATCTAATCTAAGATTCAAAGTATTTTCAAAAACTAAATATTGCTGGTGGAATTCGAGTCAGGTCTGGTCTGAACTAAGATAAAACACTTGACTGTGTCCCGCAGATGTGTGTTATGTTTTGAACATTGTTTAAATACAGCAGAAGTATTTCAGTCATATAGCAGTGCCCAGCTAAGGGACCCAGGGTGTACGGAGGCATCAGGGTAGAACCAGACACCTGCTGCAAACCACCAGCAAGTCTTCTTCACGGGGAAAGAATGGAATAACTAGATCAGGACTAGAACACATGTGCTACAAAGGAGGTCATACCCTGGCTTTTTGACCTTCAACCTAAAGTGGACACTGCAACACCAAAACTGCCTGCTAGAAAAACTGGTGCATAACTTTCAAACCATACAAACCTGATCAATGTATGTTCTCCAAGAATACATTCTTCTCATCTAGGCGTAAAGCAAAATAAAGCTTTAAAAGTCCATTGCAGTATAAATTTATATTTTGTTTTTTTGTCAGGTCACATTTTGTATCGTGTTACAAACCCTTGTGGAAAGCTATAGAAGTGGACAAGTTAAAAACAGGAAGAGTGGAACTGACATTTACAGAAGCAGTCTCACTTCCATGAACACCTTAAGTTGGCAACAATTTCAGATAAATAATTCATACTAAATTAAGTGATTCAAGCAACAGTTGTAGAAAGTCCTTTCCTCAAGATAAAGAGACATGTTTGTGTTCAAAGACATTCTAAGAAGTACTCAGAAGTTGAACATTACAGAGAAAAATATGTGTGAACCCCCCACCCCATCCTTTTTCTTATTTTAAATTTACTCATGAGGTATAAGGACATTCTCTTAAGTATGGATAATATCCTGATCAGCTGGCACACTAGATTCCTATGTCTAACCTACCTAACTCAAGTTGTGGGTTAAAATCCCTTTGGGATGGAAGGGTCTCTTGTCATTTTGCAAGGCAAATAGTACTGGTCCAACCCAGGAACCATAGAGAGTCACAGTTTTATTTAGTTGGAATGCCCTTTCTAACTGACTTGACAGAACAATGACAGACACTTTATAAGCGAGATTACGCTGTACTGTTGGCAGACTCTCCCCCTACCACACGTACATCCTATATATCGTATATCCACTTCGTCCCAAGCTGTGACAGTAACAGCTTCAGGGTGTGTTTCACTTGCAGCGTTGTGGCCAATTACAGTCTACACTTATCAGGTTGTCAATAATTTAGGTGATTATTTCTAGCATTTGCATATTTTATTGCAAATTTTGCTTAAAGCAATCACATTTTAAATGTAAGAAGTAGTTTTTGTTGTTCTGGAAACTACCATCACTGTGACTATTTCAGTCATATATTTACATGTAGAGGGAGAGCCAAGGGGACAAATGTACAATACCAGGGTAAACAACCAGACCCTCAGCAGTAAACGACTAAATAATAGTAAATCATTGACAATAACCACTTGGTCACAGAGGCCCCTACTTTAAAAGTGTTTGTTTGTTTGTTGGGTTTAATGTCCCACCGACAGTATTTCAAACATTTGGAGACAATGTCTTCTTGAGACAGATATAGTGCTGCCACACTGCAGTATCATGCTGTAGACATGTGGCATGATACCACACCCAGTCATATTATCCTGACATCAGGCCAACCAGTCCTGGAACTACCATACATGCTGAGCGCCAAACAAGGGAGCTATACCTCTACCATTACAACTCTGGTTTGTCGTGGCCGGGGATCGAGGCGGACTCTTTGACCACTCGATCACCGGGGACAGTACTCTTAAAGTATATATAAGCTAAATATATTTTTGAGGAAAAGAAAAGTACCTGTATATGCAATTAAGACTGATCTGATAGAATGATATGACATAGCTCTCAACTATTTATTTTAACTCTTAACATGGGAGCATATAGAACATGTGGAGGAGTAGTTACCTGCAATAAAGTGATGAATGTAAATGAAATGATCCCAAGAAGCTTGGCATACACTGACAATTTGTTAAAATATACTTTGCTACTTTGATTAGAAATCAGGTTTTACAATTCAGGGTTCTTTTGTCTTTTTTTTTAATTTCAAAATAGGGGTCAAGAGATTAAGTGATAAGTAGGAAGACACATTTTTAAAGAATTGGGAGTCATCAGGTCCAATTGAGGGTCAAAATAACAGTTTTGTGCATCATGGAAAACCCTGTAACTTTTCCTCTCAACATTTCCTGGGCTGCACCATTACTTTGTGCCCCAGAAAAGGGCCTTGCCTCCTCACTGGGTTCCAACCCACACACTTCAGATCCTGAGTCACTAGCCTAACCATCTGACTACCAAGAGAGCTGACCATCATGCAACATAGTGATTTCTGGAGCTCAACTGCAATGGATTTGAAATATGAGCTCTTTGGTGGCAGGAAAGAGCTCAACAAATTACTTTAAAAAAGCTCAGTTCTAAGAGAACGTTTGGTTGAGGTGGCATAAAAGGTGAAAATAAGTCCTTAAAAATATCAATATCAAAGGATGACTTCTAAGCTACAAATAATAGTCAGAATATCAGATGTTCAAGTTCTCTGTAATACAAGTTTTGCTCTGCTTTTCAAATCATCCCTTATAATGGAAAAACAATTCAAGGTCATGACAAAATCACCTTCAATGACAGCTGAGATCTTTGAAACAGTGTCATATCCCTAGAACAAAGCTAATAACTTGAAAAATACTGTGGTTCTATTAAACTTTTGATGACATTGTAGATCCATTAAGATGTGTTCTAATGGCAATACAATGCAAACCAAATACTGGACCTTTAAAGAAAATCTTTATTTTGTAATTTTCCAGCTGTCACATGGTTCAATATGTTATATTAGATCTTCATAAGGGACCATAAATAGCATAGGTCCTCATGTGTTTGCATAACACAGTTTGAGAACAGTTGACAATGGGTAAATTTTCACAGGAAAAACAAAAAATATCTTTAAAAAAAAGATATCTGGCATATGTAAAAAAAGATATGAAAGTTTAATAAAGTATAAGTTTTACAATACATAATAATAATGCTGACACATCTTAAATGATCTGTGATTTAAAAATAATTTGAGAAAAAGTAGAAGAGGTAATATACTAACCTAAGAAAAAAAAATAAAGAAAAGGACCAAAAAATATAATATCAGCGAAACATAAAAAAAAAAGTTCAGTCTGTAGGATTCGATCTCGGGGCCCGTGTGCCTAGAAGGCTGTTACTATAAATAGCCTATGTTTTGATTAAGGGACGAGTCTTCTACCAAGGTAACTACAACGATTTCTAAAGGCTCTCACAACTTTTTTAATTGGGTGATTTTTGTGTTTGATTTTTTCAACTGGATGGTTTTTATTTTCAAATAGGTTATTTGCCAATTGACAATAATGCAGACAGATATGCACCCTGAAACTCCCATTTTATGATGGAATATCCTAAAATAATTATGCAAACCAGTGAAACGGGTTCTTTTCCAAACTTTTCCGTTGTTAACAGATTAGATTGGTCATGAAATAGATCAAAATCCACATTATACAGCTTACACCGAAAAATGGAAAGCTCCATACTGCATACATCTTACTACACTTTCCCTGGCCTAGCTTGCATATCAACCTGTGGTGTAGATTTCTACAACAATATAATCATACAAATTGTTTGAATTCTTGATTCAATGATTAGCAAAATTATTCCTGGTTATAGTAACTAAAACTTTCACTAAAGATGATTATTATTCCTGTATCCTCATGTAATGGGAGTGTAGGGTATTGGGAAGGAATATGCATAATAAAATAGATGAATTATTAGAACACAAAACAGGGTTGACAGGGCCAAATGTCTGTCAATCTGTGGCAGATGGTTGACTAATTTCTAAACTGAAGAGTATTGTGCCAGATGGATGGATAAACAACAAAAAGGAAGGATACACAACAGAATTTTTGGGATGGAGAGACTGAGGGAAGAAGGTACAGATCGAGATATACGCACCTTGCCAGCGTTCACAGCGTAGTTCTGATTTTTGTCGTAGTTTCCTGCCGCAAGCATCCTGCACTCTTTACAGTCCCTGTAAGTACAATTGGCAGTCATATCTGATACTCATATACATACAATGTATAATGGATCGCATGGCAGGGGCACACATTGTAATATAGTTTAACGTTTTAAGTCTTGAGTCATATCAAATCCTCTTTTCTGGGACATACTGTGATCTAATACATCAATCTCCTGTGTCTATATTTTTGTCTTAGATGGAATACAAAATTAATTTCAAAGTGATATTTTACTTAACCTGTATATAAATATGTGACTTGGGAGCACATTTAATGAAGAAACAAGAAACGTCAAACAATGCTATATCAGGGCTATGTTCAGTTAACCAGAACACTCGCAACTGTTATGAATTTGGTACCCTGCTTACACTCTATATGCTATGATAAAACAGAGATGCAAAAACTAACATTAGGGACTTTTAACGGCAACTGAACGCAGGGCTGGTTTTCATTCTGAAAATCAATCCAAATCTCCCTCTTTTCATAAGATATCTACCTACTAAGTATGAAAACTGTATCTCTATTCTAACGGGAGATATTCAAAGAAAACAAAATGTTTGATGCCCCTGCCCCCCAAAATGACGTACTCCATTCTAATAACCAGAAATTTCAATGAAAACCTGGTTAAAAAGAAACCATTCATCACAGAAGCACAATTAAAAACAAAAAAAAATGAAATAAGTTCCTACTAATGGAGGTTACACTATCAGGGAGCATGCTATAAACAAAGATTTTAATATAAGATAAAGAAGTGGAAAATCAAGACCTAGTGGAAGTGTTCCTTATAACTGAATGTTTGCTTTATCTGAGATCGCAGTAAGTGAGGACCACTGTATCTGCAATGACATCTTCCTTAATTCAGTCTTACGAGAGATTTGAAACATTGCAGAGGCAGGGTCTTGTGTTTAACAAGGGGCCTAAAAGATGATAAAACAGCTTTATTTCAAGAGTCAGTGTAAAATTCAATTGAACTAAGATTCTCATGAAAATTGCTTAAGATTTTGCATAAGGTGCAATGGTTCCTCTTAAATGAATCTAGTATGTTATACACATGGAAAACTAACAGCATCATTAAGTCTTAGAATTCTAAAAAATAACATTTGGATATGGCTTTATTTTTCATATCATTTGAAAATACAAAAAAAGAAAACAACTGTATAGTGTATCTGCCTTTTTGTTGGTTTTGTGATGTGGACAAATGTGTCAGAAACTTGGAAAGTTCAATGTGACATTTGGCATGGTTTTCAAAATTTTCACCTAATCAAAGTGGCATTTACATCTTGGAAAATATGTCATTTTCTGTTTAAAAGTATCTATGTCACAGCTGAGCCCCCTTCTTTTCCTGTCACTGATGTGATATAAAATACATACCAGTAAAATGAATTATTTACAGTCTTACAAAATCAAATTAGTTATTTATTCTTTTTTCCCCATCTTTTAAAAAATTCTTTGCATTGAGAAAACAGAGAAAAGCATTAAGATAGGCATCAACAATTATTGGAAAATCAAATATCTTTGATGCAAGCTAAATAATTTAATATTCAATAATTCACGTCTTTTCCAGTTGTGAAAACCCATTAATGATTGCTAAACTCTGCTAGGCCTCATATTCAAACAAATAACTATTACTGGTAGTAATAAATAAGCCAGAGGGCTGGCTTAAGCATCTTGACACTTAATCTAAGATTTTTTTCTGCAAGATGTCCATTGCACTGCATATATCCTTAGATTGGGATAAAAAGATATATATCTATTTTAACTAGACATACTGGTACAATTTGAATGTCTACGATAAGTTTTGAAGTATATTATTAAACAGTTCAAGGGCCATAATTCTGTCAAAAATGGGCATAGGAAAGTTAAATACAAAGTCAGTCACTAACCCATTATTGTACATATTCATTATAACTCCAGCTCCATGTCACTTAAAAATGCAGAAAAATGTCACTGACATCACTGAACAAAATCACAGTTTCTAAACCTGTAACGGAACATGAAATGGGATGTCAAAACTAGTGTAATTCACTGACCTATATTTACATTAACTGTTTAACTAGACATTGTTTTACAAAATGCAACTTGAAGGCAGAGTGCAAACTATGGTTATTAACAAATCAAATACAAAATTTGATGGTTCATCTGTATATAAACTTAACTGGAACTTCAAAGCAGTCAGTGATGTTCTATATAGTGCATACACTGATAAAACATCAAAACTTTCATGTATTTAAATGTCCAAAAACTGTGAAACAATACAAATCATGTGACACCTAAAATTACACAGAAACAATCATGTGACACCTAACAATCATGGGACGCCTAACAATACACAGAAACAGTTATCATGTGACACCTTACAATGTTCAGGAACAATAATCATGTGACGCCTTACATTGCCAGGAACAATAATCATGTGACACCTTACATTGCACAGGAACAATAATCATGTGACGCCTTACATTGCACAGGAACAATAATCATGTGACGCCTTACATTGCCAGGAACAATAATCATGTGACACCTTACATTGCACAGGAACAATAATCATGTGACGCCTTACATTGCCAGGAACAATAATCATGTGACACCTTACATTGCACAGGAACAATAATCATGTGACACCTTACATTGCACAGGAACAATAATCATGTGACGCCTTACATTGCACAGGAACAATAATCATGTGACACCTTACATTGCACAGGAACAATAATCATGTGACAACTTACAATGCTCAGGAACAATTATCATGTGACGCCTTTCAATGCACAGGAACAATAATCATGTGATGCCTTACAATGCATAGGCACAATCATCATGTGACACAATTTGCATAGAAACAATCATGTGACATCTAACAATGCACAGAAACAATCATGTGACATCTTACAATGCACAAAAGCATTATTTACATGTTACGCAAGAAATCAGGGACCTGATGTTGGACAGATTCCTCAATACATGTAGAATCTCTGTTTCATGGACTGCATTTATGGACCTATTATTCTTTTTATACTTGGGGAAAACAGCAGTTCAAAGGGATCAAAAAGACATGCTGCACAGCCTATTTGCATGAAAAAGCTCACAAACAAAAAAGTGTTATTACTCTCCATGATTGAAACAATCATAAATGAATCAATAATTAAAGCTATATGGCTCTTGATGTGTTTGTATTGTGAGGAAGTAATCAAACACATTGATGTTCCTGGTCTTGCTAGTAAACTCTGGTAACACATTGTCCAGAACACGATCCCCCGGGGAAATTTCACTATGAGGTGATCTCTAAACAGGGCTGTACTTGCTAAAGATAACACATTTCCTACAGCTAACATTGTCTTCTAAACCCTTTTAAAAGTCTGTTTTTAGGACCCTACTGCGACACTGTTTTAGACAATTGTAAACCATATACTTCTAAGATTGTCATTAAAAAAGAATTCATGATCAATAAGCAGTATGAAACCTAATCAGATTGCAAAGTACAGTAAAACTGAGTTAACATGAGGAACGAGGGGAGAAATGGGTTCCTTGGAAAATTGAGAGGCAAGGAATATTGAGAAATCATTACTGTACATAAAGTTTCTTTGAAGTAATGGCATTTGTTCCAGGACTAGAATTACATCTTGGATGAAGCATGATATTCAGATCCTTGCTCCTTGGACTGTCATGATTTTACTGGCCCTGGCTGTACTATAGTAATATTGGGAGCCATGGTATCATTGTGATTACACACTTTGCTTACTACAAATGTGTCCGAGGTTCGATTCCCTGGCATATGTTCTGGTGGATGTTAACTAGTCACTCAAGTTTCTTTCCAATACTACTGACCACCTACACTATTATAAACTTATATTATATACATGTTGAGAGAACTTGATTGGCAATCAAAGTAGAAAAAGATTTTTATTCCAGACATCCATGGATCAAGATTTTGGGCAGATCATAATTATGCACAGTACAGCTCTGTGTTTCATATCTAAGTATGATCATAATGTTCAAACTCAAAGTGTGACCATTAGGTTCAACAGTATGGTATTTGTTGTATTTAGGACCCATACATATATACTACATAATAATGGACTGCAGCGAAACTATATAAATGCTTAAGTTTACTGTCCAATTGGCAGTTTTTCTGTCATTTGGGACTATTGTCTACATGAGACAGATACAGTAGAAACTCACTAGCGGGCACCTCAATAATACGGCAACTTCTAATTACGGACAAATTTCGCGGTCCTTTGCCGCAAAACTCAATAATGCGGGCACCTGGCTATTGCGAAATGCGGGCACCATTTTCGGTCCCGATCGGTGTTTATAGTGCAAAATGAACCTAGCTAAAGCGGGCACCTGTCCAAGAGCGATAACACTTTCGATTTTTTATCTGACTGGTTACGTGAAATACTGTCGTAAGTTATGTTAACCGGTCTCAGTATTTTGCAAACCAGTCTGTGTGTTTCACGCGCCCGACATTTTGACACTTTCTTTTGTTTTGTTAGCAGTACACAAAGAACAAACTGACAACAGGTCCAGGTGTTAGTTTGTTTCGAAAAATGGGACGTTAATGAATCCCTTTATCAAAAGCGGTGTGTATGATGTTTGTATCTTTTTGTCCAATAAATTTAGCAAAGGGCGTTAATAACGCTATGTTTTCAATGCATCGTCATTATCAACATCGAAATCAAACTGATGGTAATTAATACTATAATTAAGGTATTAGGGACATCTGAGCTACATTTAGTCAATATTCCTACTGAGATAATGGGTAAACATGTACATGTATGATATGATTTCTTTTGCAGCTTTTGTGTTGTTGCATGTTATTTTTATTGTATTTATTTTATATTTCTTTTGTTGTATTTAAATAAAGATAAAAAAATATTAAAATGGCTTATTTAATGAGTTATTTGAATAATTAATTGATTACACAAAACTCACGTAACACACACATAACACACAAGTGTAGGGGTTGATGTGTCAAAGGGACATAATCCCTTTTGACTTTGTGAAACCTTGCTATTAAGGCCAAATTTCAAATTAAGGCCACTCGTGCCCGGTCCCATTCGTGGCCTTAATAGGGAGGTTCCACTGTATAGTGTTGCTTCATCGCAATGTGATGCCAGACAGGTGGCATGATACCACACCAAGTCACATGATCCTGACTATAAGGACTATAGGGACTACCCTCATGTGCTGTGTGCCAAGCAATAGCCAAGCAATATAATTATATATATTAACACTCTTTGTATTTATGTCATTCAGTGTCAAAAAATAGTCAAAAAATTGCTGTCAGACGAGAATTATAAACATTATATGTATGTTGTTTATAAGTTTGGTGACTACTGGACATGACCTACTTTTTCTTGATGTTGTGCATCATCTGTAGGATGGTAATAACGTCAGGCGTCACATAATAATCCTCCTCCAGTAACAGCACCAGGCCGTTGTAGTTCTTCATGACCTTGACCTCATCAAACACATGGTGAAGCTGGAAATAGAAGGGTCATTATGTAGGACGGTATACAATCATATTGCTGATGTAGTTTGTGACCTTGACCTCATCAAACACATGGTGAAGCTGGAAATAGAAGGGTCATTATGTAGGACGGTATACAATCATATTGCTGATGTAGTTTGTGACCTTGACCTCATCAAACAAGTGGTACAGCTGAAAATAGAAGGTTCATTATGTAGGCAATGGTATTGCTGGTGATACAGCTGAAAATAGAAGGACAGTAAACAATGTGAATGGTTAAGCTGTTGTGCAGTTAAAAATAGAACAAATCATTTAATATGAAACGTGTCTTATTAGAACTGTAACCTGGGGAGGAGGGGGGGTGGGGTGCATTTAATACCTTCAAGTGCAAGGTACTGTTGCATGTCCAAACTAAAAAACATCGAAAAGGGATTAGTATAAATTGTATATAATTGTTTCCTAACTGACATATCAAAATAAATCTAAATTAAATTTAAACAAGAGGCCCATGATGGCCCTAAATCGCTCACCTGAGATAAATAGGTTGACCCAAGGAACATCTGTACCAATTTATTTTAAAATCTGGCCAGTAGTTTTGAAGAAGATGATTTTTAAAGTTTTCATATTTTTTTTCTTTTTGTTGCCATGGCAACAAGAGTTCTATATGGATCAAGTTTATTTTAGGAACTTTTCCATTCCTGCCAAATTTAATCAAATTCTTTCCAGTGGTTTCAGAGGAAATGTTGATTAAAGTTTTCCCTATATACATATAAGGCAAATAAGCCCCGCCCCTGCCGGCCATGTTTTTTACGGATCGGAAAATATTTAGCAACTTTGGTAGAGGTTGACCCAAGGAACACCTGAACCAATTTATTTTAAAATCTGGACAGTAGTTTTGAAGAAGATGATTTTTAAAGTTTTCATCTTTTTTTTCTTTTTATTGCCATGGCAACCAGAGTTCTACATGGATCAAGTTTATTTTAACAACTTTTGTGAAGGTTGACCCAAGGATCATCCCTGCCAAGTTTAATCAAATTCTGTCCAGTGGTTTCAGAGGAGATGTTGTTTAAAGGTTTATCTATATACATATAAGGCAAATAAGCCCCGCCCCTGCCGGCCATGTTTTTTTACGGATCGGAATAATTTTAGCAACTTTGGTATGGGTTGACCCAAGGAACAATTGTACCAATTTATTTTAAAATCTGGACAGTAGTTTTGAAGAAGATGATTTTTAAAGTTTTCATTTTTTTTTTTCTTTTTGTTGCCATGGCAACCAGAGTTCTACATGGATCAAGTTTATTTTAGCAACTTTTGTGAAGGTTGACCAAAGGATCATCCCTGCCAAGTTTAATCAAATTCTGTCCAGTGGTTTCAGAGGAGATGTTGTTTAAAGGTTTATCTATATACATATAAGGCAAATAAGCCCCGCCCCTGCCGGCCATGTTTTTTTACGGATCGGAATAATTTTAGCAACTTTGGTATGGGTTGACCCAAGGAACAATTGTACCAATTTATTTTAAAATCTGGACAGCAGTTTTGAAGAAGATGATTTTTAAAGTTTTCATTTTTTTTTTTCTTTTTGTTGCCATGGCAACCAGAGTTCTACATGGATCAAGTTTATTTTAGCAACTTTTGTGAAGGTTGACCAAAGGATCATCCCTGCCAAGTTTAATCAAATTCTGTCCAGTGGTTTCAGAGGAGATGTTGTTTAAAGGTTTATCTATATACATATAAGGCAAATAAGCCCCGCCCCTGGCGGCCATGTTTTTTTACGGATCGGAATAATTTTAGCAACTTTGGTATGGGTTGACCCAAGGAACAATTGTACCAATTTATTTTAAAATCTGGCCAGTAGTTTTGAAGGAGATGATTTTTAAAGTTTTCAAATTATTTTTCTTTTTGTTGCCATGGCAACCAGAGTTCTTCATGGATCAACTTTATTTTAGCAACTTTTGTAGAGCCTCACCCAAGGAACATTCCTGCCAAGTTTCATTAAATTCTGTCCAGTGGTTTCAGAGGAGATGTCGTTTAAAGCAAATTGTTGACGACGGACGACGCACGACGACGGACGCCGGACGAAGGGCGATCACAAAAGCTCACCATGAGCACTTTGTGCTCAGGTGAGCTAATAAATAAAATAAAAAAATGGTGAAATTTGAAAGTTACAATGGAAAGCGTTTTATGTCAGAAAAACATAGAAGTATCTAAAATACACACAGGTCAAGAGTTGAAAGTGTTAAATCATTTACAGTTTTCCATAACACCGATGTTTTGAAAATCTGACATACTGATTTTTTAAACTAGTTATAGAATGGGATTAGGTTATATCAAGAAATAAAACTGCATTTATAAGTTGCTATATCAAGAAATAAAACTGCAAACTGCATTTATAAGTTGCTATATCAAGAAATGAAACTGCAAACTGCATTTATAAGTTGCTAATAAAGAATGATTTTGACATGCACTGAACAAAAGACTGTATGACGTATCTTATCCCTGGTCATTGCCATGACCCAAAAAGTATACAGATATTGAACTTCTTGTAAAGTGGGACAGGACAAAACCCACATGACTTCCTATATATAACCATTCATATTGTGAGGTGGGGGCATAAAAGGTAACTGAAAATTAATCTGATTATTGTCAAATCTAACTGAGATCAAGCATTAAGATAAGCACCTACCACAGCTTACAATAAATAGCTGAACAAACATCCGAATTATTAATATTTAGAAAAGACGAATTACCCACAGTGACAAAAGCTGTGTCAACATTAGCTATCAGCTGACAGATTACCTACTCATTATTACAGTCCTTTATCATCATCAGCTGGCCCTCCTAATATTTGTCTCCGGAATTCTACGATTAAATCCTGTTTTTTTTCTCATCTTATTTATAGTTACATTTATTATATTCTTAATACCCCCCACCCCACATATAGTTGAACCTGTTTTCAGCATGCACCTCTATCAAGCGGTCAACCTGCATTTAACAGTCAGTTTTAATATCACCAAATTAGCATTTTGTTATATGTTTAACCTTTTATAAGTGGCCACTTCTATTAACCCTTTCCCTCATAGAGGAAACCATGAAAAGACCTATGCGAACAGCATAAAACCAGATCAGCCTGCGAGTAACTCGAAGGGTGATCAGGTTTTATGCTGTTCGCTGCTCCTCGGTGGTCTGGTAATGAGGATTTTGTAATTAAATTTGGTAAGGTTTAACTGTGGTTTTCTGCAGATCAGGCTTTATGTGGTACCTATTGAGTGCGTCAAAATGAGTCTATATGAGGGAAAGGGTTAAACAACCATTTTCTCTTGTTCTACTGGTTGACCGCTTAAGACAGGTTTGACTGTATATTGGCAAAACTTTAATTCTTACACAGGCCTTGACACAGTTATCAGACTTGTCTGCTGACTGGTCTTATCAAGATAAATCATTTTTCAAAGTGTGAAGGAATTTTCAATAACAATAACTTAACTTAATATAATGGGAATGTAGGACGAAAAACAGAAGGGGATGTGATGTGACAAATGAGATTCCTGTATAGCCCCCACTTCACTGTGTTAACCCTTTCCCTCATAGAGGACACCATGAAAAGACCTATGCGAACAGCATAAAACCAGATCAGCCTGTGAGTAACTCGCTGTTCGCTGCTCCTCAGTGGTCTGGAAATGAGGATTTTGTAATTAAATTTGGTAAGGTTTAACTGTGGTTCTCTGCAGATCAGGCATTATGTGGTACCTATTGAGTGCGTCAAAATGAGTCTATATGAGGGAAAGGGTTAAGCAAGGGTGTATATAATAGAATTATAACTTCAGTAACTGTGCTGAGTAACAGAGCTGTGGTCTAGTGATCCAACTGGAGATCTGAATGTTGTGGGTTTGAACCCTGTTGGGGGAAAGTATTTTTCATAACCTTCCCTGGCACAAAGTAAAGGACCAAGCCAGGATTGGTCGAGAGGGACTAGTGTAAGAAGTTGTTTCCCAACCGATGTAAAACAAAACAGACTATGTTCAAGTGAACGCCATACCCCCATGGGCCTTACACCTTGAGGGTCAATGTCATTTGAAAGTCAAGGTCACCTGGTGGGTAGAGCTCATCAAAGTGCATGCACCTGTGAAGTTTGAAGGCTGTGGGTGGAAGGACTTCTGTGTTATAATGGTCAAGGTTAAAGTATTGTGACAAAATAACAAACAAACAAACAGACCAAAAACAAGAGCTTTCCGTAAGACAGCACGCTCGACTATTCTAATGCTTGTCAATATAGAAAAATATTGCAATAAAAGGCAAAATAAGAATCACTGTATTATCAAAAAGTAAACAAAGGATATACAGTCGACATTGTATTAAGAGACCGCTCAAGGGACTGCCAAAAAGTGGTCGCTTAATGAAATGGTCTCTTAATAGATTTTGTTTGGAAATCCAGGCAAACAAGTCATTTATATACAAACTGTAAGCTAAATTGTATCTTAACGTTAGATTCTATTACAACATGAATACGACGTAAACTACACAATGTTTTGTTATTTTATACCAATAAACAACATCATGTTTATTTTTTGTCATATCTTACGATTTGTTAGCTGTTATGTTGGAATAATACCTTGGATCATTGGCTGAGGTTTGCATTTGTTATTCGGTGGAAAAACACAACATTTGACATCGAATTCATGGATTGATTCGGACAATTTCAAGAAAAAATATTATTTAGCAATGAGCTTTCTTAATGTCTCTGTCTATCATAAATCCAGAAACCCCCGATAAATTTATTTCAACCGTTCGCCCTCGTCGAGTATCATAAAACGCAAAGTATATACTTATAGGTACGAATTATTAATGGTACGCATTGCATCCGGAAGCATTAATTTACCTTATTCCCAAATATTCTTTTACCAAAATCCGAAGCATTCGGCATTTGGAGGGATGGTTTCACCTATGTTATGCATAGTAACTTTTGAAACGGGAACCAGGAACTATATTTAGAATTTAGTTGCACATGGTGTGTGTAGTCATGCGTGGTCAAAACAAATTGGTTTCAGGTGAGCACTTATGATCGGGATAATTGTTTGTTTGTTCGGATGTGTTAAAGATGAATATACACATGCTCCAGCGTACACGATAATTAGCAACGGAATCAAACACGGTCGCTCAATAAAGTTGACTTTGTGCATGATCTTACGTGCTGGGACTTGGTTTATGTGGTCGCTGGTCGCATAATAAAAAAGTCGCTTAATAGGATAAATTGGTATAGTAAAAACGTTCGGGCGAGATTTATAACGGTCGTTTAATAAAAAAGTCGTTTAATACAGGTGGTCGCATGTACAATGTTGACTGTAAACATGTATTCCAAGTTTTAAGGCAATATCTCAAAGGGTTCGGTGAAAAAGTGAGGAAGAATAAAAAGTTTACAAAATTTCTCCTTAGACAATCATACAGTACAATTTAATCCATCTGATCATGAGGAACAAGAATATATATGCTTTATGGGTGGGGATATCAATGTTTTTAAAAAAAAAAAGGACACTAAAATAGAATTTTCATGAGGAACAAGAATATATATGATTTATGGGTGGGGATCTGAACAGTTTTTGGGATACAAGGTCGTAAGTAAAATTGAGGGGGTGGGGCTTGACCCCTGGGTGACCTGGGGGGACACCAAAGTAGTACCATTCAATCTGTTTAATCATGAGAACAAGAATATATATGGTTAGGGGTGGGGATCTGAACATTTTTTGAGATATAAGGTCATAAGGTCATAATTAGAATTCAAGGGGTGGGGCCTTACCCCTTGGTGACCCATGTGAACATAAAAGAAGTACCATTCAATCCATCTCATCATGCAGAACAAAAATATACATATGGGTTAGGGGTGGGGATCTGAACAGTTTTTAGACTGGCGGCTGGCCGCCAGTCTTATGCTGAAATTCGAAATCAGGCCTTTCTGATTTGCATATTTTCCACAACATTTTTAACTGTAGCACTCCGCGCTTTGTACGGATCCATACAATGCAAGCTGAGCTAACGAAAGCGAGTGGAGTGTGTTACACAGATGTGTTGCAACAACGTTTAAATGACATTTAGAAACTCTTTTAATGTGTAAAGTTTGTGTGTCCACTCTTCTTTTACAAATTCCTCAAGCTGAATACAACCATTTTCAGCGTGAACAAAATACCTGCGTCGTTTACAAAACAGAGATTTAACCCAACTGGAGTACATGTAGATCCACACATGCAATGAAGAAAAATAGTGCTTCGCATAAGTACGTAATTAACCCAAAGTAGTTCAGCAGCGTTTCGCTCGATAAGGATATATTTCGTTGCATTTCTGTTATATTATGTTGCATTTCTGTCTTCTCATAACATCAATAGCCACGCAAAAGCTAGAACAGTGGAAAAAAGCGGTCATAATTTAGTGGAATGGAAGATCACGTGACCCAATGTTTTGAAGTGGTAGGCCTAAAACACGCAATGAAAATTTATGGAGCAATGGATGCAATGAAACTTTTACCTAGCAATGGAAATTTTATTTTTAAAATAGCAGTATTAAATGCCATAAAACTACTTTTGAACCATCTATAACTGTCTTCTTATATATAAACATTAATTTAAGACAACAGCATACAAATTAACTTGGTGGAGTTATTAAATTGAGACTTTACGTATATAGTCCATTGTGCCTCAATAAAACACGCAAAGGAAGTTTGCTAGACACAATGAGTTGAAGTTTGTTATATTATTCTTGCATGGATTCAATGAGTTGAAATTTGTTACATTATTCTTGCATTGATTAAAATAAGAATACAATACTAATGATCTGGCATACGCTTTTTAATATGTTCAATCTAAATAAAGCAGACACACGTACAATGTTTACACTGCTAGCTCCGCTCTCCAGGCCAGGTATAAATTAATGAACAGTGTATCCAGATAAACAGGCATCATATCACAAAATAATAATAATCAATATAATGTTTTAAATTCAATGAATATTATTAATTTGTGTGTCTATATCATCAAGATTTTTCATATACCGTGCAATGTAAATAACCGCAAAATGGAAATTCCATTGTACCTTAAAAATACCAGGCAGATGAAAGTTATATGTTCATATGCAAACTCGTACCAACGACAAGTTATGAAGACATGTTATTAATATGTATTAGATACTTCAAATTAAAACTGCTCAGTTAATTATAAATTTGTCATGTACCATACTATACACAGCGGATCCATGTTAAGGTGATACTGGTATAACCGTACAGCATTGACTGGCGCGTGTATGCCACACTTCCAGTAAATTAATCAAAGAAGCGCATGCTGACGCAATAGAAGTATGAAGAAGGAAATTTAAGATTCTAGATTACGTTAGTTAGTCGTTCCTTTCTATTTATCATCATCATCATCATCATAGGCATGGGATTGATTTTAGACTTCATAAATATAAAGGGTCAGAATATCAAGGTTTATCATTTTTACTATTTTATATATAGGGCATTTGAAATCAATATCACAGTCGAGCTTTCTGTTCTCTGACAGCTCTTGTTCAATATTTAGTTTAGATGTATGTTTTTAAGTTTGATTATCGTGTTCTAATGTTTAATAAAAAAAATGAAAACTATCTTTTCTTGTTTCTTATTTGACAACTGAGAAACTGATACTGACCACATGTATACCCCCTTTATAAACAGATAAGAATCCAGAATATAACCTATATGGATAACCATCTAGCGCGCTTGCTGCTCACCACGACCAACCCACCGACCGTCTATCAGTGCTTTCGGCGCTTTGATTTAGAAATAAGGTCATAAGTAAAATAGAGAGGGAGGGGCCTGATACCTGGGTGACCTCGTGGGACACCAAAGTAGTACTATTCAATCTTCTCATTTTTAGGAACAAGAAAGTATATGATTCAGGGTTGAAAATTTGAAATATTTAACTCAAATACATTTTTTAATGCAAAAATCCATCTTTGAGGGGGTTATGTGGCCTGACTCCCAGGGACCCCCACTTACAAAAATCAGGAAGGCACCACTACTCATTGAGGACTATACGTGTGTGAAGTTTCGTAAAGATAGGTCAAGCGGCCTCCAAGATATGGCCTATACAAAGTTGCCAGCCTCCAAGATATGGCCTATACAAAGTTGCCAGCCTCCAAGATATGGCCTATACAAAGTTGCCAGCCTCCAAGATATGGCCTATACAAAGTTGCCAGCCTCCAAGATATGGCCTATACAAAGTTGCCAGCCTCCAAGATATGGCCTATACAAAGTTGCCAGCCTCCAAGATATGGCCTATACAAAGTTGCCAGCCTCCAAGATATGGCCTATACAAAGTTGCCAGCCTCCAAGATATGGCCTATACAAAGTTGCCAGCCTCCAAGATATGGCTATACAAAGTTGCCAGCCTCCAAGATATGGCCTATACAAAGTTGCCAGCCTCCAAGATATGGCCTATACAAAGTCGCCAGCCTCCAAGATATGGCCTATACAAAGTTGCCAGCCTCCAAGATATGGTCTATACAAAGTCGCCAGCCTCCAAGATATGGCCTATACAAAGTTGCCAGCCTCCAAGATATGGCCTATACAAAGTTGCCAGCCTCCAAGATATGGCCTATACAAAGTGCCAGCCTCCAAGATATGGCCTATACAAAGTTGCCAGCCTCCAAGATATGGCCTATACAAAGTTGCCAGAAGAAAGAAGAAAAATAATGATAAGAAGAAGAAACAGAGTAATAACAATAAGTCTCCATACTTTGTTTTGGAGACTTAAAAATGCTGTACAAAAACTTTAACTGAGTCGAAAAAGGGGCATAATTTGATCAAAGTCCATGACAGAGTTATCCCCTCTTGCCTACAGGTTGGGGTGGTGGTCATATACAAGTATTCCAAGTATCAAAGCAATACCTTAAAGGGTCATTAAGTAATTAAGTGATGCTCGCTCGGGTGAGTAGAATAGCCCTCCTTATTCTTTGAATAGTCAAGCTAACAATATGCCCCTATGTATTGATCTGGGGGCATAAAAGTTTAAACTAGTAACTGTGCAATTAAATGTTTTTCCTGTATGCCAATGCCTCTGGCTATCTGTCACAGTTGTGCAAAATTAAACACTTACAGCTATTGTACAATATTAGAGGTTTAACTGTGTAAATAACTCCTGGAATGTCAATTGCCAAAAATTTTTATTTACAGAATCTTTTCAGGTTTCTTATATAGGAGGTTTAAATATGCAGTAAAAACAACACTAGAAGCTGAGAACCTGTGTAATAATTTGATAAAGCTGTCATTTTGTCACTGGTCACTGAAAGTTTATTTTCACTATCAAAAGCAATATTTACACCACACACATATCTTAATAAGAAGGGGAAGTCTTTCATTATTTGTTGAATGCCTTTTGTCTACCTAAGGGACTCTACGAACAACACATTGGAAAGATTGACAGACTGACCTTACTCAAAGTCCACCAGATATTCAGCTGTAAGTAATATCTAAATTCTTAAATTATATAGAAATACATGCCACCATACCTGTTTTATGAAATATTCAAATTCACGACTTACTGTAGTTTACCTTAATGGTTAACACTGTTAGAAACTTAGAAATGAAGGGTTTGGGTACTTTTGGGGGGTATCTTTACTTCAGAAGCATTACTTAGACGTAAGTATGGCTGGTGGGATTCATGTCTGGGCATTCAAGATAGCTTGTATACATAGGAAATAAATTCAATTTCTTATATAAATGTGGTACAATTAGCACCCTGACTTTCTTGTACCAAGTGCTACACCCAAAAATATGTGGAGAAAATATTCTTCAAGGAGAAAAGCCAAATTAGAAAGTTAGGCAACAGATGCAATATTGCTAGAAATGCATTAACCCTTGACTTCGCCAGATGTGCCATTACTTTGATGTCCATAATTCCATTAATGTCTGAGATGTTGTTTATTTTTTGTGTCACTGTTCAACAAACTGCAGCAATTTGTCTCTTGCATCAGTTGGCACTTTACAACTGAACAAATGTACGGTCAAACTAAGTCATACATGTACCAAAAACAGCTAATGTATATACATGTAATTATCCTCAGCAGAAACCTCAGGGCAGACATTCAAACAGTATATATACCCAAACAAAAATTCATCAATTGAATGGACATTGCATTAAATTTTCCATTTTATTATTCACCAATTACATGGAATTGATTCTTTTTGCACAATATGCTTTTCCAAATACTGCAATGCAAACAATATGAATGCTTAACCATTAACTTGTTTTTAAATATGTGCGGCTGTTGACATTCTTGAAAGAATGTTGAAATGCAGCCGACCCCTGAATAATTCCAAATAAACTTTGTCTCCAACTTTTATCACAATTACAAGGAGGAATCTTGTTCATTTAAATCAATCTAAATAACTTAACATGAAATAGTCCTATTAATACATTATAGCAGAAGAAATTAGAACAGGACAACCCACAAAATGCAATGATAAATTTGTCCAAACCACATGTTAAGTAAACCCCAGCTGCTGTTGAGTGGACAATCTAGAATCTGTAAATACGAAAATTTAACAGAGTCACAATGTTTGAACAAGATGTTACAGGGATTATTAAAGTTGATTCATTGACCTAAACCAGAATCAGCTGTACAAACATCATTTGAACTGATGGAAGCACTGACCTCACAAATGATGTCACAACTGGTCAATATCCCATTTTACTGTATCACGTTCCCTGGTCTAGATATAAGACTCAAATTGGCCTATTCAAACAATTATAAACCAGCCTCTCATTCATTTATTCTACAATAACTGGACAGAAAGGGATATTGCTATTGAAAATCGTTTTTGTTGGTACTAATGGAGGTCCTTGTGTTGTCCTTGATATGGGAGGAAACTGGCATATCCGGAATACCCTGGCATATCCAGAATACCCTCCTGGCATATCTGGAATACCTGGCATATTGGAATACCTCCTGGCATATCTGGAATACCCACCTGGCAAATCCGGAATATCCTCCTGGCATATCCAGAATACCCTCCTGGCATATCCGGAATATCCTCCTGGCATATCCAGAATACCCTGGCATATCTGGAATACCCCGTCTGACAAGAGACCAAATACATGTTCACATACATTAGACTGATGTAGGAAAACACATCCTTGTAACTGACATGACTATGAAACTTAGAATATGTCTTCTTACTTATATTTCCAGTTCTACCTCCCATCTTAACCTAGTGTAAAAGGATTGTTTTCCATTCAAAGCTAGGTCAACTGTTCACAAACAGTATCACAAAAACACAAGTGTTACTGCAAATCAGAGCAACCCTTCATAACATGATAGCTTCTAGATAACTCCTAACCCTTTACTTCATATAGACTCATTTTTAATCAAATCAAATCATGAGATGGTTCATGCAGGTACATCATCCTCATCATGATCATCATCAGCAATAACAGCACCATGTCAAGGATCAGGAAATTAAGAACAAGATGTTTTATTTTCACTATTGTCAACAAAATAGAACTTAATGTGGTTAAGTTTAGGCCCTTAAATGAATTCAGTTGGGTTTCATGCACAATGCTGGATTTCTTACTGCATCAAAGCATTTTCTTCTTCAGAGTATGGCGAAGGTGATTTGCATACACTAAAATAAACTGCAGTATAACTTAAATAATGTTGTAACTCAAAACTTAAAGCCTATAAACATTGTAGGTATAATTTTGATATCTTAACATGCCATAATGAAATGTAAATAGCGGAAAGTAACATGAAATAAAAACAAATTTCAAGTAAGCAAGGTTTGAATTGGCCTGCAAAGCAGAAAGCCCTATCATTTGTTCAGGACAAACAAAATCTAGTTAATTATTGATGTTGCTCAATATACCGCATTTTATGACCTTTGATCTGCGATTGTGACCTTGACCTTTGAGTTACAAACCTGGATCATTTGCGCGACACTCCGTCTTTTTGAGGAGATCAAAAATGCCAAATTATCTCAAAATGCATCCATGCAAGACAAAGTAAGTGTCTGGAAACGAAAATGTCGGAGGGACACACACACAGACTCACTCACACAAATGGACAGTCTGATTTCGCTTTGGGGGCATAAAATCATCTGATCTCTTTTTCTTTTGGAGGGGGATTTAGGGTCCCCATCTATACAATGCATTCATGATGATGAATTTTCTTATTTAAAAAAAAAAAAAAAAAAAGTCATTTATTCAATAAAACTTTCATGAATATTATAATTATTCTTTTTGCACCCCCAACCTCTACATAATATGATTTATTTACAATAATCCCTTGTTTCAAATGAAACAAAGAAACATTTTCGTATTTCTAATTAAGGATTCCTCTGTTTGCTCATACAATATATTGCAGCTCCAATTCTACACAGTCTGCATTGCAAAGAAAAAAAATTCCACTGTATCAGTAAATTGATATTCATCAAGTCATAAAATTCATATATAAATATTCATGAGGTAAAACCAGTTAAAATTGAAAGTATTCTCATGCAAGACTTAAAGTTTTACTAAGTATTACTTAGAGGCAAGGAGGTGGAGTTCCAGGCTTTTTATATATTGAGAGTTCAAAACTTACTTATGTACATTACAATGTGACTGGCAAACCTAAAAATTTCTAATTTCTGAAGGTATTAAAAGCTGCCAATTTGTGTTTAATCTGATCAACAGCTGTATGAATATATTAGTCTGAAGAGGACAGAGACAATCAGTGACGGTCTTATATCCCATTGAAAGTAAACAGAGATAACCAGCAACGGAGACAATCTGAGAATACTAATAATGTTTGGGTAAGGATTGATCTAGGACTATCCTAATAGGTTAAAACCCATGCAGCTCTGTAAATATCTGTAAATATCTGCACATATATCAAGTTATCAATTCTAGGATTCTATTTCCAATGTAAAGAAATTCTATGCTGACTATTGTCACTCTGAAGAAACACATTGCAGCATCTTGATGTTTGATATTCAGTCTTTTGTCATGGTTATTACATAAATATGGGACATTCCTGGACATGATAGCAAAGAATGGCAACTGAGATGGGAGATGACAAATCCTTGACCCCCAACAAGATTCCAACCCACAATCTTCAGATCAGCAGATGTTATGACTGGACCTTAAATGTTTTGAATGTTGTGGCCAGTAATAGAGTCTATGACCACCTGGATACCAGACAGACTCTTTAACCCTTTCCCTCATATATACTCATTTTGACGCCCTCTATAGGTATCACATAAAGCCTGATCTGCAGAAAACCACAGTTAAACCTTACCAAATTTAATTCCAAAATACTCATTCCCAGACCACTGAGGAGCAGCGAACAGCATAAAACCTGATCAGCCTGCGAGTTACTCGCAGGCTGATCTGGTTTTATGCTGTTCGCATAGGTCTTTTCATGGTGTCCTCTATGAGGGAAAGAGTTAATTGCTTGACCATCAATGCCAGTCTTACCAGAAATGTAAACAATTATTTGATTCCATTTTTCCAGTGAAATATTATGCACATTCAATTAGTTCAGGTATTTTGCAAACAATAAAACATTTAAAACCCTCACACCCATCTGTCTCTGTTTTGTTATTAATGTTAACAATTCCTAAAGAAATGAATAGAAGTGCAATTTACTGGTGTCATAACCAAATATTTATAAACTCCATCAGAGCCTAGATAAATGTTTTTTTAGTTTCAGCATGCTAGCTTGAATGATTATTTTTATGTTTTTCCATTGTAAGATAGCCAGGTGAGCTTAAACTGTTCATATAATTATTGCAGGAAACTTTAAACCCAGTGAGTTAAAAGGATAACATTGCTTCTGATCTGGCTTTCTTTAGCACACTGTGATGTAATTTTTTTTTTAACAGAGCATTGAGAGGCCAAGTCAACCCACTGTTGAAGCTGCTTGCACTGAGGTTAAAGAAAAGTGCATGCATGTGAGAGACAATCATGAGACTACAATATCCGCTTCATCCTGCTAGACTGTGTCACAGTCAGACAGAACACAGGTATCATTCATCCACAGTGGATTGCTATTCTTTTGTCTGACAGCTAACACTGGCGTTTGTCAATGAATCCTTCAAAGTGACAGATAGTCAATCAGTTGACTGTAATTAACTGCAAATGGTAGCAGTTTTGCATTTTCAATGAGCTGATGACATCTCTGTGAGTCTAGACATTGTATTAGTGTTAGCAGATAAATATTACACAGGCCTAAGAAAAGTCTCCTAATTCATCAGACATCAATTTTTAATCAACATCCATAGTAACAGGAGGAGCAGAATTACAAAATTTGTTCTGACCTTCAAATCTCTACTACAATTTCCAGGTCTCAGCAAAACAATGAATTCCACAGAAAAAATGTATGATGCATATATCAATCACCATCAATGACAAATGAAGATACACACCCTCATGTCTGGAACAGTTTCTAAAAGAAACACACTGGCAACCAACAGTCTGGCGACTTGATACCTATTGTGTAATTACATACAACTTTTGACACCTTCTACTTGTCTAATGGTCTCTACTTTCCCACATCCGCATGTTTATAATACCAATCCCCGGATGTAATCAATTTATAATCTGAAAAATTTAAGTAAGGGTAGTTTTTTTCCATCACTTCATGTTGGGCTGATCTTCCTTGACATGCCAATACAATAAAGGACATCAAGTGGCAGGGGGTGCCATATTTTGGTCAAAAATCATCAAATGTTATCCAATATTCATAAATTTCTGACTTGGTAACAAGTTAGCTGTCCTGCAGACATATCTCCTATCCATGAAAAATGACACTATTACTGCTACATATAATTTTTTGGGAACGTTATTATGCTTATGTGCCCTTATAACAATGACAACTTGCCACTTTCCTACAGTAGCTTATATGATCTAATGCCTATTTGAATTAAAAATATTGACAGAAAATTGAGGCTACAACTTTTTATTTAATACATGTAGCTCATTTGTATGAAACTAATGAAAATCACAAAATCATGATCATAATTTCCAAGAAATTTCAAGTCAATCACAAGGCTATATATACGCATCAGGAGATCATTATGTATTATACAAATCGGCAGTTTGCTGTTGACAAATCAGAAACCGGGGGTTTTAATGACACCTGCACATAGTGATATGTTGGCAATGATACTCTGATTAATGACAGCTCCCTCTGTAAC
>CM037785.1:5854320-5904320 GCA_021229015.1 Solen grandis
CAAAGAAAACACTTGAGCATTTAAAAGCATCCTTCCTTAACATCAAAAGGAAAAGCTTGCCAATCTACATGAAGTTTATTGATATTTCTTTCAGCATATTCATATAAAATGGACATCTGCGGATACACTTCACTACATATGGCACTGTTCTACATGCATTATTGATAAATGCAAGCTGTTTAACTTCAATTTCCTGATGACTGCCCTATGCTCTGAAACTACATTGACTTTTACCAAATTCTATGTATGCCAAACACTGTAACAATGCACCAGTGGGCTTTTAATTTTATATCATCTATATGGAAATTAGTACATGCTTTTCTTTGATCTTGTATAAAAATAATTATGAAGGAAAACAGACTTTTTCCTTAAATATTGTAAATTTTGATACTAAATCATGAATTGCTGATTTATTTCATTGATGATTGATTTTATCGAGTTGATATCCAAATAAACAAAAAAACAAAACAAAACAAAAAACAAGTGTCATAAAATGACTCGAAACCAAATTTTTTCTTTTAGTAAGTGCTGCTTCTCTAACTTTAGAGACATTAAGGGCTGGTTAGGGAGAACATTGATAGTACCAGGAACAAGATGCTTGTGTAGTTAGACAACTGATGAAAGCCAAAATGCCTGGCCAGTATGATTTGTCACATACAATTTAAAAATTACTGAAAACCATTTTTCTCTTTTCAGCAACAGTGACCTAGACTGTGACTCAGCTTATCCTGAAAGCAATCCAATGCTCCTTTTAAGCTACCTTTATGCCAAATTTCATCCTAATATCTCAATCTTATCAAATTTTCTCCTTAAATGTAAAAAAAACAAAAAAACAAAGTGGCATAACTCGGCCAAAAATATTCATATCCCTAAATCCGAAAATTTATGCAATGAGGCACTTGATATCAATAATCTTGTGAACGTTTGGTCAAAATCCCTTGAGTAATGTTGAATGATTTGCGTTCAAAGATAAAATTGATGAAATGAACAAAGGGGCATAACTTTGACCAAAATGTCCGCATTTCAAAATCCTCACAATATGCACTGAGGCTCTTGAGGATAATAATCCCATTCAGAAATGTATTTCGTGCTGGTAATGTGACTCAAATAATCCTGAAAGCAATCCAAAGCTTTCTCGCCTTTTAAGCTCCCTATATTCAAATCCCAATCCTTACCAAATTGACTGGAATCTTCTCTTTTAAATGTGCAAAACAAACAATAGTAGCTGAATGCCAACACTTGAGGCACTTGATAACAATAATCCTGCGAGGGTTTGGTCAAATTCCAAGAAATGTAGGATGAGTTTGGCTCAACAGATAAAACTGACAAAATAAACAAGAGGCCCATGATGGCCCTAAATCGCTCACCTGAGATAAATAGGTTGACCCAAGGAACATCTGTACCAATTTATTTTAAAATCTGGCCAGTAGTTTTGAAGCAGATGATTTTTAAAGTTTTCATTTTTTTTTTTGTTGCCATGGCAACCAGAGTTCTATATGGATCAAGTTTATTTTAGCAACTTTGGTAGAGGTTGACCCAAGGAACATCTGTACCAAATCATTTTGAAATCTGGCCAGTAGTTTTGAAGAAGATAATATTTAAAGTGTCATATTTTTTTCTTCTTTTTGTTGCCATGGCAACCAGAGTTCTACATGGATCAAGTTTATTTTAGCAACTTTTGTGAAGGTTGACCCAAGGATCATTCCTGCCAAGTTTAATCAAATTCTGTCCAGTGGTTTCAGAGGAGATGTTGTTTAAAGGTTTCTCTATATACATATAAGGCAAATAAGCCCCACCCCTGGCGGCCATGTTTTTTTACGGATCGGAATAATTTTAGCAACTTTGGTAGAGGTTGACCCAAGGAACATCTGTACCAATTTATTTTAAAATCTGGCCAGTAGTTTTGAAGAAGATGATTTTTAAATTTTCATATTTTTTTTCCTTTTTGTTGCCATGGAACCTTCATGGATCAAGTTTATTTTAGCAACTTTTGTGAAGGTTGACCCAAGGATCATTCCTGCCAAGTTTAATCAAATTCTGTCCAGTGGTTTCAGAGGAGATGTTGTTTAAAGGTTTCTCTATATACATATAAGGCAAATAAGCCCCGCCCCTGGCGGCCATGTTTTTTTTACGGATCGGAATAATTTTAGCAACTTTGGTAGAGGTTGACCCAAGGAACATCTGTACCAAATTATTTTGAAATCTGGCCAGTAGTTTTGAAGGAGATGATTTTTAAAGTTTTCAAATTATTTTTCTTTTTGTAGCCATGGCAACCAGAGTTCTTCATGGATCAACTTTATTTTAGCAACTTTTGTAGAGCCTCACCCAAGGAACATTCCTGCCAAGTTTCATTAAATTCTGTCCAGCGGTTTCAGAGGAGATGTCGTTTAAAGCAAATTGTTGACGACACACGACGCACGTCGCACGACGGACGACGACGGACGCCGGACGAAGGGTGATCACAAAAGCTCACCTTGAGCACTTTGTGCTCAGGTGAGCTAAAAATGAGGCATACGATATCCAAATCCAAATAGCCTGACAATATGCATAGGAAACTTGATGACAATAATCCCATGAAGGTTGTCAAAATCCTTTGAGAATGGTAGATAGAGTTACGCTCAGGGGAAATTTTGGACATAATTAAAAATGGGGGCATAAAAATGCAATTATCTTGAAACTATGGTCAAAATCTGTTCAAAAATGGTGGAGGAGATGCACTCAGAAGATAATACTGACAAAATAAACAAAGGGATATTACTCTGTCAAAAATTTCTGAATCACAAAATTCCAACAATTAGGAATGCGG
The DNA here is from genome assembly GCA_021229015.1 of Solen grandis. Lineage (NCBI taxonomy): Eukaryota > Metazoa > Mollusca > Bivalvia > Adapedonta > Solenidae > Solen > Solen grandis. Next base: position 5,857,127 of record CM037785.1, read on the forward strand.
CACTTGATGCCAATAATCCTTTGAAACTATGGTCAAAATCTGTTCAAAAATATTTGAGGAGTTGCACCAAAAAAAAACCCAAAATCCTGAGGCACTTGATGTCAATTATCCTGTGAAAGTTTGATCATAATCCCTTGAGAAATATAGGAGGGTTTGCACTTGAAAGAAATGTTTATCTATAACCAGATTTTTCATTAATAATTAATTTGACCAGATAATACAATGTAGTTTGTACTGTTGTATATAACTTGCAGAGTTCATTCTAGGATTGTCACAGAAGAGGCCAGTGGCCCATGCCATCTTTGTATTTTTATTGGGTCATACTATTGCATGCTTTTGGTTAACAAGAAACAATGTATTTACAAGGTCAAGGTCACAAGGACAATTCATTATATAAAGGTCCATCCTCTTAATCAACTGTCCAAATATTGAAGCAATCCAATGAAGGACATTGAGAAATAGAAGATAAAGAAAAAATATCAACCTGAGTGGACGAGAGATGCCTGCCCGAACACAGAATTTTTTGTTGAAAAAAAAAAAAAAAACGTCTAAAAAATATTTTTCACTTTGCTGTGCAGACTTTGAGGAATGTGAGCTACATTATTGTATGAGAAAAGAAGAAATCCTGGAAGAAGGAATCTGATCTGGATCTGGCATTAAAATGTCTATATGAGGCAAATGGTTAAACACACAAGTTACCCAAACATATGACTATCCATTTTTCGTGAAATCCCATTGTCATTCTGCTTTTGATACAAGACTAACAAGCTTTGAAGTTAAATTTAGTAGACTATTTACATATATAGACCTCATATATAATAAAGATAAATATGTTCTACCCCAACATGCAATAAACAAAACATAATCAGCCCAAATCTCATACCATCTGTGCTTGTGTTCTGAATGTTTCAAACATCAAAAAAAAAAAAGCTTTTGAAAATGTGAAGCATATATCAACAATAAAAGAAACCATAAATATAAAATATTTGAAATATGTCATAGTTTCTCCTGCAATCCAATTGCTGCTGCAACAATTATGGCCGAAGGGAGATCACAAATCCTCCTTTCTACCAGAGATAAGTTTACGATACTTTCATCTGAATTTATTTTCCTTCTAACAATTTATTTCAAAGCTAGAATGGCCTACAGCTAAAAAATTTCAGCATCAAGATCATTATCTTCGATCAATGTCTGGTTGAATTTCTGACAGTCTAACTAAATGGATCTCAATAAATTTCAACACATGAAGAATGTATACTTGTACCAAAGCAAAATCAAAAGGCTTCCACAATAATAAAAACAATAAATCTTACATTCTAAATGTATGTGGGGTTTTATTAGACATCCTCATTTTCAAGAGCATTTATACAGCTACATACACAACAAGGCATTTTGGAATTGAGAAACTCGTATAAATCCATTTGAAATAATATTTTGACCAAAAAGTACCAATTAGATACCTATTGAGTGCGTCAAAATGAGGCTTTATGAGGGAAAGGGTTAAGAACTTAAAAGTATATGTATTGCTTAAGTTTAATTAACATCGCATCAACAATACCATCCAGGGACTACTGCCTACAGGAGACAGATAAAAGGGAGATATATAACAGAACCATTATTAATAACTTATTTTTTAAGATTTTCCTTGTGACCTGTATTTTGACCCTATATGACCCATTTCTTATCTCAAACGATAACAAGTGATATAAGAGTTGTCGAAACAATATATATGCCCCCCTATGCTGAATTTTCACATTCAAGGTCATTGTGACCTTGACCTTTGACCAAGTGACCCCAAAATCAAAGGGGTCATCTACTAGTCATGACCAATCATCCTATAAAGTTTTAGGAATGTGAGCCCAAGGGTGCTCCAGTTATTGATCGGAAATGAAGTGGTCTACCGACCAACAGACCGACATGTGCAAAACAATAAGCCCCCTCTTCTTCCAAGAGGGCCATAATAATAATAATAATAATAATGTTAAATGTAGACAAATATTTATGAAGACTGGACAAAGTAGAATGTTAATCAATTTTGATAGCAAAAAAAATACAGAAATTTTCCTTAAACATTTTACTTTCTCAAAGCAATCAGTATAAGGAATTGGTAACATCTAACAATAAAATAAAATAAAATAAAAGAGAGTGTTTAAAAAAAATGGTTTTCTTACATTTATTATTTATAAACATTGGGGTCATGAGAAAATCCTTAGACAGCAATTAACATATTCTTATGATCAAGTATTTCATAAAATTTACTGAAATAGCACAAAATTACATCAAAACAATGTTTATCTTTGACACTGTTTTAAAAACTAATCATAGAAATTTGTATTTGGTCCCTTCTTTAAATCCAATATTTAAGTCTACCAAATGTTAAGTCATAAATTTAAACACATCACATGTTAATTGTCAGCATTTTTATGATAGGTAATTCATCATTAAACTGTGTTAACAAGTTCTTACTTGAAGGTTCTTTACCATTCAAATTGAAATTGAAAAAGAAAGTTCCATGAACAGAAAACTTACACTTCTGTCATCAAAATAAAATCAGAAGGGTTGTTCATCAAGTCCAAAAGAGACCTACAGGTATTTGAAAACTGTTATTATGCTTTTACCATATTGATTTAAAGAGATGTTCATCAGTTGTGATGGCCCATTATATCTTACTGCCACAGTGGGATATCTCCCAGTTCTGTCTGAACTTTCATCATGTTTTCCAACACAGACTGCATGCAAGATTTATTCTTTTTCTTTTCAGTTCAGTTCACATATGCAGGAAAAACAACTAAAAATCACTCACAATAAGGCATAAGTAATAGTTTCCACTATCATTTAGAACTAGATGTGTTCATAAAAAACAATGCCAAGTCCAAGCCTAACCTATCAGGGCCCCCCTCCACGGGGTCAAATACTAAAAAGTTGTGAATTGATAGGGCTTCCATAATGGAGTAAGTATGCCAAATATCAAGCCATATAGTAAATGAGATATGCTCTGGACAAAAAAAAAATCAACATTTATTAAAAACAAGAATTATCAGAATGACACATATGCCACCTACACTTCTCCCACTCCCATCGACGTCTCTGTGACCTTGACCTTTGACCAAGTGACCCCAAAATCAATGATGAACATCTACTAATCATGACCAATCACCCTATAAAGTTTGATGAATGTGAGCCCAAGCATTCTCCAGTTATTGATCAGAAACAATTTTCACATTCGAGGTCACTGTGACCTTGACCTTTGACCAAGTCATCCCAAAATTAAAAGGGGTCATCTACTAGTCATGACCAAGCACCCTATTAAGTTTGACAAATGTGAGCCCAAGTTTTCTCCAGTTATTGATCAGAAACTAAGTGGTCTAACAACGGACGGACTGACCATCAGACCGGACTGACCATCAGACCGACTGACATTTGCAAAACAATATGCCCTCTCTTCTTCGAAGGGTGGCTTAAAAAAAAAGTAAAGGGAGATAATTAAAAAACCTCTGGACCAGGTCATGTTATGGTTCTCGGTCAGTGCATTTCTCATGGTCACCATCTATGCATATCTAAAGTTTTAAGTTTTTTTGTTTTGTTCAAAATTAAATGAAGGAAGATAATTCAAAACTGTGACAAGGTAGACTTTTGGCTCTTGGTCATACACTGCAATTCTCTTAGTCACCATTTATGCATATTTTAAGTTACCAGTCGATACCTTGTAAATTTTTTTCTCTTAAATTCAGTAACTGTTATAAAATTGTTTAAGGGAATTACGGGTCTTGGTCGGTAGATCTATGTATATTCTAAGTTTCAAGTACATACCCTGAGTAGTTTTCAAGTAATGGTCAAGTAGACTGACAGGACAAAACCAATATGCTTCGTTATCTATTAAATCAGAGGCACAAAAAATTGGGTCAAAGGAATTAGTTGACTATAATTTATTTCACATAGCCGTAGTAGCATAGACAAAAATAAAGTGATACGCAGCTTTTGGAAATAACATGCTATATCACATGCCTCGAGCGTGCTCACCTGTCACACGGGTACTGGACTTTTCAGAAAATGACTATGACAGTAAACTGAAAGTAACTGGTAAACAAGAGGGCCAAGATAGCCCTGAAGTCACTCACCTGACATAAACTGTCTTCATTGCCTGTACAAGTTACTAATATAACACAGATCATTTCAATTCCACAAACCAAACAGTACCTGTGGTCAAAATTTGAAGTGAAACTTGACTGAGAAATTATGGCTTTAAACATTGCCAATGAAACGATGAAAAGATTCTAGAGTGAAATCTGGCATTTTTATTAATTAAAAGGCCATAACTCCTTACCTATTATCCAATATCAGCCATTGTCAAACTTGGCCTAGAGAGTATGGCTATTAACATTATTATATAGTTTGATAATGATTGCTTAAGATGTGTAGATGCTAGATTGCTAACAAAGTGAAATCTGCCAATTTTTAATTTTAAAAAGGCCATAACTCCTGTCCAAATTGGCCAATGAGCCATAATCTAAAATGGCTGAACAATTATGGCTATAAACATGTCATAAAGTTTGAGGATGATTGCTTAAGAAATGAAGATGCTAGAGTGCAAACAAAATCAAATCTGACATTTTTCCATATGAAAAGGGGCATAACTCCTGACCTAATTAGCCGATATCAGCCATAATCAAACTTGGTTGAAAAAATAGGCTAAAAAACTGTCATAATGTTTTAAGATGAATGATTAAGAAATGAAGATGGTAGAGTGCAAATAAAGTGAAATCTGGCATATATTTATATTAAAACTCCTGACCTATTGGCCAATATCAGCCAAAATTTAACGTGGCCAAGAGATTGTGGTAATAAACATTATCATAAAGTTTGAAGATGATTGCTTAAGAAATGAAGAGGCAAGAGTGCAAACAAAGTGAAATCTGGCATTTTTTTATATTAAAAGGGGCATACTTCTGACCTTAGTGGCCAATATCAAGAGATTGAATGTTACTCTGTATACATACTGCATATCTAATCAAGGGCCATAACTCCGTGTTAAATGGTAACATGCCGAGGATATGTGCATCTCCTTTTGATAATGATGGCTGCCATGAAGTTACGTTAAAATCCAGTCAGTAGTTACAGAGAAATAGCGTGAAAAAACGAATATCGGACAGAAGTACATCAGAACAATATCTCCCACCAATGGAATTGGGAGGGGATAACAAAAAATATAGGGTGGAATGAACAATCAAGACATGATATGGTTTACTTTCATTTATTAGGTTTGACGTTTTGACTAAATCTTCTTTAGGATACTATTGTATCAAAATCAATTCACTAAAGTAGAAAAAATAGGGATTTTCTAACCACATGATCCATTGTGTCGGTCTATCTTATAAACAAATCAGTACAGAGGAAAGATTAATACTTGAGATGTTAATAGTGAATATGATATAAATAAAGGTATTAATATGAACCGAAGATGCCATAGATAGAATAAATGACTCTGTCTCTTTGTTGTAAGATTATACTGTCCAATTCATCCAAACATAAAGTGTTACTGCTCTCAGAGTTAGTGGGTTCATCTGCTGGTCATGATGGAAGTGAGATCAGTTGGTAGGTGGTGGTCATTTCACACGGGATTTCGTCAATGGTAGGTGGTGGTTGTTGTTGTAGCCATTTCTTTTGTCCTGGACATAATTGAAACTTAGGGATGACCCCCTAGTACAAGCCTCAAATGGTGGTGTCCATTTTGTTACTGGTTCTGCTTTCATTTTGGGACTTCTCTCATTGGAAATTACTAAGTTTGCTTTAGTGGATTTTCATGGTATGGAGTCTGAGGAATTTCCTCCTAGCATACATTTTATTGCGTTCAATGCATTCAAAAATAGTCGCCATTTTGTTACGGGTGACAAAGTGACGGTTAAAATGGCTGACTGATCCTTATAGATATTTATTGAAACTACTTACTGGAGATTTTCCTGTACGCTGATACTGGCGCATGTGATAAAGGGAGGGAGTAAAGAGAGAGAAAGATAACTGGTCCGATATGACTAAGCGCAGGCATGAGAAAAAGTCGAGATAGCATTCAAACATAATAGCCTCGTGTACATGCAGGATTAACCCACGGTTTTTACCAATATATCGATACTATATTAATTCATATATCAACTGGAACTTTTGTTTTATTTCCAATCTCGTTTCCAGGTCTCGTTGAAGTTTCGAGTAAGTGTGTGATTTCAGAAATTCAATATGGACAAAGAATAAGCTGAGTATCTCTGTTTATAGGTCTTTTGTCATAGTCTTAAACCTCCCATTTCTATTAGTGTGAAGGTACAAGCATTGAGCTCCTAGTACTTGCATTTGTCATCAAATGAACACATGTTTTAAAAAGACACAAAGCATCATTTCAAAATATTCTCACAACCACTCCTTTAATTGAAAGTATGACAAAGTATTTCCTCTGTTCAGCACGATTCATAATGTAAAAAAAGTTGTCAAAGACTGGTGTCTCCATGCTGATTTCTACAGAACAAAGCGAATACCCTTGAGTTTGTTATAAAAACCACAGAATATAAATGATATAATTAATATGATGATAACATTGCGGTTCCTTCACAAAAACTGATGGCATCTCTTTTTCTTTCTTCTTTAATTAACATACCATTCACAATGTGCTTCTCCCTCTATTCTCCCTCTCTTTCTTTCTTAACATGACATTAACATTGTGATTCTTTAACAAAAAGCAACGAATAACATCTCTCTCTCTCTCTCTCATCTATTTTTTCTTCTCCTTTTCAATATTTTTAAAGCAAAGCGAAAAAAAAAAAACCAAAAAAAAAAAAAAACATGTTTGTGCACACAACAAACACTTGCAAGTGCCTTCTCCAATGAAAAATATGCATATCCTGGGAGTATTATGTTATCTACCAATAAAACTCCGCATCCAGATCAATGAGGCAAAGCTACCATGGTGTAGCACACGCAGATTGGATGCCCCAAGGCTGGTCATAAAACTGCATGATCACTGGGGAAGCTGAATGCATTTATATTCACATGCAAGGTTTTTATTGCCATACAAAAGCTCCAGATATATGACAACCTCCGGACCAGCTGCCAAGCATTTTACCACAAAAATTTGCAAAATAAAAGTGGAGCAACTTTGTACAGGTCTGAATCATAGCCATCGAAAACTACTGTTACAATTGTACAGGGATAATAAGGACATGATAATGTCTCTTAATTAACCCTTTCCCTCATATAGACTCATTTTGACGCCCTCAATAGGTATCACATAATCTGCAGAAAACCAGAGTTAAACCTTACCAAATTTAATTACAAAATCCTCATTTCCAGACCACTGAGGAGCAGCGAACAGCATAAAACCTGATCAGCCTGCGAGTAACTGGTATTATGCTGTTCGCATAGGTCCTTTCATGGTGTCCTCTATGAGGGAAAGGGTTAAGAGTCCTATTATGATGGTGTGATTGTCAAGGCTTAACTCTGTATTTAAGACTAGTGATTCCAAAATTTAGAATAGCCATTATTTTCTTCTATACAAAATAAATTTGCAAAATCATTATCATACCTGATGATTATTTCATTTAAATTGTAGATTTTACTTACAGTCCCAACAAACTATAGGGTTTTCTGCTATACTGATCGAGTGATCAGTCTGATATATTTTCAACTCAACATCAACATCCTTAATTTTGCATTCAATAATTAAATCATTGTCCTCAAACATTTCCCACATTATAAACAAAACAGATGCAGAGATTAACACAAAATAATCTTCTCATAGTTTCTTATTTTCTTTATAACATTCTAACCCTAAATACAAGTCAAGGTTACCATGCTCTAATATATCTGAGGAATGCCGTTACTAGGCGATAAACGAAAAAGACTATGAAAACTTTGTTGATATAAGATGTTGTATATACTCTCCAAAACCACAAGCTTCGTGTTAACAAGGGAATCAACTCTGTATCGCCATGTTGGGTCAAGTATAACTTCATGTGTGCTTCCAGTGACTCGTATCAAGTGGAACATGACAAGTGGCAACTTATATTACTACAGATCCGAAGGTTATGGGTTCTAATCCTGTTGGGGTAACAATTTTTTTTCATAGCCTTATAGCCAGGAACCAAGAATTGATCCTACCCAGGAACCATCAAAAGGGATTAGTTTAAGTCATAAGACCTTGTATCCCAATAAAAAAAAAAATCAATCAATCAATAATTCTTTTTAAAATATAGCAGGGCTTGCACTAACAGGCGTACGGCCATAATTTTGAATTTGGCCATAATGAAGTTACATTATCCTGATAGCAAATATTACTGTCTGTAAATATATCCAAAATGTCCGCTAGATAAAGATTTCAATTCATTACAGTCACAATTATTGGAAACTATTATATCAGAAATCATAATTATATAAAGTATATGTTTTAATGAACTTTTAAATATAAAATACAAAATACACTATATTAATTGGTTGTGAGGCTCAATGATTGAACCCTGGTCTAGACAGTAACCTGCCCTAAATGGCCAAAATGGCCACACCATTTAACTGGCTGCTTAAACCAGGTTTGACTGTATATAGTTCTAATTCCCTGATGTACTTTAAATTACCAATAATTATTGAGTCGTTGAATCCTTGGATTGGAATGAAATATAAAAGAAATTAAAGGCTCTCTAAACAAACAAATAAGATTTATTTTACTGAATGGTCTTGTGTTTTACTTTTTTTGCCAATATAAATTCTTACGACATTTTAATATTGTTTATCTTGCACAATGTTGCAATGTTCACTGTTCGACTTTGGACTAGGAGTTTTGCAGTTGAATTATAGTTTTAATTTGTCTTCAACAACTTATTCCAGAGAAGTAAATTACCACTTGTGGAAGTGTAACTCTAAGAAAATGTAAACTTTGCGTTTAAGTCTTTGCAAAAAAAAATAAAAAATTATTTAAGTTTGTATTGAAAAAAATCTGAATAGAGAAAACATGCCCCCTAGAAAATATCTTTTAAACTAGTCACATAAACTATCCATTTAATGATGAAATTAATCATTTTTTAAAGTGTTTAATGTGGAAATTTTTTTAAAAATCCGCCATTTGTGATTTTTATTGGGAAATTCCTGATGGCCTACGCCAATGTGCATCATTGCTGAAAGTAACTAAGAAAGGTTTATGTATCTTAGTGTTATATTTTCAGGGCCTTTTTTCCAGTTTTGGGGAAGGCGTCCTAGCCGTTTTTGCGGGGAAAGAAAATGCAATTTTCTTAATGTGGGAAAAAAAATGCAATTTTTTTTTTTGGGGGGGGGGGGGGAGGAGGGATGCAATTTTCACATTTTTTGTCCATGTAGACCAGTTATCATTAAAAAAAAAACTCAATAAACAGGCTTAAGATTATATATATATATATTGTCGTGCTGGGCGTGTTTTTCTTGTGAGTAAAAACTACCCCCGTGCGACTGGGTTCGCCTGGTACCTGGCTTGAGGTTGTCAGAAATACTAAATAGGGGCTTTGTTAGTTCAGTAGATGAAGTATTTATTTAAAATATTGGATTTGAAAATATCTCTCAACACCAAAAAACAGTTCACGTTTTATTTTTTTATATACACAGATGGTTAGCGATTTTGGATTTTATATCCAACAACTGACAAATGTGTAATAATAAATATATTTTTGATACAATAGAATCTAACTTCAAATTTTGATTACACAAATAAATCTACTTGAATTATGATTATATCTGATTAAAGTATGAGGTAAAATCAAGGTTTTAGCCTAATGACAAATATTTTACAAATATTGACAGTACCAAATTTTACCAATAACAATAATTACCAATATTCTCCATACACTGTATTTATATAAACTTAAAAATAAAGTACTGCCTTTTCCCTAACGATTACCAAAAATATCCAACAAGCTACCACGGGGGTAAACTATGTCGATCTAGGTTTTACTAGATCGGATTTATAAAGTTGGAGAATAAGATTTTGAATAGTGCCAAGATTAGCCAACTAGTTTTATTATAATGTTTAAGAAAATACAAGTTCTACTAAAAGATGTAATTTATTGGTTCATATTGGAAAATAGGGACTCATTGGTGTACTTTTACCATGCATAAGAGGTACACACCTCTTCCATATTGCTGGTCCTTCCTAAAAAGGAAGATCACTGCTTGTACATACAGTCTGAGAGTCTAATTTACTCCGATTCAAAATACGCGGCGCCAAACTTTTATAGTAAGGTATGACATCATAACTGCGCGTGAGCTTGACGTCATCCTTATTACAAATAGTTAAATAGAGGGGAAAAACACCAAGTAAAGGCATTTTCATTGAAGAAAACAGAGTAATACAAATGAAATATCATACAAAATGGCTGACTGTGGAAAGAAAGTGAATAGTCAAACATACAAATATGGCAAATATTCAGTGTCAAAAGTGTACAATGGTGAAATGAAAGCAATAGAGATGGTACATTCTGCTTAACATAAAACATCAAGATTTTAGTCACATCATGCCAAATTCTCTTTAGGAAAAGGTAAGTAATGTTCGTTTTTAACAAAGTTGTTTGTTGAAATACGTTTACTGATTTATGATACAATGAAATGAAAGGTTTAACACATATAATACAAGCATTACAATATATATTGTTAGCAGTTAGAAATGAAATCAGTAATATATAAGCCTTAATGCAGATGTTACAGAACATAGCTCCAGATAGTCTTCATGTGTAACTTAATTTTCCATGCTTCCTTAATATGGAGTTAACATCACCGACTTTGAAGGATTGGCGTTTTGACTGAATCTTTTTTTTAATTACTCTTAAAACACTTAAATGAGATTGGGAAAGATGGCTTGAAAAACAAATACCGTATATAGTCGATAATTTAGTTTGTACCACTTGCTTTCGTTTGCAAAAAGAAGTTTGACTAGATCGTAAATCAGAGCTGTAACAACTTAACTTATGACTGTCTTTTGATTCTACCAGCAATTAAATAATAATGATATCTGAGGGTATCCTTCATTCACCCATACAATCAGTGAAATATGCTGGAACCCTGCTCAACCCTTCAACACTGAATTGCCAAGCAACACTGAATTGCCAAGTATCAAAACTGCCTTTACTGTGAAATACACAGGTGAAGGTTGTGTCATAGACTGCTTATCGATTTTTCTCGGTCCAGCGTATATCCACGTGAGCAATATTGATAACCAGTCTGACTGCTTCTAAAGGTAATTCATGCGTTGTTGATTTTTTTTTTTTTACCGTTATTCATAATACGATTTGATTGGGGATTTTTTCTGAGGAAGGGGAATTTTGGAGGATATTTTGGGAAAAAAGTGGTTATATGACTTGGGGAAGTAGCGGTAACCGGCTACTGCAGTTACCGGCTACTGCAAAGAAGGGTAAAAAGGCCCTGATTTTAGTCAAGTTTTACACACTATTTGAGCCATTGTATTTGAATTTAATCCTTGGTTTTTCTTGTCATAATCTTTTTTTTTCTTCAGAAAATAAGAAAAAAAAATGATAGTGAAACATGAACATTTAAAATTAACATGACTGTGTCTTCTTTTTTTATTCCCAAAAATAAAGTGTACTGTGATATAAATAATAATGTATATTCATCAAATATGAATGCCTGCATGCATAACAGAACTGCTCAGAATGATATAAAACTGAACACACTAAAGATTAATATAATATTATCAATATTGAATTGAATAATAAATTTTGAAACATTCACATATTTAATGACTTGCAGTATACAAAGAGTTTAATAAAGGTTTTTATAGCAATAGAGCAGTACTGGTGTTTCTGGGATATCCTAATTTTTTGTATTTGATGCATGGAGGTCTGGATTTCCAAGAATTTTGTCTTAGTGCAAGCCCTGACTTAGGTACCACTACTGTAATATATGCACTTATTTTAACAACTTTTGAGATTTGACAGATAACATATAACATATTAAGACAAATATATATACGCACTTATTTTAACAACTTTTGAGATTTGACAGATAACATATAACATATTAAGACAAATGGCAAAATGCAACAAAAACGTGTTGGTGTCATTTAGTTTTCTATGTATGTTCTCTTATTTACGACAAAAGGCTGAGTAAGAAACCCATGGCACCTATAAAAGCATTAAGAAACACTGAGTGATGTAAAGGACTAATTACATGCAATTCCTTAAGTACAAACTGTATGCTCTCTCTAATGACTAGTAACACCAAGGTTACATTATTTTGCTTTTGTATAAAAACTTTTCTCAACCAATAGTCAATATTAATGTACATACAACCCTGAGGATATTATAACTTTAGTATAAATCTTATACATGCCAGATTTGTATGTTATTGATTGGCAATAATGAATAGAGATGAAAAGAGGCAAGTCTTTTCTGTGACTAAATTTTTGGGGAAAAAAGGGTCTCCTTTCATTCACAGGGGCTCCAAGTTGAATGGGTCAAACTGGTTTGTATAACATGGTATCATTAATAAAAGGACAAGGAAGGACCCTGTTTTGGGCTAATTTTTTAATATCGCATTTTTGTGCAACTTCACTCTGTATAAAATCTGGTTCATTTATGTTTGAAAAGAATCAAAATAATGACTCTCTGTTGTCCCTGTGTTGATTTCTCTCTTATAAATGATAATAAATGTGTTTTTAATGTTTCAGTCAGTTTAACCTTTAATTGCAGTGAATAAAAGTTTAGTTCTCAAGGAATTTAAAAAAGATACATCATTATGAATGATATCAGTGCAATGGTAAATATTTCCTTTTAAATAGTTGTGAATCCTTTTTCCTCGGGAAATCATAGCGCTGATAGCACCAAAAGAACAGGGTGTTTAATATGATGATGTCGCAATGTTATAAAGTGGCTTTAACCTTGCTTGAACACAGTTGTTGTATAAAGATTGTGTTCATTTGTCTCTATGGATTGTTAACAATCAAGCATATCCCCACTCTTACTCTCCCCATTTCTCTTGCCTACAGTTTGTAAGATTTTATGAATATATGGAAGCAAATCTAAAACAACAAACTTTCATTATTTATAGTGTTTTATTATTTCATTCCATATACACATGTACTAAATAAAGGTAAATTAATGATACTCAATATCACAAAAGTATATGTATCTTTTATTGCAAAAATAATTTAAAAAAAAAAAAAGATTGTAAAAATTGTTCTTCAGCTGGGATTCAAACCCACATCCTTTTCAACACCATTTGAATGGTGATTAGCCTTACTATTTTACCCACAACTGTTTTTATCAATATACTGTTGTCTGTGGATGGAATAGTTAAAAAATATCTTTGAATGAGGTGCAAATTTTTCTCTTGAATTCTTTTTTTCATTACAGTTTATTAAACACATTATCTCCAGCATCAATTATCAACCTATTTAATTCAGTTTTGACTTCCATAATGCAATTGTACTGAAATAACATGAAAGTTATCACCATTTAGTGATAAGACTGGAAACAATATCTGGAAATATTTCTCTGTGTTGTAAAAAAAAAGGGGAAATCCATAAATATAGATGTCTAAAATACAGCCCCAAATTGTTGTCTGATTCAAAATGTGAGCATTGAAAGCAACCCTGTTCAAAAATGAGTTTTGTTTATATAATTATATTGACCAATGAAAACTTACCTATTTATTCATTTGAATGAAATGGAATTTAGCCAGTCCCCACAGTTGTCAAACTCAAATGGAACATGAAAACAACAATATTTTCATTATAAGAGAAAATCCATCACATTAATGTTTAGGATTTTTTATTTCTTTCATTTTAGCACACAACTTGTTTAATTTCCAATGTCATAGTTGTGTTAAAATGAGATTTCCCACTGTTAGTCTTAAAATAGTGTCCTCCCTTCCTTATTTTAATGTTACCATTATACAAATAGCATTCACCCCAATTCAACTTCAAGTCCCTGTGCTTCCACTGATCTTACTTAACCCTTTCTCTCATATAGACTCATTTTGAGCACTCAATAGGCACCACATAAAGCCTGATCTGCAGAAAACCACAGTTAAACCTTACCAAATTTAATTATAAAGTCCTCATTTCCAGACCACTGAGGAGCAGCGAACAGCATAAAACCTGATCAGCCTGCGAGTTACTCGCAGGCTGATCTGGTTTTATGTTGTTCGCATAGGTCTTTTCATGGTTTCCCCTATGAGGAAAAGGATTAAAGCTAAGTAACACTTCAATTGATTTTAACATACTTCATCATTCTACTTCCCTGATATTTTAACAAATATAGTTTAGTCAATAGAGTAAGTATTTACATCAATTCACCATTTACATATTTGCAAAATAAGAATGGTGGAATGTGTTCTTACCTTTGATTATTAATTAGCACTAAATTGGGTTGGTGGAATTCAAGCCAGTTCTGATCACTCTGTTAATGTCATCTGTAAGAATCAAAGGAAGAAAAGATGGCTTCATTGATAAAAATATATGAAGTAGATAAAATGGCACTTGCACTATCTTGCTATAAAGATAGTAAGTGTTAGGCTTGAATAAAGAGGGTTTCGAGTTTGATTCCAGGTCGGGGCATTAGGATTTTCTTCAAAAACAGACAAGCTAGAAATGAGTCCATTTCTTTGTTAATCTTTCTGATTTTGCATTTCGGGTTCGAATCCCGGCAGGGTCATTCGGATTTTCATGTGAGGTTAAAACATGTAACTATGATGGTTTAACAGTTTTTCATGGTACTAAAAAGGATTGATCCACATTTGCATATCAAATATTATAAAACATTTCATTTAACTGAACTTCTGTTGTGAAACAAAGTTGTAGTTGCCTATACAAATTTGCAATCTTAAAATCGTATCGATCATAGGAGAGCAGTGTTTATCCTAATATAGGTCAACAGTGACAAAATAAATAGTTACTGACAAGTTTTTGGGGTATTCTCAAATAAACACAGCAAACTATATTAATTTAATATGCACCAAAATTCCACTTCAGGAAATTTATGTTGTCATAACTGGACATGTATGATCCTCTTCTGATGATTTTCTTCTGATCAGCATGTAAAGTACAGCCAAAAAAAGTTTAAAACTACTGACCTTACAACCAACCCATTTGGTGATCAGTTTTTCATTTATTTTTAATATTTCATTTAATTGATGACAAAGATGTGTAATTAAATGATTTTTACACATCTTAAAAAGCTTCTAACACAAGCTATTTTCCATCTGCCCAAAATTCATAGCAAATATCTGCCATACTTTTATTCAAATTAAGTCATTATGTGACTTGTTATCTAGGCAGGCCCGGATCCAGAAATTTTCTGCTGGGGGGGGCCAACATCCGAATGTGATAGGAGTGGTAGGGGGGTTCAGGGGTATGCTCCCCTGGAAAAAAAAAGTTTTTAGTGTGATGGAGATCATTCTGAAGGGTATCTGGGGATAATAGTGAATTTTTTTGTTGTTGTTGTTTTTAAATCTGATATATATTTTTGAAACTTGAAGGCCTAGGTCCCACTGGGAAAAAAATAATCGGTGATGTGGAAATAAACATTTTTTTTCTACCGATGGCTCCCGATGTTTGAGCCAAAAAAAGACTGAGCAGTCCATTGAAAAATGACAATTATTAGACTTCGGGATTGGTCCGTTGAACATTCACTGTTGTTTCGGCTATGACACAATAGCCTTGAGTCCCGATGTTCGGAAAAGCACCGGGGGACCTCCTCCGATGATCGGCGAAAGTGCCCCGGAGTTTCACTGAGTTTGTAACATCATCGGGGGAATATCCCCGTAGATTAGGGGATCTTGCGAACCATCCTACGTGTCTCGGGGAAGATAATTGAGAGTATGAAAATTTGATGGTGGAATTAAGCGACTAAGTCAAGAGAAGGCTTTTGGGGGGTTTAAGGGGATGCCCTAAGCAATGTCCAATGGCCTTTTTGACCGTCTCAGTCTAAGACTGGCCAAAACAGAAACTAATTTCTGGGTGCGTTTTTCAACCCTTGCCATTTTTGGGGGGTTTTTTGTGCAAATATTATGAGATTCAACCATAAGATCGGGAATGTGTCACAGAAAGGCCGCCGAATATCCCCGAATGCCCCCCTGATACTTCGGCGAGACATCACAGACGCATCGGGGATTCATCGGAGGAAAAAAAATCGCGGAAGCTCTGTGAATGCTGACCGGAGCTTCTCTGCGGATATTTCCCCGGCTTGTTTTCCCGATAAAACATCGAGAACACATCGGGAAAATTTCAATGAATTCTTTTTGCAGTACACCCGAGGCCTCCCGATGACTCCACATGGCTCGCGACGCTATTTCCATCGGGAGTACGTATGCATCCCATCCCCGAGGCAACAAAAAAAAAATGCCAAGTGGGACCGAGCCTTAAGCATTGAGCGATATAATGTTATCTTTTACCGGCGCAAAGTCATGTTATTGAATAACTGCTGTGCAATCGTATAATTTTTATTACAATTGCATTTACAGGCCCCGATCAAAAATAAATTAAATAAAAATAACGGTGGGGGAAATGGAAGCGCTGGGGGAGGGCACTGATATTACTGAAAGGGCATTACTTCTTCCGGGTAAGAAATACGGGCTTATCTATTATTTTCATTCACAAACTGGCATAAAATATTTAATAAGGGTTTCCTGAACCCCCACAAAAAGTGACTTGTGATCATTAGTTTTTGACTCAACAGTGTAAAAGACAGTTTTGTCAAAGACTGAGAAAAAAATCAATTTTCGCGTTAAACATAATCATTTTGTCAAAAATGTGGAAAGGATAAGGTTCGACCTTAATGATATTGGCTGTCAAATTGTCGATCTGGAAGCAGTCTTCACACAGAAATTCTCAGAAAAAAAAATTGGCGCACGTTATAGGGTAGGTGTGGGCCCCTTTTGTGTGTCATTTTTTTGTACATTTTTAGTTTTAGTTGAAACATTTTGGTTTTTCTAAGTGTTTAATCAGTGACAAAACAAATAACAGATGTTGATATTTAATATAAAATCTTTAATATCCGTTTTATTTTAAACATTAGTATTCGTTGACTTATCAGTAACATTGATCAATAACTGATTACCTAGATTTGATTTGAATTAGTAATCATAATCTACACATACATTGTCCCAAAATATGGCAGTTAACAATTTTCAAATTCTTTCATTTCTTAATTATATTCATAAATCTAAACTACACATATTTTAAAATAATTCTTATTATTTTATTCGTAAATAATAAGAAAAGTGAACATGATGATGTATAGACCTACTTTTGTATTTATATATTGAGAGAGTTAGTTAAGAAGAATTTAACTGCTTCATTAAAATAATACTTACAAGTTATGTAAAAATAGTATAGCTGATGACATTTAGAAACACAACCCATTTCTGATAAAGTTAAATTTACATGGCTAGCGATAGGTATGCATCTTCCCCGCAGAATATCTTTTTAATTTTTTTTTCCAAAACAAAATCGGCAATTTTTCATACCTGAAAGTTCATCAACCTGGCAGTTAAATTACCCGCTTTTAATTCAAGATTTAAAATTTTAAAGATGTAGAGAAAAGTGAATTTAAAATTTCGTTGATTAGATTTAGTCAAAGTTATTCGTTAAATCAATAATTTCTTTGGGCTCTAGTGAAAATATTTCGATAGCAATTACATTTTAATGTCCAACTTAGTTGTTGTTTTTAGTGGCTAATTTTATACTATTCGATTTTTATGCTTTTCCTAAACATCACCTGACGAGAATAGTTTTACTGATATAAAGTTTTTGTAATTGCCTATTTTTCTTCAATCATTAGATCGCTCGGCAAACGAGATGTCCTTAGGTATCACTCGACAATAGCCTGTGAATCAGTGAAGGTGTCAATCAATTTGCATACACAGTATCTTAAACACATGCTTATCACTAAGTCATGGATGACTGCCGATTCGGATTATCTACACATTAACAGCAGGGGGCCATAAGACAATAGAAGTCTGGCTGGTCAGGTGGTTATGCGGTTGGTTCAGTATGGGGGCCAACGATGGGGATTTCCTCTAGACAGCTCAAACATTATGTAATCAATGGATTTTATAGCCTAAAAAAAGGGGGGGAGGTAAATAATAAACATTTACTTACTTTCTGCACAAAGCACTAAATCCATAAGGTGTATTAAACTCAAAGGATTTTTGTTTAAAAGTATGTAAATGCAAGTAATTCAGATAAGTTTGACTAATTATTAATTTGACCAGCATCATGAACATTGTCCTGCATTTACACAAGAAGTCACATGATGTCTTGATTTGCATTTACATTAGAGCATGGCTGACATTTGTTTTGATTATATGGGACATCAAAAACAGATCGTCATATCGCATTCTCATGCGCAAACAGTGTAAAGGTAAAATACCACAAAAACTTGTTATACCACGAAAACTGGTGAGTCAACCAAAATATGATTATCTCAAAGGCTGAATGAGTGATATTTTCGCTTAAGTCATAACCAAATCAGTAGGGAAGCTTTTTTTTTTCTTTTTTTTTTTTTTTTTTACAGGGGGAGTAACCACTGTCAAAGTTGGAACTTGGTTCATCTGCACTTGCTAACATATTCATTTAAGCCATAGATCTAAATACTGGAATAATGTTTAGATATGAGGAAAACTTATCATAGAGCTAAGACATAAATATTGCAATCGAAATTTGGGAAGTAAAATTCGAACATTGTTTGGGATTTGATTAAAAGTCTGAATTCTTAAATTATCTGTTTTCTTTGTACACCGGCAGATATTTCAATTTTTATCATGTCACAAAAATATTCGGACGTAAATGTAGCTGTTAAAGACAATTTAACGCCGTAAATGAAACAAACGTCCCACTATATTGTCCTATATTTATGGTAAGTGTTTGCCATTCTTTAACACATCTTCCTTGAACTGGATTGTAACATGTTAAATTACCCAATAAAAAAGGTAAATTATGATTAGGTGAACAATATGCAATACATGTAATTAAATTTTCTCACCTGTCTTGCTGATATTTTCAACAGAACGTAAAAAGCATTAAGTATCTGTCTGCAAGGAGGCGATTGAAACCGGAAATAGAGCTCTTACGATATGAAGTTGCCGTAGGGAGAATTTGAAGTTATTCCCGGGCTTTGTTTGCCAAAGATATTGCAGCCTCTTTTTATGGATCAATTATTATAATTATCAGAGATAGTAACGTAGGCCTCATTCTTCCACGTTTGCCTGACGGCAATATGTTACCGAGTAGTAATAAATAATGAGTGCCAAAATCTATTAATAAATTATTCAAATTAAGTTTAAGAGTAGTCACGTGCCTCTTTGTTTCGTTAATTAACATGCGCATGTACTGTCAGGTTTACCATTACCCTTTTCATGACATAGTAGCTGTAATTTATTTTAAATATTAAAATTGCAATCAGGAAAAATATAAAACAGTTCGTGAATAACTGCTCCCAAACCGACACACATTTTTGTTTCCAAAGAGAATATCTTTTCAAAATGATAACAGAGCGCTCTAATAACAAATTTGATAGAACTTAATAAACTAGCAGCGATTTAGTTTACCATGTACAAAATAGATCGATCATTTAAATAAAATCAAATATTTCAATGGCTGACTTCAGAATCTTTTCAGAAACAGAATACATTTCTCGTGACACAGATCTATGTACACAATGTATATATATGTGTCTATGCCCCTGGTGACAGAAACCAACGCGTGCTTCAGAATCATAATTAAGTTACAATTTAATACTCGGAAAGACACATCTATGGGAGGAGAGAAAACAAAACTAACACAAAATAAATTCATCAACTGATATTTAAGGAAAAAAAATCACCCAGCGTGACCTAGGGATATAACATTAATATGCTATTATATAATGACTACATGCAAAATGAGATCTAGATCTCTCTGGCTCTCCCCCCCCCCCCCCCCCCCCCCCCCCCCACACACACACACAAAATGATTGGAAGTGTCCTCAATATCATATTTTTTTGGAGTTAATATGCAAACTTCTTCATATCACGGGGAAGAAAAATCCTGACGTAAAGAACAAATTTCGGGAAAATTGCGTGAATTTTAAGAATGTTTAAACGGATGGCGACTTTGAACGGCGGAGAATAGCTTTTGGAATTAAATGCTACCTCGCATTAAACTCAAGAAATTCTCTTAATTTATTCAAAGACCTCTGCACATGTACGAAGGCTATATCGTGTATATGTGTATAGGTCATGCTATTGGTGAAGAGGCTGACACATAATAGGTAATATTTTCTCCCAAGAGGGAGTTACTTTTACTTCAAATAGACTACAGGATGCCGAGAAAATGCATATAATAAATTAATTAACATTTGTAGGATCAACGAATTTTTCAAGACTCAAATGAACGGAAATAGATAAAATCAACAATTATCTTCCATATCATTAGAAATGCAGAGACAAGCCGCGCAGCTGGGCTCTGTAAGCAACAAAGGTAATGTTATGCGCATTTTTTTTTTTTCAAAGGATAAATTCGAGTCTCCATATCGCATTTTTTTTTTTTTTTTTTTTTTTTTTTTTGCTGTAGTTGTGTTTATTTGTGCGTGCATGTGCGCGCGCGGGTGTGTGGTGGTTGTTTGGAGGAGCTTTAAATTAGAGAGAAAGACGGATATGCATCAACCCACGCGGGATCTTATTTTATTAATTCATTTAATTATATAATATTAATTGTATGCATTCATTCTTGATATTCAACCTCAACATGCACAAACAGTCAATAATGTAACACGATTTAATTCTGAATACTGATGGAAAAATAAGATATTTCAAAAGACGTGATGGTGAAAATGATGTAATCCAAACATGCCTGTCACACTGTTACACGTTTTGGAAAAGCCTTCATGATTTGTTGTTGGCTACAACTCGCCGGAAGTCTTCAGGTTCAATGGACTCGGACCTAAGCCGTCACATAGGTATAGGCTCCCATGTCACATCCCTTGTATCACATGTAAAAATGTTAAGTTAGAGACACGTGAATACGATCTTTACTTGATACACACTTCAAAATCTGCAAGATTTTGTAGTTTATAATTACTAAGAAATATATTGTTCTAGCCACTGGCGTTTTTATCATCGCTCTGAAAATGTTGTTCAATCCTTATAACTCGTATTAACTCACTTATGCACATGTTAAAACTGCCCTTAACCTGTTAAATACTCACAAATATTATATACTCGCGTATATGTAGTAGAGGGAGCTACGTCATATCTAAATGTTACTGGTAGATTCGCATTAATCGAAATGCTCAAGTGCATGAATAAGATCACATATCTATCTTCTCTGTTATTTTCTCTGTATGTTAATGATTTACACGATTATTTTCTTAATAATGATCATGTTAATGGTTTGGCAGTTTCAAAACATGAAAACGATTCAAGACTTATAAAGTTTTTAAAATTGATTGTTTTATTATATGCTGATGACACTGTATTAATTTCTGAATCTACCAATGCCTTACAAACAGCATTAGACTGTTATGGGGAATATTGCAAAAAAAAATTAAAAAAAATGGAAACTAACACTGAATACATCGAAAACAAAAATACTCATATTTAGTAAAAGTAAACAAATAAATCATGATCATAAATTCAAAATATATAAAGATAAACTTGAAACCGTAAGTGAGTATAAATATTTAGGCATACGTTTTAGTAGAAACGCTACATACAATCCACTAAAACAGTGTACTGTTTATTAAAAAGAGCCAAAAGTTTGTGTTTAAGTATCGTTATTCAAAGATAACTTTTCCATAAAATGATAAAACCAATATTACTTTATGGATGTGAATGCTGGGGATATGGTAATAATAATGTAATAGAAATATATATTAAATGTCAAACCAAGCACACCTAATTGCATAGTTTACGGTGAAAAGGTGTAAAACCATAACAAATAGATATTGACACGCGCATGATAGCTTTTTGGACTACTTTAATTTTACCAAGCAAGCCTAAACTCTCTGTATGTATAATACAGTTCTGAGTAGTTTTGTGCTTTCAGTAAATTTGAAGAAAAAAACATCTTTTAAATGGATAAAATATATATAAAAAAAAAATACATTTTTAAAATGTGGTCTAAATGATATTTGGATGGATCATTACTTTCGTAATGCTAAATGGGTAAAAAAGACAGTCAACCAAAAATTGTCAGATTTATATGTGAATGAATGGTTTAGCAAAATATATAGATTGTTCAAAGAGCAGTTTTGTTTTGAAAGTTATTTGAATAAAAACCCCTTAAAATTATTGAATTACATGATAAAATTTAGAAACAGAAATAATTTTTTACCAGTAGAAGCAGGTAGTTGGAATAACATCGAATATAATGATAGAAAATGTCCGTTATGTACATCTAATGCCATCGGAGATGAATATCACTATTTGAATGTGCCTCTCTGTCTTATACAAGGAAACATCTTTTAGATAGATAATATTATAGATTTCCAAGTATCATATATCTTAAGCAGTTAATGCTGTCCTCTGATATAAATGAGTTAAAATATAACAAACTATGTAGACTTGTTAAAGAAATATTGCTAAAGCTTCAAAATATATGTTTTATTAATTTTCTCCCTCACACAATATCTCTCTCTCTCTCTCTCTCTGAATATGTATGTATGTATGTATGTATGTATGTATGTATGTGTGTGTGTATGTATGTATGTATGTATGTATGTATGTATGTATGTATGTATGTATGTATGTATGTATGTATGTGTGCAATGTTTATAGAAGACGTGTCACTATATTACACTTACCCATCTCGTTCATTTATTTGTTTATTTTCTTCGATTTGTAATCATTTTGTCATAAATGACATGATATTTGCAAATAAACTTGTAAAACTTGTAAACATAAATCATAAACTTGATAACTAACACAATTTGTTAAGAAATCAATTATTTGGTATTTTAACAGAGAAACAAGAATGTTAAAATTCGCCCATAAGTATTTAATTATTACCAATGAATTCGATCCTTGATTACGAAACCTGTTTGAAGATTTATATTATAGCGTAGCAGTTAATTGTGTTTACTTCATTGGTTTGTCACAGCCGGAGATAGAACCTACTTTTCCCTGCTGTGCTAGTCGATCGGGCTGGTTTCGTTAACACTTAACAGCATAACAAATATTAAAATCAGTGGGATTTTTATAATGCGATTAAATAAGCTGTGTGTGATTTATGAGTTTATTATAGGTGACATATTTGTATGAGTATTGTAACGGCAATTTAACGTGTACAATAAGTTTTTTGCATATTGTATAGCGACGTCCGGGTTAATTACAGGTAAATGAAGATATACAGTGTACAGAGGCACCCGGGTAGAACCGACATACCACAAGACAGGTGAAGGCTTTCGAGTCCCTAATGTTAGGCGTTTGCATCCCTGTTTCATCATAGCTTATAGAGTACTGCCTTACAGTTGCGAGCGTTATGGTAAACTGAACGCAACCCAGCAAGTCGCGAGTCGTGGGGCTGAGTGATTTCAAGAAATAATAATAAAATAAATGCTTGAACTCCTGCCTCATCATGTCCCTTGATTATAGGCAAGACGTTTATTTATCTTTTCAGCTGATAAAAAAGTTTTTTGTTTTGAAAATTTTTGAAAAAAAATATGTTCATATTTCAGAAGGGCAAAGCCTGAAATGAAGCTTAATTAACCCCTTAATGCTTAATTCAGCCCACATAATGAAATATCTAATGACAGAATACGGGACATCCCCGAAATCCAGGGCACTAAACGCCATATAGAGGACCATATGGCAGAATGGTATTGCCAAATATTTTATCCTCTAAAAATAAATGATTATTAATAAAATAGCGGGAAAAATGGGCGGAGCCTGTTCTGAAATCTGCTGTGCATTACAGCTGTTCGATTAAACTTGAAATTTTGATGCACTATAGTAGAAGAGATATGATGAAAATCCACGGCCTTCTGAAAGCACTTTCGTTTGTTGATTTTGTTGACGTTTTCGTAAGCTAAATATAGAACAAGAAAGCCACAACTTGCGGTTTTTCTATGTAATCTTTCCCAATAAATAGGCATTTCTGAAGGTTATTGGCGATGCAATTCACATAGATTTTATGGTGTAAATGCATTTGGATTTTCCTCGATACCGGCAATATGTCATTTCGGGAATGACTGTACGAGACAGATGCAGCTGCCCCACTGACAGATCATGCTATTGACAAGTGACAGGATTCTACACCCAGTCACAATATCCTGACATTGGGCCCACTAGTCCTGGCACTACCCTAATGTCCTGAGCACCAAGCACAAATAGGTATACCATTACCATTTTTAACTACCTTGGTATGTTACATCAACATCCTTCCAGTAACAGGGTGAAAGCCCTAATGACTATGGCCAGCAAGACAAGTCTTGGAAGCAGAAATGTCTGAAATATTTGTGGCAGAAAAAAACAATAACAAAAACAGTTGTTAAATAATTTCCTTTATTATCACACCAATTATACCTATAATTAAATTAGTTTACCATACAAAAAAATTAATTGTTAAAAACCAAAACATTACAAAACAAAGTTTGAAAATGCCATTAATAAAATCTAAATCAATGAAGTATAGTTATCACTGATACCTCAAAAATTTAAACCGAATTAATTTTACACTGATTATAGATACTTGTAGCTTATAAATGTGACTATGGTATAGGGCTCCCCCTTTCCCAGTCACTGTAGAAGTGAAAAGGCTGAAAAACCTGGCCCTGGGAAGGCATACAACATGATTAACCAACCAGAACTAAGTTACAAGGTATCCAGATTTAAATTTTGTAAGCACGTTTTCAAATGAGGTAAGTTACTCTGTAAAGCATCAAACAAAAGAAAATTACATGTATTTGCATTTTACAATAAAGCCAGTTTTTTTTTTACAGGCTTGCCAAAGTGTAGTAATAGAAACAATAATAAAATGTGTATGGTTCCTATATCTACAATGTATAAGACAAAATTCACAGCAAGCAGTGGAAAGAACATGTTCCTGGATCAAACCTTTACAGCTATTACTTCTTTAATTTGACCCATGTTTAAATTAACATGTCAAATTAGGATTTTCCATAGATAAACTCTCTCAAATATCTGTTTGTTACAATTTATAAACTACGGAACACATCATATGACATGAAACAAGGTTTTCAACTGTCATCCCAGGCAATCATATCATCATTAATTTCCAACCCTGACATAAATTTAACACGTTTCGATGATAATCTCAAGTACCAAATGCAGTGCTAAAAAAATGTTGGCAAACATACGTCACACATTTTTTGACATCCTGGTCACCCAAACACTTTTGTTAAAGGTCTTTCTCGAGGGGGTAAACTATCACCAATATTTTTGTGTTTTGATGAGATTACACTCCTTACACTAAGATGTGAGTGACTCATCAACGCTGAGGCACAATATTGTTATAATCTTAAAAATATGTGTTCATCATGTTTGCATAATTTCTTTGACAGATATGTAAATCCTATTTTTAGTAACAGTGATCATGACCATATCAACCCCAAAAGCAATCCCAAATTTCCCCTTCCTATATCTTCATGCCAAACTTTATCCTAATATTGGCAGAGCTGACCCCCCCCCCCCCCCCCAAAAAAAAATAAGAACATATTTTTAGTGACTATGTTTGTTTGTTGGGTTTGACGTCCCACTGACAGTATTTCAGTTATTTGGAGACGATGTCTGCTTGAGACAGATATAGTGCTGCTTAGTGACAATGAGCTTGACATTGAACCTTTTAACCTGAAAATCAACCAAATTCTTCCCATAGAGTAGAGAGTCTACGGAAATGAACAATCCTTTTTAGTAATGGTGACCTTGACCCTATTGACCTGAAAATCTTGCTCTTCCCATCTTCCTACCAAATTTGATGACTATATCTCAATTCTAACCATGAGATATTCAACACCGTGTTCTAATTGCTACATTAATGTTTAAATGTTACAAATACAGATCTAAAAAAAATCTGAACTTACTAAACTATGTTAATATGTTTTTATGCTCAGCTAAAAAAGTTAAACATGACAGAATAATTTTACCTAAAGTTTCTATTTCTAACCTCTCCCCAAAACAAAAATAAGATGAAAGAAAGAAAGAAAGACAATCTGTTTCATTACTGTTTTTTATGTTACATTTTCTGTTACCCTATCCTAAGGATAACTAGAACTATTACCAAAAGTGATTAATACCCACATAAAACCACTTGTCTTATTGTAACATAAGAGTTCATCATGTGTTGTATGTTACATTTTCTGTTACCCTATCCTAAGGATAACTAGAACTATCACCAAAAGTGATTAATACTCACATAAAACCACTTGTCTTATTGTAACATAAGAGTTCATCATGTGTTGTAGGTTACATTTTCTGTTACTCTATCCTAAGGATAACTAGAACTATCACCAAAAGTGATTAATACCCACATAAAACCACTTGTCTTTTTGTAACATAAGAGTAAGGTAGTTACATTTTCTGTTACTCTATCCTAAGTATAACTAGAACTATCACCAAAAGTGATTAATACCCTCGTAAAACAGCTTATCTTTCTGTAACATAAGAGTAAGACTGGAAGTAAGGTAATGGGTCATGACAAGCTGGATTCCTATATAGCCATCACATCAGTGAAGCAGGAGTATAACAACAGAGGTGAACAGAATGTATGCAAACTATTGAGCATCATAATTTCAACATAAAAAATCAGTCTTTTATTGCATTCAAGTTTAGACATGCAGTTAACTCTGCCACTTCAAACATTGCACAGGTCATAAAAAAAAGTCATATAGAGTCATAGCCTAGGGCGTGTCCCACTTATAGCCAATGAAGGCATGCAGTTGTTCACACACCAAACAGCAGTCGGAGGTCTGTCAGGGTTAGCTTCGTGTTGGAAGATGATCCACTGAAACAAAAGAGTGAGATTATCAAACTCGATGCATTAAAAAAAAATAAAAAAATACATAAACAATCAAAGAAATGAAAAAAAGAATCAAAGAATTGAGAGGCCAGCATGGAGCAAGAGAAAGGAAAATAGAAATAAAAGTTATGTATTACTATTATCTATACCACAAAATGCCTCCTACATAAATTCTAATCTTAAGTTGCAACCTGTAAAATAGCAGCAGCTAAATCCATATTTTCAACCCCAACATTACAATGAGCGATTCCCAAGATAGTGTAGTGGTTAGCACTATTTGCAATCTGGGTTCAATTTTATGTCAGTCTAAAGTTGAATGACAAAGAGGATTGCCCCCCCTCCCCCCCCCAACAGTTTAAGTACAATAGTCATAACTTACCCAGTAAGAACATTCTTTGCTAGAGTCAGCTTCCTTTTCTGAAGTTCAAGTATTTTCTCTTCCACAGTGTCTTTACACAGAAACCTGTAGATTGTAGAAATTGTTAGGTTAGATTAATCTAAACATGACCTCATCCCCTTCTTGTCACAAGCACATGTAGTTAATCAAAATCCTGCTATAAAATTCATTTATACAGAATTGTTTTCCACATGGCCTTTCTCTATGTTTTTCAATTACAACTCTACCAGAGACAATTATTATAAGTTTAGCTTTTATAACAGTAAGAGTTATTTCCCTTTGATAATTTTTTATTTAAAGTAATTCTGAGAAATTGACACTTAACACAAGCATATATAACAGTGGTTTGACAAGCCCTTTTTCTAACAACAATTTTTATTTTCTGTCTCTGTAAGAGGATTGGGGCCCCGCCTACCTGTGTATGAAGACATTCTTCTTCTGCCCGACCCTGTAGATCCTGTCACAGGCCTGGTCCTCTAGCGCAGGGTTCCTGCAATACACAGTTTGTCTTATATACAGTACCGTCTTTCCATTTACTCTAAGCATAAAAAAATCAAAAGCATCAACTGGCAGAGGCAAGAGAAAAAGACTACACTGCATATTTTTTTTTACGTTTTTCATTTGAGTTGTTGCCATAGCAACAATATATTTTCCCAACAAATTGAAAAATGAAAAGTGTTCATGAGTTTCGACCTTGTACCTACCTAAGTATGATTTTTAACATGTGATAATTAATTGCAGCATTCCGATTTTCTTGAAAAAATTAAAATAAATATTTGGTACAAGGTCAACTTGAAAGTCAGAGTCAAAAGACGAAATCATAATGTGAAGTCACAAATAATAATTTTTGATATTATCAAGGAAATCTGTAGTGACGCCAAACAATGGATGATGGGTGATCACAATACCTCACTTTTTGCATGTTGTGCTCAGGTGAGCTAAAAATAAAATACAGCTTACAGCCTAATTTTATTGAAAACACCAGAAAAAACACAACAGATATTCTTTTGGGTAAAGAAAACCAAACCTACCAGTGACTGTCCAGCAGAAAGAGATGGTTGCCTCCGATCAGATTGAGCCCACAACCGCCCGCTCTGAGGGAGACGAGCATGACCTGGGGACCATCGGGATCATTATTAAACTGGTCAACGGCCTCCATCCGCTTCTTGGCTGGGATGTTGCCCTGGATGACCGAGCACGAAATCTTCATTCGCTTCAAGTGGACCGTCACGATGTCCAGCATCCTGGTCCACTGGGAAACTATCACACTGCAAGTAGGGGGTTACATATGGGTATACACGCAAAGTAGCAATGTTTTGTTACATAATAATTTACACTATGACTATGGATTTGTGTATTGGCATTGTTGCAAATTTGTATTAGAAAGAGGGAAATTTCATTAGTGCCTATTTTGTCTTAATCTTAAGTTCTATATTTATATTAGGAACAAATCTACTGTGCCTCATTTTAACATTAATTCATTCAATTTTGCCATATTTATGTAAATAAAGGAATTATTCTGCAGTAACCATATCATTAAGAAAAATTTTCATCAAGGTGTAAAATTCCATTCAATTGCTTGCCATGGCATATTATTAGCATATTAAAAAAATCAGACCATTTCTTCATACTTGTAACATCTCAAATTTAAAAAGGTCAGGTGATATATTTTTTTTTGGGGGGGGGGGGGGGGGGGGGAGGGAATTCTACAACCCTGTATATTTTTGCATGATTTAAGCTTTTTACAAAAGCTGCACTACCTACCTTTTACACTGATCTTTAGGATCTTTAGGTTTGTGGATTTTCTCTAATTCTGACAAGAGGGCTTCCATCTGGTGGGATAAACATGAAGATGACATGACGGAAACTACATTACCAAATGTGCACCTACCTACGACAGACAGCTTTGGGACTCTGTCAAAGTGGCTATCTTACAGAGGTGTCTGTCTTATCCACGGTTCACCTCAGATAGACTAGATGTGGATTTTTTCTTTAAATATGATTAAAAATAGCAGTAATTATCAATAATGATAAATTGCATGTAAGAGTTTAAGACATTTTTTTTTTTTAATTTTTAAGATAGTTTTGGCAAACAGAAAGAAAATATTTTCATTAAGTATTTACATGAAGGACAATGGTAATAATTTTAAAACAGATCAATTTTATTTTTCTCATTTATAACAAATCTATAACAAATACAATTTTTTATGGATGGTGCATTTTTCCGTGTAACATTGCCATTTTCCGCCAAATGGTACAGTGCAGTATGGTACAGGAAATGTACACAGTGCAAAATGGTGGCTGCCATGTTTGCAAACTGGCTGTCTTTTAGTCTTATTTGGGACTGAAATTGGTGGCCCCTGGCAGCGTTGAGCAGATGGCCGTCTTATAAAATAAAAGGCAATATAGAGTAATTTCTATTCGGGATGTTCAAAAGTGGCGCACTTAGGCAGGTGGCGTGGATGATATAAAGGTGGCTGACTGAGCAGGCTAGACCATATTTGTGCAAGTAAAAAAAACAAAAAAAAACCAGTTCTTAAATTACAGCTTATAAACATAAAGAACTGAAGATATTCAACATATACAAATCAAAAAAAAAAAAAAAAAAAGCTCCTATTCCAACATTAAATTTTTAAATTAAAATCATTAGTCTATTTCTCTAATAGAATACGATTAATTAAACCAGACTAAAGTGTATATACATGTTAAAATACTAAATACTATGCTACATATAAAACATCATGAGGAATGCACTATATGAAATTAACAAATAGGTCATGTGTATGAGCACAACTAATAAGCATGGCAGAAATAATTACTTATAATTATCATACTCCATTAAAAAGATGTATCAAAGCAAAATATAATCTAATTTTAGATTCAATTATGCATAGGTTAGATCAAGTATACATATGTATTATTAGAGATGAATGTCTTGAACATGCTACCTTAGTGCTGACAGACTCCGGTTGGAATGCTGGTGAAGACTTGGACAGGGTTGGTTCCCGGGGTGACGACCCATCCCCCAACATGAGGTCCATCATCTGTTCCTCCAGGGTCAGCTCCAAGCCCTCGTTCTCCTGCGTCTCCTCATCAAGAGCCTGTCAACCAATCAACCAATCAAAATACATTAATCAAAACTAAATCTCCCTAATCACCTAATCAAAACTGTAATCTCCTATATCATCTAATCAAAAACTTCCAAAATTTCAAGAAGCAACTTTTCTAGCACCATGTATTCTCACACTCAGCATGGACTGTGATAATGAAAAAATTTTTTTTTCCACAATCAGTCCTCTGATTATGGCAGTAATACTGTATATGTAAAAATTAAATCACTCGTTTGATACAATACTCAAGGAAAATAGATTTCATATCACTCAAAACTAAACTGCTATTTCTTAAATTAGAAAAAAATCATTTTCAAATCATTCATATCTTCTGTATCAAAATAATATTTCAAAGCATAAGAGTACCTACTATCTGAACAGCAAGAACAAGCAATGGGACAACCCAGCAATATTCTTCTTAAAACTAAATGAGAGCAACATGGTGTAGTTGTAGCATACAAACAGCAGATATGTAGGTCATGGGTTTGAACACTTTGCAGATATATTTTTTCACAACTTTTCCGAACACAAAGTCCTGTTCCAATCCAAGAACTGTTGAAGTAGATTAGTATCAGGCAAAGGAAATGTTTTTCCAAAATTACTTAAAATGAACTTAGAAATTAACAAACAACTAAGTCAGACTTACATCTTTCATCAGACTGAGGTGGCAGCAGCACTGTCGTAACCGTAGCAACATGACCAGGATCTGCTGAGCCTTAATTGGTCCACTGCTGGATGAAGCCCCCATGCGGAGCCCCACCTGACCACCTGTGGCTGAGCTGGTTCCCTCACCTCCCAGACTACTGGTACCTGGCACAGGACTAGGCTTGTCAGTGAATGGGTTGGAAGAAGAACTGGAGGGCTTATATCCATCCTTCATGCTCTCCTTCTCCTCATGGCGTTTCAGGTACTCTTTAAGTGCCGACCTTAATACAATAAACACAAAACATTTAAAATAAGAAGAAAAAATGCATATTTTTATACAGTAAGTTCCTAATGTAATAAAAAGTTTTTAAATGGTCAAAAAAGATTATATATACAATCAATAAATTACCTTCAAAAATGTCTGCGTTGACGGTTTCTTACATTATGTGTTTGTTTCCATGGGATAATGTCCCATCAGAAGTATTTAAGTCATTTGAGGACTTCTTCATGAGGCGCATAGTGCTATTTCATGCATTAACAAGTGGCAAGATACGATAGCCAGTCCACTTTCCTAACCAACCAAGCCCTGTTATTTCCCTTATATACTAAGTGCCATGTAAGGAGAATATACCAGTACCATTTTTAATTTTTTATACTTTCAATACTGAGTATCCATGTAAATAATTGAATAATTCAGCTGATGTTATCCTGTTATAGTTAATTCAATTGAGTAACCACTACATAATACAGTATCTTATATACAGTTATACAGATATAAGAGAGACACTCACTTAAGTAGTATAGAAAATCTTCTAGAATGAATAGATCATATCAAATTCAAATAGTAGCAGTACTGGTTATGTGCTAGGATGTAAGTAAAAATATGTGAAGCTTAATGAATTGATTGAGATTCCCAGATATTAATTGAGTTTTATAACTCATTAGTTCTGATATTAATGGGAATTTTTCTATTTTTAAGTAAGTAATTATATAAATATGCAGCCTAACAGTTCTCTGAGATTTTTTTCCTGCCAAAGCTAGTAAGTACCAGTATAATTTAATTGTAATCATCCATGCTCAAGTATAAATGCCACTTCAATTCAATAATCCAAATGTATCTGAGATGCCTACTAGTTTTATATCAACCCTACAAACCAACATGCATATCACAATATATGATGGTATGTCAAGATCAGGGTTCACGCCCATCACCCACCTGGACTGTGCAAACACTCGGTCATACATCTGTCTTTCCTGGTCGGACAGCTTCAGCTCGTGTGTTCTACTGGACTTATCTGGTAAAGGCACCTGTCATACACATATGTATACCATATTACACAGAACACTGGACTTATCTGGTAGAGGCACCTGTCATACACATATGTATACCATATTACACAGAACACTGGACTTATCTGGTAGAGGCACCTGTCACACACATATGTATACCATATTACATAGAACACTGGACTTATATGGTAGAGGCACCTGTCATACACATATGTATACCATATTACACAGAACACTGGACTTATCTGGTAGAGGCACCTGTCATACACATATGTATACCATATTACACAGAACACTGGACTTATCTGGTAGAGGCACCTGTCATACACACATGTATACCATATTACATAGAACACTGGACTTATCTGGTAGAGGCACCTGTCATACACATATGTATACCATATTACACAGAACACTGAACTTATCTGGTAGAGGCACCTGTCATACACATAGGTATACCATATTACACAGAACACTGGACTTATCTGGTAGAGGCACCTGTCATACACATATGTATACCATATTACTCAGAACACTGAACTTATCTGGTAGTGGCACCTGTCATACACACATGTATACCATATTACACAGAACACTGGACTTATCTGGTAGAGGCACCTGTCATACACATATGTATACCATATTACACAGAACACTGGACTTATCTGGTAGAGGCACCTGTCATACACATATGTATACGATATTACATAATTCACACAATCATAATTATACAATCCACTGTCATACACACATGTATACCATATTACACAGAACACTGGACTTATCTGGTAGAGGCACCTGTCATACACATATGTATACCATATTACATAGAACACTGGACTTATCTGGTAGAGGCACCTGTCATACACATATGTATACGATATTACATAATTCACACAATCATAATTATACAATCCAATCAGTCTTCTGCCGTGGTTGGGATACCCACAGTAAATATATTTACTGTTGTGACATGATAAACAAAAATCAAGATGATGTACCGTTATATTATATGGCATAGTGGTAGTCACATGATGATGTGATGTCAACTTCATAGAAAAAAAAAGCACGAAGGTAAACCTGCAGCAGAGCAACCAATTTTACCATGCTCACCAAACCATGAAAAATCTAAGCACCCCCAAAACAGATGGAAGGGCATTAAAAAACAACTCTGGGCTTCAATAGTGTTCCTTTTCTTTAAACTAAAACCATCACTAAGTGTTCTTAGGTACACATGTCACCTGCTTAAGTGTGACGGAAAAAGTGTGAAAGACAGATGGACAGACTGACAGACAGATGAACAGCCAGACAACAGAAAAGTGATCAATATGTATCAACACTGCTTACAGTAAGCAGTATTGACACATACTGATCACTTTTCTGTCGTCTGTCAAGTTACAGCATGTGACACAATAATGATTACTACTCCTACAGTCCACCTTGTCTTCATGTAATGGGAGTGTAGGACGGGACAGGACGGGACATAATGTGAGCGTGATTCCAATATAGCCTCCACTTCTGTTAAGTGAGTGTAAAACAATAACAAGAGCTGTCAGAGGACAGCACGCTCGACTATTCAAAATGCTTGTTGGTAAATCAAATGAAATCTATTTAAATTCTTGCCCTTCATAGTAATAGTAAAAAATGATATACCTTGATAGTCTGATACCCCTTGATATATTTATGATGTCTAAAATCAATCCCATGCCTAGTTACTGAGACATAAGCACAATAACACTGTGCATGCAAAACTTAAACCAAAAATCCAAGTTAGAAAAGGACCATAATTTGCATCAGTCCAAAAGTTATCCTCCTGTTTTCTGATGCCCTTGAAGACACACCTTAACTTTCTAGTCAATTCCACAAGCAATTTCTGGGATATAAGCTGGATAGTAGCTTGAATGCAAAAATTTAACCATAATTCTAAGTTAAAAGGGGGTCATAATTTTTAATTTATTCCATCAAGTGTTATCTTCCTTTATAGTATGATACCCCTAAACATATTAAAGATGTTTCAAATCAATCGCATGCTTGATACTGAGATATAAGCATGAGAGTATCTTGCATGCAAAACTTTAACCAAAATTTCTAAGTTAAAAAGGGGCCATAATTTGTAATATATTCCATCAAGAGTTATCTACCTTGGTTGTATGATGCCCCTAAACATATTCATAAACTTTCAAGTCAATACCATGAATGGTTATTGAGATACAAACTAGATAGTAGCTTGCACGCAAAACTTTAACCAAATTTCTAAGTTAAACATGGGCCATTATTCATATTAAATTCAGTCAAGAGTTATCTACCTTGGTTGTCTGATGCCCCTGAACATATTTATAAACTTTCAAGTCAATACCATAAATGGTTATTGAGATATAAGGTTGATAGTAACTTGCACGCAAAACTTTAACCAAAAGCTGCAACGCCAACGCCGACGCCGACGTGACTACAATAGCTCTCATATTCTACGAATAGTCGAGCTAAAAACAGGTCTACATGACCCACACAACTTCTAAGTGTTGACACAACAATACAGTATTTCTTACCAGTGGTTTGCCGCTGGTGGTTGTCTGAGACTTGGTCCGCCGCAGTAACAGTGTCTTCACCAGCACATTCAGTCTGCTCTCGCCCCTCACTGTAATCATGTTTCTAATTGTAATTATTGTGCTGGAGTCTACCGTTAACACAATAATTATCCAGTCATAGCAATGTCCAGTTAATTACAGGTGAACAAAGACCCAGAATGCATGAATGCACCTGGGCAGAACCACAAACCTATTGACGCCAGCAAGAGCCTTCCTCATATGAAAAATCTAAGTGACCTTGCCAGGACTCGAACCCACAACCCTGAGGGGTTAAGTAATAGTAAGTCAGCACTAAAACCATTCAGCCACAGAGCCCGCTGCCTCCAAATGTAACATGTTTTTAAGGACACACCCAAGTTTCCTATATTTTCAGTCATTTAGAGCCCTTTGTGTATATGAGACAGGAATGTCTCGGGTGAGAATCAAAACCATGTACACTCTAACTATTTGGCCACCAGGCTTGAATTCCACCAACAATACTTAGCGCTAAGTAATACTTTTAATACCTAATTCTTAAACTAAGTAGATACACACCGTATATACTTATATCTACTTAGTTGGTTTTGATTCTCACCCGCGACATTCCTGTCTCATATACACAAAGGGCTCTAAATGACTGAAAATATAGGAAACTTGGGTGTGTCCTTATAAACATGTTACATTTGGAGGCAGTGGGCTCTGTGGCTGAATGGTTTTAGTGCTGACTTACTATTACTTAAACCAGGACAGGGTCACTTAACAGATTAAAATCTATAAATAACAGGTCATCTAGCAGTTTTGATGGCAATTCTCCAGGTTGACCATGGTCGGAACATATTTTCACAAAATCTTGGGTGAAGCTCTCATTTCTGCTAGTGATTTATTTACATTTGAGAACACATGTCAACAGTAGCAAATCTTAAGGCATAGAATTCCATAAAGTTATTTTATTTGAACAATTGTTGTACAATTGCAAATTAATCAACAAATGTTAACTTCTTTTAAACATTTTTTTATTGTAACTAACTATCGAAAATAATTCTTTTTAAAATAGCAAAAGCTTCCCTCCACTAATGCTACCATATTTTGCTGACTCACCATTTCCTGTGTCCACCTGTTTTTTCCAAACCTTGTATTCATCAAATGGGGAACATCGCAGGAATCTGATAGACAAACATACACACCATAGTAACTGCTTGTTTTGAATTAACTCTACAACTGTAAACTAGAGCTATCACTGTAGGTAATGACCCTCCTTCCACTCCACATTTAAAGCAGCCAGACTCAACAGTATGAAACAATATTTTACTTTTTTTTTTAAAGTAGGATGTTATAATATGACAACACACATGTTTTCTAGATGTAAGTGTGACCAATGCTCATGTAGGCACTCCCTTCAACAAATGGATATTGTTTATTCAGTTTGAAAACATGCAATAGAATTAAGTCAGCCATTACCTCTTCATTTATATCAGAATAAATATCATGTAACAAATCAAGATAAATTAGATCAGCAATCAAATGGCTGATATTATTCAGAGACTGGAAAAGGAGGGAGCTTTGTGCTATAGTCACATTTAAACAGAAATGTTAAAAGATAATATTAAAAACAATTTGTAAAAAAAAAGATTAAAAAAAAAAAAAAAAGATTTCACATTAAAATATATTTCCTGATCAATACCTAAGCAGGGAATACATATCCAAAAGGTCGTTCTGGATGGGTGTGCCCGTGAGAGCCCATCTGAAGCCCGCCCTCAGTCTACAGACAGCCCGAGACTGCTGGCTCTTGTGGTTCTTGATGTTGTGCCCCTCGTCCAGGATGATCCTCTCCCAGGCGATCCTCATGATGTTAGGCTCATCAGTAACAGACTTGGCTCCTTCACCCTCCTGTAGTGTCGTCAAGGAGATATCAACGACAATAACAAATCTATAGGTGTATTGTTATGAAGGAGTTAGTAGTCCATGTCAGCCTAAAATAATTTACAATTACCCAAATCTGATTCATTTAAGAGAGTAGGGTAGGGATTCCTACAAGAAAGAGTGAACAGAAGAAGTCTTCACAAAAGTGTGCAGAATGACCAAATTACCATTGACTTCGTCGAACCATCTAAAAAGGGCTTTGACTTACTTTTTAACTTACTTTTTAAATTTAAAGAAATTAATTTACATGCTAAAACAAGCGCCACACCATGATATAAATGAAGTTACCTTCGGGCGTATAAAAATCATTGAGAAAGTTCTCAACCATCAACATTTTAAGTTGAAGAAAATGTCAATTTAATAACCTACATGGTAGACAATATCAAAAACTATGATTAACAGATATATAAAGTAATACTCATCAGACTAGTTTGGCTACTAGGTATATGAAGTAAACAACCAACAGTAATGTTTTTAGTACCTGTTATCTCTCATAGCCCTTTCCCTCATATAGACTCACTCAATTGGTACCCCATAAAGCCTGATCTGCAGAAAACCACAGTTAAACCTTACCTAATTTAACTAGAACTGTCGCCTAAGGGCTTACTAATACCCCCCCCGCAAGTGTTTTTGTCAAACATGGCTTTGGAGCATGAAATCAGAATTCTTGTATGCAACACTCCATCTTAATATACAGAGGACATATGTGCCAACTACCTAGAAATCTAGTTATCCTATGTTTTACATACATATGGGTATATGTATGTCTATGGATCAATAACAGTAAGATTCACTGAAATCCATCAATGGAAGAAAATTGTAAAACAAATACCATCAAAGGGAAAAAACCCTAAAAAACGCACAATGTAAGGTTAATGACAGCAAGTTTCATTGAAATCCCTCCAGTAGTTTAGGAGGAGTAGTCTGCAGAAAATTGTAAAGCAAAAATCATCAAAGGGGCATAACTATAAAAAAGGGAGGTAATCCAATGGGAGGAGTAGTCTGCAGAAAATTGAAAAAAAAAAAAGGGGAAAGGGAGGTAATCCAATGTTATATAACTAACACATGCTTCTACAATGTCTAAGGATGAATGGCAGCAAGTTTCATCAAAATCCTTCCAGTAGTTTAGGCGAAGTAGTCCGCAGAAGTTTGTAATGCAAAAATCATCAAAGGGGCATAACTTGGAAAATAGGGGAGGTAACCAAATGATATATAGATAACGCGCTTATACAATGTCTAAGGATCACTGCCAGCAAGTTTCATCAAAATCCTTCCAGTAGTTTAGAAGGAGTAGTCCGCAGAAGTTTGTAATGCAAAAATCATCAAAGGGGCATAAATTGGTAAATAGGGGAGGTAACCAAATGATATATAGATAACGCGCTTATACAATGTCTAAGGATCATTGCCAGCAAGTTTCATCAAAATCCTTCCAGTAGTTTAGAAGGAGTAGTCCGCAGAAGTTTGTAATGCAAAAATCATCAAAGGGGCATAACTTGGTAAATAGGGGAGGTAACTCAATGCTATATAGATAACGCGCTGCTACAATGTCTAAGGATCATTGACAGCAAGTATCATTAAAATCCTTCCAGTAGTTTAGGCGGAGTAGTCCGCAGAAGTTTGTAATGCAAAAATCATCAAAGGGGCATAACTTGGTAAATAGGGGAGGTAACTCAATGCTATATAGATAACGCGCTAATACAATGTCTAAGGACATTGCAGCAAGTTTCATCAAAATCCTTCCAGAAGTTTAGGAGGAGTAGTCCGCAGAATTTTGTGTTACATAGACGGCACGGACAGACGGACGACAGACGACGGACGGACGGACAACCTGATTCAGTTATACCACCCCTAATCTTCGTATTGGCGTGGGGGTATTTAATTAAAAATCTCATTTTCCTGACACTGAGGGAAGTAGAGCGAACAGCATAAAACCTGATCAGCCTGCGAGTTACTCGCAGGCTGATCTGGTTTTATGCTGTTCGCATAGGTCTTTTCATGGTTTCCTCTATGAGGGAAAGGGATAGACACAGACAGTATGAGGAAGTTGACTGATACTGAGCATGCAAGTGTCTAGCTAGAAACAACTAGAACAACCACTAAAGGTGATTAATACCCCCATATTCAACCTTGTCTTCATGTTGTGTGTGTGAAGGGACAGGACCTGATGAGCATGATTCCAATATATCCAACCACTTCAGTAAAGTGGGGGTTTAACAAAATGGACACAAAGTTCCTCTCCAGAATTCTGACACTAAGTCAATTCTTCATGAAATACCCACCTGTCCGTTGTCGGATTTTTCTTCTGTGTCCTCATCCTTGACGGGGTTCTCCCCGTTCTTGTCTTTGTCATCCAACACAACCTCTTTGGCAACCAAGTTGTATGTCGTCAACACGACGTCATGCCCTGCCAACCTTCATAACATATCTCTCACCATTAGAATATTCTCACACTTTTTTTTTCCAGTATTTCTTTTAATACTTCAATTATTAATTTTTAACCAAATATTCATCAATAACTTTTGCTACAATTTCAGAAACATTTTTCTTTTAACTTTTTCAGCATTTTTTTTTTTCAAAACAGTCATTTTCTTGGAAGTTTAATTACCTTTACCTTTTAATTACCCCCCCCCCCCCCCAATCCCCTCAAGAAGCACAGGTATAACAGGCAATTATTTTATTACAGAAACTTACCTGAGACTAGTAAAATGCTTTTTGAGCATTTCAAAACTTAAATTTTAAATAGTATGGATTCCTACATGAGCTTGAGCATTCAGAATCTTAATTTTGGTGAAGTCAGAAAATAAAACAGGCATTTGTATGATTTATGGATGACTCACTTGAGAATGTTTCTCTCCCGGTTAGGCCCATGGTACATACAGACACGCAGCAGCCCTGGCTTACACCTGCGTTCTATCTCCGTCCGCCACTGGTGGATCAGTGAGGCAGGACATACAACTAGCGTCGCATCCGACTTGACTATAGACTTGCCCACTGAAACGTACACACATTTTGAACATAAAGTTTACAGAGGTACTCCATCTAATGGAATCACCTTCTATTAAATCAAATTTCACTGAATTTGTATTTAAAACTATTTTATAGATTCATATTCTTGAAAACATAACTCCAAATATTAAATGATTTTTTTCATGTGGCTGATAATTGTTGACCTTACATGAAATCTACCAAAAAAATTAGTCCCTATGAAAATAAATGAATTTAAAGTATCTGTATAAGTGGGAAATACATGCAAAAATGATATATCAAGTGACGCTGCTTAAAGGTTCTACAATTCTGGTCTGAACCATAGTTAGAGAAAAGATATTCTAGCTGTTTATGTTCATTTTCATAATTTGTTTGCTTGGATAAAAAGTCCCACTAACAGAATTTCAGTCATTTAGAATTTTTGACAACATGAAACAGATAAAGTTGCTTACAAATCTAGCTGAAAGATCCCTTTAAACACAGAATCAACTACAGCTATCACTGACAAAAATTAAAACACCTGCACTCAACAATATAAGATATTTAATGTTTGATAGAGAAATGTTCCTATATAGCCTCAACTTCATTTTGGGATGGGGGGAATATAACAGCCACCAATTTATTCTACATCTCATACTTTTCTCCAACTGTTTATCTCGGCTAAGCCAGGCCTGCTTTTCCTCTTCAGTGCCATTTTTCTTCAGTTTCTTCTGTTTCAGGATCAGTGAGATCATAGTCAACGTCTTTCCAAGACCCATATCATCAGCTATAACATAGAATATTATTGTATCATCCACTGCACCATACATAGATCATATACTGGTACACATCTGTTCTGTGTTACACAAAATATTTTGAACTGAGATTTTCCTCAACTCAAGAATTCTGTATCACTACCAATATACCAGTAAAATTTTGGAAAAGAAGGAAAAAAAATGACCATTTTCTGTTAAATGCATGCTAAATATAAGTGCATGCAAATAATTACATGTCAGCAAAATTTCTATCCCCCCACATTCATACATCTTCCCCCGCCTTGTCATAAACCATGTTGCTTCAGCAACTGGGACAGGAGGGACAGTCACATTTCAATAGGAATCACCACATTGAAATATTATAAGATATAACTTTGATTAAACAAATGTCGAATACATTTTTATATATTTTTCCCAGTCCTTGCTGATTCACAACTTGATGCACCTCTTTGGAATACTTATACTCTGTCCTTTTTTAAATCCTGGCAGAAACACTGTAAAGAGCCCTCAAACTGTACAAAAATAATCAAGGATATAAAAGCTGACCATCCTACCAAGAATGCCACCAGCTGGTGTTTGTCTCTCCCGCCATGACAACCAGGCCAGGGCCTGTCTCTGGTGAATCATGAGGCTGACCAGCAAGCCCTTGGGGTCCTCCAATTCAACCGTGGGGGCTGGGATTGTCTCCAGCTGTCTGCAGCACAAACATTGGCAGGACTTTTGATTTTTTAGCCAAAGAGCAATTTACATGAAATATCAAATTTGCTTATTACTTATACAACATGAATTATGAAAGATTTTATAGATTTATGCAATATTCATTAATTTATCACTAGTCCTTCCCGACTTTGAAACAGTAAAATCAAGAAAAATACCATGAAATGTCCCGTTTCATTACTTGCCCTGAACTGATGTTCACTCGCCATGGCAAGCAGGTAAGTGGAATTTTACACTCCTGGATAACATTTTACAAATTTATTCAGCAAATTTAACATGAACAAATGAAGAAACCCCTGCTGCAACATCTTGACTAAAAAATATGAAAATATATGAATAAAAATAAAATAAATGGAAGCCTAAGAGCCAGAAACTAACAGAATTTTAAATAATCCTGTGTGACCAGACCATTTAATCTACACAAGGGGTGCTAAGAGCCATTACTCCCTTACATTCCTCTTTGATAATGAATACCAAATAAATCATTTTATTCAATAAATCATAACCCCGATAAAGACTTATCATTCAAGAGGAACAAAACCTGTAATGCCAAATAAGCCCCAATTTCACTTTGTGAAGATGTCATTGTCACCCATTGCTGGGGGTGAAGGTCACATACTTGTGTAGCCTATCTATAGCCTCCTTGGTGACACTGCCCACCTCTCTCAGTCTGGACGCGGTCATCCTCCCTCCATATAGCTGCATGGCCTGCGGGTTGACTGCAAAAAACACACATACATACTTCTATATCCAGGGTTTTCCCTTGATTTTTTTAAATGGGGGTCAAATTACCAACCCTTTGAAATATAGATATGTGGCAGATTTTCAATTAGTTGGGTGTTATATGGACAATTTGAGTCCTGTAACGTGATCCTGAATTGTTGTCTGTAGATTATCTTCACCATTCTTTGTACAATAACTATGAGGTTCAGCTTTTCTGAACTATATGGGTATAAAAAAACACAAGATATTAAAACACAATCAGTACATTCCTAAAAAATCAAGGATTGTGTGCCTCTTCTAATTTAGTGAATATTGTATATATAATCATTTATTTGAAAACAAAAAACACAAGTGCGTGTCTACCTGCATACATCTGCTGCAGGATGTGTGGGGGTATCTGGGATACGTGGGGGAGCAGTGTCGTCTGCTTCAAGTTCTCCGGGTTGTGAGGGCGGTGGTGACCCCCAACCACACCAGCCACTGTAAACATAGAGACAACATAGGACTAAGGAAGGACATAAACAATCACATACGTCCAAAATTTGTTTATTTAATAAGTTTAAGTTCCCTCGACAGCATTTCAGTCATTTGGAGACTTTCTCTACTTGAGACAGATATAGTGCTGCCACACTTGCAGTATCACACAGCAGACATGTTGTAAGATACCACACCCAGTCACATTATCCTGACACTGGACCAACAAGTCCTGGAACTACCCTTACGTGCTCAGCACCAAGCAAACTATCTGTACTGTGTTGTTAATAAAGTGACTACTGATTCTGACAAGTGCTGCTATATTTGCTGTTTTTCCTCATGTTGTACCCCATGTACACTGTATTTAGAGAGTAAGAACTCAAGCCAATTGTAGAACACACAACAAATTTGGGGATGGAAAAAACCATATGCAGCGATGAAAGAATGCTAGTTAACCCTTTCCCTCATACAGACTCATTTTGACGCACTCAATAGTACCACATAAAGCCTGATCTGCAGAAAACCACAGTTAAACCTTACCAAATTTAATTACAAAATCCTCATTTCTAGACCACTGAGGAGCAGCGAACAGCATAAAACCTGATCAGCCTGCGAGTTACTCGCAGGCTGATCTGGTTTTAGGCTGTTCGCATAGGTCTTTTCATGGTGTCCTCTATGAGGGAAGGGGTTAAGTAACCTAAAATGGCAACTTTAACAAAAATTACAAATGACCCAAAAAAGTTTTTATGGATAAAATGAGTACATGAGTGCCCTGGATGCTGGGGTTTTAGACAGCGATAATGTTTCTCCCAAGCAAGATACTAGTCTTAATAAGAAACTAGCAACAGCTGAGAAAAACTCACAAGATTTGTGTTTGTTTTGTTATGAGCTACCGGTATAGGAAATTATTGTATTTTATCTCCAAAACAGTACCTATTTCATTTTGATGTTATAAATAGTATGTTACGTTTGCATTTTCCTGTTTTTTACGTTAAGTTAATATGATGATGTCATTTCCATTGTAAATGTTAAAATTTATTGTTATCATGATGAGGGTGCTAGCTTAAACATTGATATAATAACAATATAAAAATGTTCAACATGTTGTTGATTTTCCCACATTATTTCTTTTGCATCTTAAGGCAAGTATATTATGCTGTCCATAAGAAACCTAAAATTTTACAAGCATGACATTTTGTCATTTTTACCTGGCTGGGTGCTTGTGCTGCCATCTGGGTAGATCTTGATCACCTGGGGTACACGAGGGGGAGCAGACTCAACTTTGTTACCTAGGCAACCAAGTGAATCAGAAACATACTTTAATACAATAAACAAAAGGAAACAGAAATCATATATATGGCCTGTATTTTACAGACCTTCTCAAACTGACATTTTGATCAACTCAAAATTTTAAACATCTAGTACTCCCTTATTTATTGACCTAGAGAATTTTATTTATGGCATACTCACTGTCATAGCATGCTCTAAAGGAAAATATATTTCTTTAAAGTTTCAATTTTGATGTGAAACAGAAATAACAAGCTATGTTTGAATGAAAGACATGCCCCCCACCCTCCTGTAGGTGGAGGGACTTCAGTGTTATGGTCAATGTTAAAGTTTTGTGACAAACAGAGACCAAAAACAATATGACATGATCTATCGATCCGGGGGCCATAAAACAACTTTTTGATTCTCAGTTTGAGATGTTTTGAAAATGATGGCCTGAATTAAACCTAACAGTGATGATGATAAGTACATTGACAACCCAAACTTGAGGCCATCATAGAAAAACATGTATTTCTTATAAAATGGAATGTGATGTGATGGGACAGGACAACATGCCAGATTCTTAACAGCTCTTGCTGGAGTATATCTATAACAAGAGCTGTCAGAAGACAGCACGCTCGACTATTCAAAATGCTTGTTGATAAATCAATTGAAATCTATTTCAATTCTTGCCCTTCACATACCCTGTACATAATAATAGTCAAAAATGATATACCTTGATAGTCTGATACCCCTTAATATTTTTATGATGTCTAAAATCAATCCCATGCCTGGATAATGAGATATAAGCATGAGAGTATCTTGCATGCAAAACTTTAACCAAAATTTCTAAGTTAAAAAGGGGCCATAATTTGTAACATATTCTATCAAGAGTTATCTACTTTGGTTGTCTGATGCCCCTAAACATATTCCTAAACTTTCAAGTCAATACCATGAATGCTTATCGAGATACAAACTAGATAGTAGCTTGCACGCAAAACTTTAACCAAATTTTCTATTGCATGCAAACTTTAACCAAAATTTCAAAGTTAAAAAGGGGCCATAATTCATATGAAATTCAGTCAAGATGCCCCTGAACATATTTATCAAGTTTCAAGTCAATA
This sequence comes from Solen grandis, assembly GCA_021229015.1. NCBI lineage: Eukaryota > Metazoa > Mollusca > Bivalvia > Adapedonta > Solenidae > Solen > Solen grandis. Next base: position 5,902,062 of record CM037785.1, read on the forward strand.
CCATAAACGGTTATTGAGATATAAGGTTGATAGTAACTTGCACGCAAAACTTTAACCAAAAGCTGCAACGCCAACGCCAGAGTGACTACAATAGCTCTCATATTCTTCCAATAAATCAAGTCACAATTGTTAATTTACCTTCAGTTTTAACAGCTGTATTTAGCTTTGCAAGTTTTTCATTGATAGTTTTGGTAAGGTCCTGTAGATTTTGCTTCAGACTCTCCATGTTCTTGCGTAGTCTCTCTCCCTTGTCTGGGAGCTCAGACATCTTGACTGTGGCTATAACTGCCTATAAATACATGTCAACATAGTAACCATCTAAGTACAAATCAATACAAAACAGTTGCAATATACATTTTAACTCATTATTTGGAAATAAACTTGATTCTTCAAATTCTAAGCTTATATCAAATAAAACATGAAGTAAATTCATTAACTTATTGTTAAAATATTTATGAAAATTCATTAATATCAAAAGAGGAATACAATTTTATTTAAATGACACATTTTTTTCTAATTTCCGCAGAATAAAATCCATTCACAATTTGAGAGAGAAAACATGCAGAATTATCAACCATTACACATATTTACAACTACAAATACCCAGTAACAATTATACTGTTTGTGTTCCCACAGATTCTTACTGATGTGTTTCTCTATTAATATAAAGATGCTATAAGGAAATAGAACCCTTGCAATATACATGTAAAAAAATAAGATCTTAAACATAACACCACACCAACTTGAATACAGTAGTAGTAATTAGTATTTAAACAATTAAAGAGAAGTCTGATTAAGTAAAACATTAAAACTGCATTAGTCCAAGGTTCTGAGTTACATGCCTAATTTGAGGACTACTCCCAAGGGACTACATTCTTTTACACCACAGAAATGATCAGGGAAAAATTAAAGGCTTGGAAAATATTTTCAGTTTTCCAACCGATAATCTGAACAATTCATCTCCACCACTCATTATCAGTCTTTGTATATTGCAATCTTACTGTAAATCTTTCCCTCTTAGAGCACAATTTCAAAGATTGTATCTTCACCTTATAGTACATACCTTTTGTTTTTCAAACAATCTTGACAACTCATTTCTTCTCTTAACGTCTTCCTCCAGGGACTTACGGAGAACTTCAGAAGCCGGGCGGAAGTCTGACTGTTTCTGGTCAGACATTGAGCTGGAACTTCCAGACTGGGCCCTCATCTGTGTCCACTGCTGTGACTGGTTCCCTGACGCAGGAATTTTCTGGACTGGTTCCTTATTTAAGGAGTCAAAGGATGCCATAGGCTGCTTTGACTGGAAAGCTGTTATATTTTTCACTGGTTGCTTCTGTGTCACAGATTGAGGGTTGGGACTTTCCTCGTCCTCCGTCAGATCAATGACTTCTGGGGAGGGAAGACTAGATTTAGGGGTTTTGTCTGAAGAAGGTATATCTGGACTTTTGTTTGATCCACCTGATTTGATTCTTATCCTTTCTGACAATGGGAGGTCTGAGAGATTTGATCTTGCAGCAGATCCTAGAGAACTGGCAGATTTACTTTCTTTCATTCCAATTTTCTCACTCTTTTCTGCACAGTCTGAAGAACTCACAACTTTCTTCAATTTCAACTTGTTTTTACCATCCTGGACATCATTCTTATCCAAACTTCTTTCTGTGGACTTTGATTCCTTAACACAACCACTTTTGATAAGTTTTCCAGATGTTTCGTCCAGGTATTCCTCAGGCTGATCAATACTCAAATCGGCAAGATTTTGACTTATATCAGCTAGATCATCACTTTTGTCTCTCTCCCTTGTATCATCACATGGACGGATATCTGCCTCTTCGTCAATACTCATCTCCCTTAACTTTGGTAGATGATCATCCAGTTTATCAGTTGACTGACTTTGTGGTTGAACCAGATTTTCATCAGGTTTCTGTGGGCTCTTGGATTTTGCTCTTTCTCTGTACTGGGCTAGGGTTATCTTCTGCTTTGGTTTCTGGTCCTCTGCAGCCACTTTCACACCAACAGAAGACTTACTAACACTTGATTCTGCAGGCTTCATGATTTTGATTTCCACCAGCTTTTGCTTATAGTTAAGATCCTGTAATGGCTTAGCGACACTTGGCTGAAATAAAATAAAATAAGTACATCCTATAGTACATAAATATCAATTCATTTTACTTAATATTACCAAACAAATGGTCAACATTTTCAGTCAAAACACAGTATTGGTCCAGAAAGTGTCTCACTAAGCAAAAATGAAGGACACTG
>CM037785.1:5904420-5954420 GCA_021229015.1 Solen grandis
TATTTGACTTTTTACATTGCTCATGACGTATCATCTTAGAACTAGGCTTTGTTTTGAAAATATTGTTCATATGATTTTTTGGTACTTTTACATTTGCTTGATAGCAGGTTACAGACACTACACCAATGTTATAACATGAAAGAAAAGATCAAGAGACATACATAATAAATAAATTTTAAGAGGGAAAAAAAATGTTAGACTGAATTTTGCATAAATTGACTCTAACAATAGTAACAGATTGCATTATGTGACTTTTACAATTTGTAGTTACATATCAATGCTTAAAAGACATTTTCTGAATAAAATGAACCATACTGAAAGACAACTATGCAGTTTCAATAATTTAGTTGCATAGTTTTTTCATAAATATTCATTGCAAAAATGCTCCTTAAATCTGGTCCAATTGTTCATGTAGTGTCACTCTTTCTGATGCAAAATTCTCATTTATCTCAATTGTCATAAAGAGGAAACTTTGCCTACTTGATGCTTACATTAAAAGACATAAAATATAGACGTGAAATAATTCTGAGATGCAGTACTTTGAAAAGTTTGCTTCAAAAGAGGAATGTCATGGTTAAGAACACATCAAAAAATTGCATTTTTGTCCCTGACTAAAATATTTTGCTATGCAAGCATTGGAATATTAACTGTATGAAATGCAATATGTATTTTTGTTACCATTGATCTTTGATAAAGTATGAAAAAAAAATTAACTTCATAAAAATTTTTCTATTGTCATTGGTATATTACATGTCCTTTTAGCAGTTTTTAGCAAAAACAATGCCATTAGGAATTTGAGAAGAAAATCCATAATTTTCAACCAACCACTTTAAGATGCAAAATGTACAGTAAATATGCCTCTTTAAGACTGCAAAATATTCTTTAACATTGTCCTAGAGGAAATATTAATTACTTGAACTTTAAGTCAATATTTTTCAAAGTGAGACAGAATAACGCTTAAAAAATGGCATTTTTGGAGCACATTATAGGCATTACACTGGGAAAATACACAAGTATATAATGTACCTGTATCATGATTTTAGATATTCATCAAAATGATTTTATAATGAATGAATACATGAATACCTTTACAACATTACTGCTATGCCTTCCACGGGAGGAGTAATCATTTTCATCGGACTGCATGTTTCAGTTTGCTGGAAGGGTTCATGAGATGATAAAATGGATGAAATGATAAAAATAAATAATGAAATGTTTTATTCCTGGTCATTTGATGGTGGTGAAAAAATAGCAAACATGCTAATTTAACCACAGACATATGCAGCACAGTGATTTAACTAACTACAGTGCAAAAACTGGAATAACACAACATAGAATTAAAGTCCACCTCATCAGCTAAGTACTTGGCATTACAATCACTAGTGATTTAAACTGGTCACAACATATTCAAAACATAACCTTTAAGGCAACCTCTTCCTTCCGTTTTATTCAGCAAAATGTGAAAACTGAGAACAAAAAGGTCAAACAAGCCGCATGCAACACTTATGTCTGCCCCTAACTAGAATACTGTTCTACAGTGTGGCACCCATAGCAGGAATCATTAACCTATAATCTTAAACGTGTCCAAAGGTCAGCAGCTAGGTATGTAATCGGTCACACGACTTACCGAAATACCAAAATACTTCCGAAAAACCGGAATACCCTAGATAATTGGGATAGCCATATACTGTAGGCTTAATTATGTCAGAATGCTATATTAAGATCAATGGCTTTATGCTTATTTGTTTATGAATGTATTATTTTTTTTTACTTATTTCTATTTAAATGGCCAATTCGAGATTTCCGTATTAACCGAAATTTCATCGCTTCAATCCTCTCTCGCCAATATATCCTAATGAATTTATAAAATTGCTCAAAATTTTGTATTGCTTGTATTTAGTATGTGATATTATCAAAAGCTATATTAAAGTATTACGTCCTGAATTATCGATGAAACAGAACTGACGACTGGTATTCCTGTAGGAAATTGCTAGTCTGCGGAACCCTCCCTAGACGACGACCATGTATATTTTTATTTGATTATGTGCTTGTTTAATTTAGTTAAAAATTGATTTTGTTTGCGGGTGTTTATAGACTAACTGACGACCCCCCCCCTGAAATACTCCTGAATGAGAAATGAATTGCGATAAGTGAAATAAATGATATGGCTAGTTTTCGGTAACGATAAATTATATCACACCCACGAGAAGAGAGAAAAAAAACTGACAATTATCTCAATCATAAAGCACTATACAATAATATATATATATATTAAATATTTAATATTCAATATATATTCAAAATGCTTTATAAGTAAAATACATGGAAACATACAAACATATCCGCATTGCAGAAATACTACCGAATACCCCTAAACAGTATTATCCTTCAATGTATAAATATAATTACATGTAGATAGAAATAGAAATAAGATACTGAACATAGTGCTTCTAACATAATAATGATTGAATATTTTTAGATATTGATTTTGTGTTCTTACCTGCAATTGCCGTTTGAACCGCTCTTTATGTTCAGAAATATAGTTTAATTAGTAATTCTTATTAATGTTCACAATATTTTATTTTACAAAATTAACACAATGACATTTTGTCTTTCAAACTAATTATCATTTTGGAGTTTGTAAACTATACTTATTTTGCTTCAATTGGCTCATAAAAAAGAAAAGTTGAAACACACACACACACACACACAAAACAACTGAATAAACATTAAAAACATCATAAAGCCATTGATTCCTCATAACATAGCATTCTAACACTTATTAAGCCCTACAATATATGGCTATCCCAATTATCTAGGGTATTCCGGTTTTTCGGAAGTATTTTGGTATTTCGGTAAGTCGTGTGACCCGTATGTAATGAATGATTACAACTATGCAAATAGTGTAACTGAAATGTTGAATATACTTTTGAATGGAAAACACTCCAGCACTGTAGGTTAAACAACTTCCTACTACTATTTTATAAGATAAGAGCCCAGACTGGCACAATTCACCACAGCTACTTGATCCCTACTAAAAATTTCAACTTCATGATCCCTCAGTCACATACTCAGTACTTTGCTAATTCCTACTTCCCTAGAACCATCCTTCTCTGGAATTCCCTCCCCCTAGCTCTGAAAGATAGCCCCAGCCTCAGTATCTTCACAGAGAGGCTGGCGGTGGTCAACACAGTTATCCTCTTCTGTCCTGTTTTAAACTGTAGCATACTGTCCTTTTATTTTTAACAACTGTCTCTCTGACTGCGCCGACCAGCAATAATCGGAAAACGATTGTTGGTCGTAATGATGCAGATAACCAGAAAAAAACATCTATAAATACCCCAATTTAAGATCAAATAATATATCAAACGGATTGAGGTATACTTACTTATTTTCTCTGGCATTCAATCTATGCGCATATAGGAGTGCAATGTCACCATATTGAATTAAAATTTTGGAATTCCTGAATGAAACCGAAAGTGATTCACTCGCGAAAACTCATGTTAAATCGAAAATTGATTGGAAAACAAAAGAATTATAGGCAGAACGTTAGTGATACACTCTCTTTAATACTAATTAACTTGGGAGGGATATAAAAAGCATCAATATACACAACTAATCTACGTAATGTGTTTATTTTTTTCTCATATTTACCATATGACATCATCCGTACTTTCAAATTGAAATCTCGCGCGACTTTGTTGTTCAGGTTAGGTCGTAATAATCATTGAATTATGTCGCTGTCGTCTTGAATCATTCCGTGCCATAGCTATAGCTTACTTTTTCGTTCTGGTACCATTTCATGATATACTGTACCATTAATTATTGTTCATATAATATCAAAATAAGAATATTTAATAAAATGATTGAATAAATAAATGTACAGGGTCGCTTTCAATATATTTACAAAAGTATTTCAGAACCGCGGCCTGCCACAACGGAAGCTCCACAGGGCTCTGTGTTGGGCCCAATATTGTTTTTGATGTTCAGCAACGATCTACCATTATATTTTAATGGTTGTTAGGCTTTTTTGTAGATGACGCAGCTGTGCATATGCATGACAAGAACTTAGATGTAATAAAAATCAAACTGCAATTAGCAAACGATGCAGTTTTGAACTGGCCAAAGACCTACCAGGTCTTTGAACTGGAGCGCAAATAATGATATGTTTCTCAATGCAGAAAAATCATCAAAAATGTTTGATTGGAACACGCAACAGACATACACATTTTTCAGATATAAGCTTACACATAGACAATACATCTATTACGAATGTTATATAAACAAAAGCTAACGTTACTAGAGGTTATTATCGATAATAAACTAACTTGGAACTCTCAAATTGATCAAATGGTTATACAGATTTCCCGTTAACTTACCCTCATGCAGTCAATATCATCATACGCGTTCCGTGAATGTTTCATGTAGAATTACAATGCCTATTTTTCCCCCTTGTTTGATTACGGGTCTTTGATATGGATCGGAGCAAGCTCAGTAAACCTTGTACAAATCAGTGAAAAAAATACAAAAAACAAGCAGCGCGTATTATTCTTAAAAAAAGGTCTCTCTACGCTGTCGGCTGCTGCCGATACGGTGTCTTGTCATATATCATATTGAAGTTCTTATGCTAACTTAAAAAGCATTGCATAATTCGGCTCCAACTTATATAACTTCGATGTTCAAGGAAACAGAGGCATCTGAGATCGGTATCTTGTGGAAAGTTATAATAGTTCTCAAATCTAATGGCTTATCATATAGTAAATCTTTTGCAGTTGTTGCCCAAAAGCTGTGGAACTCGCTTCCATTGAAAATACATAAATGCGAGTCAGCTGTGTCTTTCAACAGATGTTTAAAAATATACTTAATAGAACAAAGTTAGTGCATCGCCACAATTATGTATGGCTTTAATATGCATCTATTTTTTTTTATTTCCATACAATTCACACTTCTATAATGACAATTTTCCAATTAGATATTGCTTTTGAATCATTTATTCAGATTTCATCATCAAAATCATTTATTCATTGTATAAATTATTTAATGTAAAAAAAAATAAATATAATACCATTTTGATAACATACATTCATATGTTACGATATTTTGAATAATTTTCATCATCATTTATCATATGTTAGTGATATTTTTTCACTTTTAATACCTGCAAATTGTATTAATGTTAAGAGGACCATATGGAAGACTGGCATCGTCAACAATGTTATCCTATATAAATTTATTATTATTATAATGTTTATTGTTTTTTGCTGTTTTTTTTATTTGTTTCCGGTCTGATAGTAAGATCAATGTATCACAGGAAAAAACCCATTTCACTCTTATAGGAGGTGGTAATATTTTAAACTAAATGAGCCCAGTTAATACTATGATTATCCCAATATCTATTTAGACCACTAACAGAAGACAATTTTAACAAGTAAACTAACCCCTTAAAAGCAAGCGGGAAAAAAGAGACCATTTCAGTTTCAACATTATAATCTTTACGGGATATATAGGTCATACCCGGGGCCTGCATTTAATGCTGCATCACAGCGGGGCGGATCTTAATTTAATCCTAATCAGTCGGTCTTGGTCCCGTGTTCTCGAAAATACTTAAGTATGATCTCAAGCTCAAATCTGAGCATCATACTTAAATCTCCTTTGCATCGGACGTAGTTTGAGTCTGAGTATGAAAATCATACTTAAGTACCATTTTTCGTGATTTTCGAGAACACGGGTCTTGATGCAGTTTTCACAATATACTTTTGCAAACACACCTGGCCATTACCGTACAGTTTTGGACTCAGTCTAATGTATTTTAAAATCCCTGTCGTGGACTCTCGTGCACATTCCTTTTACTACTAACCCAGGGTATTTTTCTTTTTTCCATGTTCACTAATTTTCATATAGGTCCATTCTTTGTCTAACAATGGCTTTATCTCGAGAAAGGTGTCCTATTAATTTCAAGTTTCTTTTTTGCCCCCCCCCTTTCCCCTTTTAAACCCCAACGCTTGTAATAGAATATGGAGTTTTTAATAATATGTAATTTATCTTGAGATATTTCATTAAAAAAGCAAAAGCACATACATATATAAACAATTGATTATATAAATGTTTTATTTGTAAGGTATGGCTCTGAGGCCAACTGCTATTTAATGACAGGGTGATATGTTGAACTAAAATAAATCTCTATTTTTCAAAACAAATATATATTAATACTCATATTACATTTGTAAGTGAAGTAAATGTTTCTTTATTGTCGTGACATGTGTACAATAATACTCTGTAACAACACACACACACACACACACACACACACACACACACACACACACGTGTGTGTTATAATCATATACATAAATGTATAATGATAGGTAAACCGGCCCATTGAGCCTATATGTCACCGTTTTATCAAACTAATAACATATTAATGAACGGTGCAGAGATAATATGAATTAGTTACGAGAATATATATATATATATATATATATATATATATATATATATATTTTTTTTTTTTTTTTTTTTTTTTTTTTTTGAAAATATGCTTTTCAGGGTTAAAAACTTTGTCACTTTTCGTGGATATGTCTCCAGTAGGTAGGTAAATGAGTTGTTGGTGCTGATTGTCTATATTATTATCTGAGGTTATTGGTCCAAATATAGACTGTCTATGTACATGATTGTCTATATTATTATCTGAGGTTATTGGTCCAAATATAGACTGTCTATGTACATGATTGTCTATATTATTATCTGAGGTTATTGGTCCAAATATAGACTGTCTATGTACATGCTTGTCTATATTATTATCTGAGGTTATTGGTCCAAATATAGACTGTCTATGAACATGCTTGTCTATATTATTATCTGAGGTTATTGGTCCAAATATAGACTGTCTATGTACATGATTGTCTATATTATTATCTGAGGTTATTGGTCCAAATATAGACTGTCTATGTACATGATTGTCTATATTATTATCTGAGGTTATTGGTTCAAATATAGACTGTCTATGTACATGATTGTCTATATCATTATCTGAGGTTATTGGTCCAATATAGACTGTCTATGTACATGCTTCTCTATATTATTATCTGAGGTTATTGGTCCAAATATAGACTGTCTATGTACATGATTGCCTATATTATTATCTGAGGTTATTGTCCAAATATAGACTGTCTATGTACATGCTTCTCTATATTATTATCTGAAGTTATTAATCCAAATATAGACTGTCTATGTACATGATTGTCTATATTATTATCTGAAGTTATTGGTCCAATTATAGACTGTCTATGTACATGATTGTCTATATTATTATCTGAGGTTACTGGTCCAAATATAGACTGTCTATGTACATGCTTGTCTATATTATTATCTGAGGTTATTGGTCCAAATATAGACTGTCTATGTACATGCTTGTCTATATTATTATCTGAGGTTATTGGTCCAAATATAGACTGTCTATGTACATGCTTGTCTATATTATTATTTGAGGTTATTGGTCCAAATATAGACTGTCTATGTACATGATTGTCTATATTATTATTATCTGAGGTTATTGGTCCAAATATAGACTGTCTATGTACATGATTGTCTATATTATTATCTGAGGTTATTGGTCCAAATATAGACTGTCTATGTACATGATTGTCTATATTATTATCTGAGGTTATTGGTCCAAATATAGACTGTCTATGTACATGATTGTCTATATCATTATCTGAGGTTATTGGTCCAAATATAGACTGTCTATGTACATGATTGCCTATATTATTATCTGAGGTTATTGGTCCAAATATAGACTGTCTGTGTACATGATTGTCTATATTATTATCTGAGGTTATTGGTCCAAATATAGACTGTCTATGTACATGCTTGTCTATATTATTATCTGAGGTTATTGGTCCAAATATAGACTGTCTATGTACATGCTTCTCTATATTATTATCTGAGGTTATTAATCCAAATATAGACTGTCTATGTACATGCTTCTCTATATTATTATCTGAAGTTATTAATCCAAATATAGACTGTCTATGTACATGATTGTCTATATTATTATCTGAAGTTATTGGTCCAAATATAGACTGTCTATGTACATGATTGTCTATATTATTATCTGAAGTTATTGGTCCAAATATAGACTGTCTATGTTCATGATTGTCTATATTATTATCTGAAGTTATTGGTCCAAATATAGACTGTCTATGTACATGCTTGTCTATATTATTATCTGAGGTTACTGGTTCAAATATAGACTGTCTATGTACATGATTGTCTATATTATTATCTGAGGTTACTGGTCCAAATATAGACTGTCTATGTACATGCTTGTCTATATTATTATCTGAAGTTATTGGTCCAAATATAGACTGTCTATGTACATGCTTGTCTATATTATTATCTGAGGTTATTGGTCCAAATATAGACTGTCTATGTACATGCTTGTCTATATTATTATCTGAAGTTATTGGTCCAAATATAGACTGTCCATGTACATGCTTGTCTAGATTATTATCTGAGGTTATTGGTCCAAATATAGACTGTCTATGTACATGCTTGTCTATATTATTATCTGAGGTTATTGGTCCAAATATAGACTGTCTATGTACATGCTTGTCTATATTATTATCTGAGGTTATTAGTCCAAATATAGACTGTCTATGTACATGCTTGTCTATATTATTATCTGAGGTTATTGGTCCAAATATAGACTGTCTATGTACATGCTTGTCTATATTATTATCTGAGGTTATGGTCCAAAATATAGACTGTCTATGTACATGCTTGTCTATATTATTATCTGAGGTTATTGGTCCAAATATAGACTGTCTATGTGCATGCTTGTCTATATTATTATCTGAGGTTACTGGTCCAAATATAGACTGTCTATGTACATGATTGTCTATATTATTATCTGAGGTTACTGGTCCAAATATAGACTGTCTATGTACATGATTGTCTATATTATTATCTTATCTGAGGTTATTGGTCCAAATATAGACTGTCTATGTACATGCTTGTCTATATTATTATCTAAGGTTATTGGTCCAAATATAGACTGTCTATGTACATGATTGTCATATATCATTATCTGAGGTTATTGGTCCAAATATAGACTGTCTATGTACATGATTGTCTATATTATTATCTGAGGTTATTGGTCCAAATATAGACTGTCTATGTACATGATTGTCTATATTATTATCTGAGGTTATTGGTCCAAATATAGACTGTCTATGTACATGATTGTCTATATTATTATCTGAGGTTATTGGTCCAAATATAGACTGTCTATGTACATGATTGTCTATATTATTATCTGAGGTTATTGGTCCAAATATAGACTGTCTATGTACATGATTGTCTATATTATTATCTGAGGTTATTGGTCCAAATATAGACTGTCTATGTACATGATTGTCTATATTATTATCTGAGGTTATTGGTCCAAATATAGACTGTCTATGTACATGCTTGTCTATATTATTATCTGAGGTTATTGTCCAAATATAGACTGTCTATGTACATGCTTGTCTATATTATTATCTGAGGTTATTGGTCCAAATATAGACTGTCTATGTACATGATTGTCTATATTATTATCTGAACTTATTAATCCAAGAAGAGTGTCGGTGAGCTGCTATTCACCTGGACTAGACCGGTCTTGCATTCGAACCAATCCGTAAATTTAAATATCCGTAAATTTAAATATTAAAGGGCGCGTCAGAAACAGGACGAATGTGTTAGGTAGATACTCGTACCTCAATATAATTATGTCCCTTCAGGTGTTGATAAAAAGGTAAGTGTTTTTGTGTGTTACATTGGTTTGGTTTTCAGGCTTAAATAATGTTTAATTTCAAAATCAAATTACAGATCTAAAGTTCGGAAAAGTATACCTCACTTTGTCAGCAATCTGATTTCCAATCTGAGTAAGTAACCACACGTTTCTGTGTGTGTGTGTGTGTGTGTGTGTGTCCGTGCGGACGCTTGTCAGTATGTGCGTGAACATTTGTGTTTCTGTCTCTCAGATTGTTGGCCTATATGAATCTATTAAAAAAAAAAAAAAAAAAAAAAAAAAAAAAAAAAAAAAAAAAAAAAGAGAAAGAAAGAAAGGAAAAAAACTTTGCATTCAAACCAATCCGTAAATTTAAACAACCGTAAATTTAAATATAAAAGGGCGCACCAGAAACAGGACATGTTTTTTTTATAATAAAAAAAAACACAAAAAAACTTTTTTTCGCCTTAGAATTTATCCTGGTCACTCTGCCCCTTGGTGCATGACATTACGTCTTTCATAACCTCCTGGGACAGGGCTCTGACAAAGGGACATAACTAGGTCATCTCGACATGACAGATGGCTAAGAAAAAGATTAACTTATAAGGCCATGCCTGCTAGCCACATTTCTTACGTATATAATGTAATATTCGTTGACCCGGTGCTAAGTCAGGCGATATGTTGCCAGAGCGGTCCACTAAGACTTTAGTAGTGTCCGAAACATGTGACTGAACATGTCACCTCGGAATGTTTTATTCCCCGCTCCTGTTTAATTTACCACCTGCTCCAGTGACCCCGTGACCTGTGTATATTTTTTTCTGCAGCATTCACACAGGGAAGTGCTACTGTAGGTAATATATGCAAAGAATGATGTGATTACATATCGATAGTATTCAGATAATTGTAAGTTTATTTTTGTATGCATCATTTCTCAATAAACATGGATATATATCTAGATATGTAATTCGGCAGTACCGTGCATAACTGCGCGTCCCAAGGATGTGTGTTTGAACCGCTTATGGGGGCATGACCCTTTCATGATATTCACAAGCAAAAAGTATTGGTTCATCCAAAGAACCATTCGAGAGAGGATATAAGATCAGGTTTAAGATTATATACATCTCAATTGATGTAAATTTTAATTTTAATGAATTGCCAAAACCATTTTTTTTTCCAAAACACATGTACATCACGTCTTCCTTCACCTGCAATTAGCTAGACGTCGCTGCATGGCTGAAATACTGTCGAGGCGACGGTAAACTCAAATAGTCAAGTCAAGTCAAGTCAAATTTAATGAACAAAAAGATTTTCAAAAACAATTAATTGTCTTAGATATGTGTCTTCTCCCTTCTTTTTTTCCTCCCTTTTATGAATGAATACATAACAGTTATTATTTTTACTGTTTAATTATTACCAAGTGTGACAATTCGGTGTATTTCTCCGCTACAAGCAGGTAAAATTTCACTTATGACGAAATAATTAGAAATCATAGAAAATTCATTTTCCAACTGAACGAAATGATTTTAATGCGATATGAGACATTTCTATACACTGAAATTGAACTATGCACCACATATCATTGTGGAATGTCTTGTGTTATAGCTGCATAGTTGTGGCAATCAATAGAATATTTAGCTTCTCATTCCGTCCACTTCCTCATTCAACATGTTGAATATACTGACAAATAAATTACGTGATTTAATGACATAATTTAGAAATATAAATATACTATCTTCGTAACATTTGAATTAAAACGTAAAACAGGTATGTTTATTTACATGCATAATGTATATACAGTTGGTGGTTAGCAAATATTTGTTTTCATGATAATGGCACACTTTTCTAACTAAATCATAAATATTATATTAGTTAGAGGAGACAATTTGAAAACTTGAGTTGACCGAAAATTCATTAGCGACCGCAAGCCTGACCAAAAAGCATGAGCGGGGATGGTAAACACGTGGCAAAGTCAAATGATGAAAGCATATTTTTTACTGTTTATTGTTCGCGTGACGCAGTGAAAGACGTGTAAATCGTGCAATCACTGATGAGGTGGTAATAGTAGCACTGTGACTGCTTTGTCCCTCGTGGTTTGTGAACCGAGTCTTGTACACAACCGCATGGCGATGTAGACAACTTTAGTTCCTAAATAAGGACACGGAGAAATTTAATATGGATAATTCATGATGATGAAATTCAGCTTAAAAGAAACGTGAATGTATTTTATTTTTAAAACGTTGAAATTAAAACATAAATCGGGGCTAAATTATAGAAAAGTGAAAATATATGATATGATAATGTATGTATAATAAAAGTCTATAAAGGTTTGCATTTACTATAAAATTCCCATGATCACTTGATGGACCATGATCACAATTTAATGATAGATGGATTACCTTACGTATACTTAGCTCTAGGTAAGATTATTGGCATTGGTGCCAATATATTCAACTTTATTTAGCACTAAGTAGAACTTTAAGTAGGAAAACGCTTGCTTTCCAAATTATAATCTTAAAGATTCTTAATTATTAATATTGTTAGCCAGTACGGTAAATATTTTTGTCAACTTTGTCATGTACTTAAATCCTTTGTGAAATAAGAATGGTGAAAGGTGCTTGATGGAACAAGAGGGATCTCATATAATGTCCGTATATTCAAGTGAGATAAGCCACGGTAAAACAGAATAGGGTCTATGATGTACATGTATTTTAAATATGATTTGACATACACAGTAGCCACGCATAGCTATCAAAGTCCTAATTCTGTTGAGAAAAAATAACGTGCACGTGAGTAGTTATAGTACTCAGTTTTACATCTGCCATTACAATAGCATTGGTGTAAGGCTTGTATTTTATTAGCGGAGGTACCCCGTCATCTGCATATTTTTAAATGCAATGAGGTACAACATGATATGTTTAGATCCCATTAATGTCTGAACATGGACAGTTGAATAGAAGTCTCACGTATATACATTTGTATTTGTAACGGTTGATACTTCGTTACAAGCCTGTCTTTATTATTTTCAAAACATTTAATGATTTCTTGCTATTCTTTCCCAGTCGTTAATAGGGAAGCATATCTCATTCAGATGTTTGACGGATATTAAATTACTATATCGTCATTAGGTTTCGTGGTTAACTATACTTTGTTGATTTTGTCGCATAGTTAAATCCATGAATATTAAACCTAGAAACTTGTTTTCAATATAGGCTTTTAAAAGTAAGCGAGAAATATTTTACAATACGCTTGAGTTCTATAACGATAATTCCATATCGAAATTTCAATAAAGGAATTTATTTTTTTCGGGGCACTGGCATGTTGTTACACACACGTCACTCATGTGTACGATGTTAGCAATATAAGTCAAACATATGTATGAAATATAGTCAAAGATATTAACTGATCTTTCAGAAGGTAATACAGTCAAACCTGTATCAAGCGGCCTGTAGGGGAACCGAAAGAAATTGGCCGTCCAACAAAGGTGGCAGCAAAATTAATGTTACATTCCTTATAAAATATTGCTTTGGAAATCTGATACCTTCCTGTTTAAAACAAATCGCTAGCACAGTATTTTCCGCTGTTTTATACGACTAACTGAAAGTTAATTTGCACATATATGCTGTCAACAGCAAGTTCAATGTTTTCAGCCATTCGGGTTATTAAAATCTTAAAAAACTTCCAAATAATATTCCAGATATACATGATTCTAAATAGATATTATAAAATTGATAGTATTCCATTATTCTTGTTTACGCCAATTCTGACACGAATCAAAAAATAGGAATTTTTTTTTGAAAATGCAATTTTTTTTTTAAAATATAGAAATATAAACCGTCATATATGATATTCCACTAGTTGTTAATTTAATTGTTTATTGTATTATTTCCCTCTGGAAAACATACATATTTTATTAAATTTTACCGTATTTGACAAGTGTCAGAAAAATATTGAAATTTATGTAGAGACACAATTAACAGCAATGGTCAAATTAACCCCAGGAGTCACGTATATACGGTACACTAACCAGTAAACCACGCGAGATTACGATAAACTGTACCAGATGTTTCGTGTCGGCAAAGTTAAAATAGGAGACGTGAGGTCTGTTATGTCAACGAAAACTCATTTAAAGCAACAGGAATTATTAATGACCATGTAAATTATACACCTATTTTTTTTCTGGAGAGCACGTATCTTTATAGTGAGCACTCAGCTTAAAAAAATTTGACTTACATCATACAAGAAAAAAGAAAATGTCCATCCGCGACATTTTTCAGGGTAATGCAAAACTTGTCCAGTTTTGATATGATAAAGATTTGGAACGTATCTACATTCATCGTTTGAGAATTTTCTGTTTCAATGAAGAACCCAAAATCATGAAATATTCATGTACATACACTCAGTTTCAAAAACAACCAATAAATTAGTAGATTGAAATATTTCGTGAAACGCAGACTCTGACATAGGAATTAATAATTTGACTTGACTTGACTATTTGAGTCTTGACTTGACTATTTGAGTTTACCATTGCTTCGACAGTATTTCAGTCATATAGCGACGTCCAGCTAATTACAGGTGGATGAAGACCCCAAATGCACGGAGGCATCCGGGTAGAACCACCGACCTACCGCAAGCCAGCTAGAAGGCTTCCTCACATGAAAATCCGAATGACCCTGCCGGGTTTCGAACCCAATAGGTGAGGGGCTGAGTGAGTGTTAAAGTCAGCGAATTAACAATTTAGCAGCAAAAGTGAATCCGTCAATAAGAAAAAACGAGTCTATAGAAATACAAATAAAACGCGAGTTATAATTTCATTTTTTACTCAAAGGAAATTTATCAGTACATCTCCCCCCCCCCCCCACCCCGCCTCTCCTCTCTCTCTACACATACAATAAAAAAAGTCTTGTAAGGCTATGCTATACTTTATATCAAAACTCTATCTCCGAGTGTTATACTACATTTGTAGTTATACCGATAGAACGTCAACAGAAAAAATGACCACTTGTATTTCATCAGTACATGGCTTGGTGCCCACTCAGCAAACAGAGCAAACCTAGATCAGACATCTCATTCCAGGAACCTTCTGATTGCTCAAGGTCTACACAGTCTGCACGGTAAAGAAAAATCCACTGTTTTACATACTATTTCAGGTCCAGTAAACTCATATATATGAATATTCATGAGGTAAAGGTGAGTGAAGTGCACCAATGCCATAGGGAAGTGATGAGACGGGATCTTGGCCCCAAGTCAACATTTATTTATTGTGTGAAATCTACATTTTTTAAACATTAAAACGTGCGTAAAGCATTAGGTCAAGTCAAAAATGTTTACCTGTCGTTTTCATGGTAAAGTAAATCAAGGGGCATATAAACCTCTTGTGCTTGAGACAAAGGAAACAATAACAAATGAAATATGAAGGTGGGAAAAGGAAGACGTAATGTTAATGATCACTACACTGCAAAACTAATTGGTCACAAGTAATATCATACGTCCTCTCTGTAGCAATATGCTGTGGCTTTAGATACTTTAAAAATCCTCATGTATAAAACTTCGATATTTTTTTTTTTTTTTTTATACCGGTTTACCCTTCCTTTAAGTTCTTGTTTTATTTAGTGATAAAACAAAAGTAGGACATAATACGCGCCAGTCTTAAGCTGAAATGTGCCCTATTTTCTAAATACTGTTATCCAATAACGTTTGAAAAACACGAAACAAAGTATTCGACATATTTTTTTTCTTCAAATTTTTAAAGTCATTGATCAATCTAATTACTGTATAATCGTGGGGAAATAATTTTAGTCAATTTCGTGGACGATATCCACGAATATCAATCTCCACAAACACTGGGCTATTTCATAAACCTCATGGATCAACGAATATATACACCAACGAAATTGATTTCTTGCAGTTTCGACGAAATTTTATGTCAATGAAAATAAGTGATGTTACAGTAGGTCATATCAGATTCAGACTCAAGAGTTTGAAGAAGTAAATTCCCTTTAGATAAAGACTAAATTCTTAATTTACGAAAACTCATTTTTCATGTGGTAAGGATTCTTTTTCTTTATTAGGGAATGTATTTAGAGGTGCTGAAATATTAACAGTATAAGTAAAACACCACATTGGTATTGTGCACTAACCCTTTCCCTCATATAGACTCATTCTGACGCATCCAATAGGTACCACATAAAGCCTGATCTGTAGAAAACCACAGTTAAACCTTACCAAATTTAATTACAGGTGCTGAAATATTAACAGTATAAGTAAAACACCACATTGGTATTGTGCACTAACCCTTTCCCTCATATAGACTCATTCTGACGCATCCAATAGGTACCACATAAAGCCTGATCTGCAGAAAACCACAGTTAAACCTTACCAAATTTAATTACAAAATCCTCATTTCCAGACCACTGAGGAGCAGCGAACAGCATAAAACCTGATCAGCCTGCGAGTTACTCGCAGGCTGATCTGGTTTTATGTTGTTCGCATAGGTCTTTTCATGGTGTTCTCTATGAGGGAAAGGGTTAAGCGCGAATCTAATGAAATATTAATTTAACACGCTGATGAATTTACACTGTATGTCCACGAAGGAGGAATATTTGCTACTAAGCTCAGACAAGAAATATTATAAATAAAACTATATTAAAGTATATAAATATGTATGATTTCAAACAACTAAATTCACTCTTGATAACAATATGGCGATTGTACAAACGTTTATTATTTATTGGCGCGAAAAAACATGTGTTTTCTTGAGAAAGTTTTGTCGAAATATTGATATATAATGAATTAATTGTTTATTGTATTAAAGTTTTTTTTCAAATTAGAACCCCCCCCCCAAAAAAAAACAACAACAACAACAACAGATACAACTAAAATGTCAGATCACACATTGTAGTGTAATTAAAAAAAAATAAAAAAAAATTTTTTTTATACCATAATAAATTGGTTAAAAAAAAATTTGTATCTGAGAGGAGGTACCTAGGACAACGAGGTTTGATTTTTTACCAGATATATATATATATATACTATAAATGTATAGTATAGATCTATGTTTATTACAAGCTGTTTAAATTATATAACTTTTCAAAATATCAAAGAATTAAAAGCGTACTGTTTGTAACATATTGTAAGTAGTAAGCTATGTTTTAATATGTTCAAAGAGAAAAATAAAACGATCAAAAACTATATTACTAGGATCTCAGGATCTGTATTTTTAACACATTACCTCTAATTTTAGAGCAAAACTAGGCTAAATACATCGAAACGGAGGATAATGTCAGTCCTAGAGGGTCAATTTTCCTTTGATTTCTTCTTCTCAATCCTGTTTTGCTTAATTAGTGAGGAAATGTGAAACTTGGTACTGACCGACTTGAAGAAAATAAAATGCAGTTAATCTATTGGACAGGACGTAGAGAGAGCCCTAGTCACTAGCGCTAGACATCGGGACTGCATTTTCTTGGACCGACAGCCGGCAGAAACCCCACTGAAGAAATACGCCGGCGATTTACCAATTTAAAATTGGTTATTTTGTCTCATAAAAATCATAATTGATCGAAAATTCGAGTCTGAAATTACTTGAAACTTTCTTATATTTTTGTGCTGTTCATACATACGAGTATACTTATATTTTTCTTATTCATGCCCATCTTAGTAGTAATAATTATGATATAGTACTTTGGATTTGGATTTGATATATCTATTTTTATATAGTATAAGAATGTCTCTTATAACAACATTAGATATGTCACTAGTCAAAGAAGTATCGTGTAAAAAAATAAATATATATTTATCCATAATTTATTCGTGTAACTGCAATCATTTTATACAGGTAACTACTGCTGTCATGTCCTCACTCCTGATTCAGTACGGACTGTCATTGATGATGATGATGATGATGATGATGATGATGATGATGATGGTGGTAGTGGTGATGTAACCTGAAGACCACTAAGTCTATCACTGTCTTTCTCCTTGAACCCGTAACACCATTCCTCTGGAACAGTCTCCATGCTTACTGGGCGAGAAACCTTTGGCTCCTACCTCGTCTGGAAACAGCCAGTCGATCCATCCCTTCTGACGGCATGCCTCCATAAAGTCGCCATACTTTGCTTTCTTCCTTTCATAGGCCTCTTAGCAAAATAAAAAAAAAAATCACGCGCACTCATTTATTCTTATACCATACTGCAGAAAAAATAGGCAGTGCATTTAGATATTTTCTTATTTGTGTGCATTATGTCTACCAAAATACATCATGCTCGGTTAAAACAATAGCATAGGATATCAACACTTTCCTATTAGATATATAAAAAGGAAAGTAAAAATCATAGATGTCATGCATTAAATGTCTTTTGAAAAAATCAAACACAATTATACAATCTAGCACAACGATCAGCTGTTTTTGAGCTGTCTGGAGAGGGGAAGACAAATAGTCGTGATTCAGTTTTTATATGGTCATTCCATGGAAACTACATGCGAACACCTATTACATTTATTATGCTTAAACCAGTATTTCAACTTCACTGAATGGACCGCACATTAAGGTAAAGTCCCTGTAATGGTTCCGCTATCTTTCGGACCTCATGGCCTTTCACGGAGATAACTAAGGTTTCCTAATGTTTCATTAGGGTACATTGGTTTTTTTGGTAGAGGTTAAGTGGCCCAAGACAAAGCGGCCAGTAGACTTCGTTATTTGCTTGTAAATAAGATGAATAAGTGGAATTCTATGGCTTGTAAATTGACCTGCAGCATGGAAAAAAATATTTCATTTGCTTCATATTTGCACGGCCTCTGCGCAAATATTTATGACGTGTTTTGTGAATTGCCGTACAAGTATTAAATAATATCTCCCGATTTATAGGAAATCTCACTATGACAATGTCAGTAGGTTCCAAATGCTTTTGTTGTCTTTCTCTGAATTTGAATTTGACTGGTTATAAGATTTATATCCGCTGTAGCTTGTAAAACTAACACGACGTAATAAATTAAATTTTGTAAGCGCAACGAACACGTCCGTGATTACAATTTGTCTCTACCTCGGATGCAGAAGTATTTCTTGCCTGGGGGCCATGGAAAATTATGCCCTTCTGGTCTCCAATCAACTGGATTCGAACCCACAACGTTCAATTTCACAGATATGCATATTATCACTGGACCGCGTCCTTGTGTATATATCTATCAAACATGAATGGTGTTCAAATACATTAGTATGCATTCATGCATATGATCAAGACCAACATATGAACAAAATGTCTGAAACATTTATCTTATACTTGAAACATCATGTTCAAACCAAGACTAAGTAAACGTATAGCCAACAATTTAAGTTTTTTAAAGTATTTATACAATATATGTATTAGACTGAATCTACTTGCACTATCAGATAAAAGCGACCAAGCAGTCCGAATGTCCGCCCAGGTAGTGTTATGGGGTCATAAGTTCGAATCAAAGGCTAAGGCATACTATTATATATGTGGTACGGCGCTCAGCGAATTAAGTTAATTAATTCCTCGTACCAAATTAGAATGGAATGACGCTCTCATTCATACTGCAGGCAGTATGCGGCAACAGTCTGAAACACGAGTTGCCGACATGCAATAAACAGAAGAATACCGGGATACCACGGCATGCTTTGCACATTCAAATACGTGTAAATCGTTCAGACTGTTTTCAATGACAGCCAAAGATTGACAGCTGGAACAATTTATGAACATTCCTCCATATAAAAACAGAACTGTTCCGACGGGTTCCCGAACGTCCTAAATGTCCACCAATAACATGGGCCCAGCGCTACAGTTTAATGATAAAATTATGCTTTGAAAGAATAAAACTTTCATAAACGTATCAAAGCGTATGACAGTCAGGTTTCTTACAATCACATTTAATTATAAACACGTGTGAATTTACATGTTACATTAACAGGGATGAAAAGATGTGAGCAATTTCTAAATGTTCCGAAAAGTATGTTAGTGTTACGTGTCCTAGTTTTATAGCCGGAAGCTGGCAAGCAATGGTTTCCGAGGTACTGCATGGTGCCCGGATGTCCAAAACGGCCATTGTACAATGTTTATTGTGGCAGTAAGCTTTATTCACGGGGTTTAAATACCCAATGAGAGTAAATGAGCAACACCACACGACTCATGCAAACATAAGAGTTTCTAGTTTATATAGTTATTCTGGTTATATATTTGTATTAAAACATGTTTAAAGACATAATTGAGGTAGCATAGACTTTTGCCGATGTTACCTTTGAAAGAACCACGTGCCGACATCTACGTGTACGACCATGGATATGGACTTTGACTATATGAAAAACAATTTAATTTAAACGTATTTTAATTCATAATAAATATATGGAAAATGATAATCAGACCACAAGTTCTCGCCCTTCCCCTAAAATAGGACGTGTAAATTTGTAAAGTATATTGAGTTTAAATGCATTTGTTGTTGCAATATGACAAAGCATGTAATTTAATTGCTTAATGTAAGGTCACATTTAAACTATGTTTTATTATCAAAAGCATTAATACAAGTTTGCAATATTTAAATCACGGATGGAACTCGGCAATTGGAATAGTTTGTCATAAGATTAATATGGTACTGTATGTTTTTGAAAAAAAAAATGTTTTATCAGAATTAATGCATCTAAAGTACAAACAGTAATTGTGGTAACAAAGTTTGGTCAGTAAGAAATGAGATGTAATTTATGAGTACAGAAAAATTGCGATAGTTATACACGCTTGCTTTGATGGTGATACAGCTAAGATTTTGCCATATCTGTTCGCCCATGTTTAAACGACTATGTCAAAGAACACAATAAACGCATCATACTGTTTGAAAAATGGCTGTTTGCGTAAACAAACATTATTTGTATATGCCTGCGGCATTAAGCTATGACAAAGCGAATTATGGGTTAACAATTACGTACAACATTGTGGATTGTTTTGCCTTATATATTATTATTATATAACACATATTATTTTAATAAACTTTACATAAACTTTGATTAAAATTATATAGTCCGACTTTAAAGTAATTAACCCAATTAAAACTATATCCAATCAATGAAAAATGTTCTCCGTGATATCGAAAACTTCACTTCAATCGCTGTACCAGAAGAAAAGTGATGGATAGACGGGCCAAGAAGTCAACATCAACATATGACATCTTACCAATTGATAGCAAGAGGGACTTGTCACTTTATGTAAAATTGTAAAATATATATCCCGACTACAGGAAAAATAAAACGAGGTCATCATGTCTACCTGTGTACCGGATGGATGGCACACACACACATATATCTCTTGCGCATGCGTGAAGCTGGAATCGGTAATATGGTAATGTCTTGATTTTACTTCGCCGTCGTCACCTCAGTTCTCAGATTCGGCTCTGGACTCAGGACGCACAGCTGTATTTGTCTTTGTCGGAGAGGTGAGTGGACACTAACAGGACATGGTTGTTTGTTGTGCAGTAACCGGACACTGACATCGATTCTGTACAAATGGATTTGTAAATGAAGGAATTTTGTGGATGCTTGATTTAACACGCGTTCTAATTACAGAATAGCTGTATGTTATGTGTTGCTCTATGAATGGTGTCATCTGTATGTGTGTGATATTTTGGTAAATGATAGAAATGGCATATATTTAAAGAGATGCTGTATAAGATGACTTAAATCTCTATAACATGCATTTGGGAAAATAACGCACGCACTTGCTTTTATCGATATGTGTATATCTGTTCGTTCATGTATATTTGAAAATTTAAAGTTCTAAAATTAAATACATGTATTTCCTTTCACTGATGTTCATAAAATACGTTTTATATCTATCACATTGTCACATAGAAAGTTTCACAGAAGTCACAATAAGATACTTTATGCCTCAATGATTTTTGTGAATAATAGTAATGCCAAATGCAAATGTCACATTAAAAATATTTCCCAATTACCATTAACTCGGTATTTAAGACCTGTCTAAAAAAAGAAAAGATAAATAAATATATATATAAATAAATAAAACAACATGAAACTTACAGTAAAAGAATAAGTTCGTAGTGTATTGTTTGACTTAAGGAAGTGTAGTTCACATCAGCTCTAAGTTATTTATTAAACAAGTAGTTTAAAGCATGGTCAAATACAGTCTTGTGCTCTTAAGATTATACATGTATCATAAGCTATTAAAAGCCTTCTTAAAATAAACGCCGTTAGCGGTCTTAAGATAAACGTCGTTTTTTGTTTCTTGAGAAGCTTCTAGGCAAGCAAAGGATAATTTTAATTTCTTGAATAATGTATAAATTTGATTAAGGAATGATTTAGTAAAACAACAAGTATTCCTACACACGGCAGACATATTTAATTGAATTCTTTTAAGAAATACATTATATGCAGATAAATCACTATACTCTATACATGTGCTATATTTCATATTAATTTTTACCCTTTCCCTCATATAGACTCATTATGACGCACTCAGTAGGTACCACATAAAGCCTGATCTGCAGAAAACCACAGTTAAACCTTACCTAATTTAATTAATAAAGTCCTCATTTCCAGACCACTGAGGAGCAGCGAACAGCATAAAACCTGATCAGCCTGCGAGTTACTCGCAGGCTGATCTGGTTTTATGCTGTTCGCATAGGTCTTTTCATGGTGTCCTCTATGAGGGAAAGGGTTAAGGAAACTTCGAAATTCTTTGAATTGATAGACCTTAGATTTTGATTATTACGTGCGTTTTTATAAAATGTTGCAGACACTTAAATGTCTAAAATCTAAATCAAACTTTCGCGACGTTTATAACGAAGGTCGGCGATACTTATTGAAATTCATGTTTGGCAATCAATATACTTTTTATGACATAAAGACTGTTCAAGAGAAAAGTGCTACGCACCTTCCCGCGTTTATTTTATTCCCGCGTTAATATTTTACTCATTCATTATTTATTTACTTACTTATTTGAGCGGGGAATACATTTCTGAAACAAAGGCTTTTGATACAGTTAATGTCACATACAACTTTCGGTCTGTGAATTGTGTTTCTCTTATTATCGCAGTTAGGTTTTACAAATGAAAACTGTTTATAATTTAGACATAAGAGTTTCTATTTTACGAAAACATTTATATGTAATTTACGATCACCTGCTGTAGCTTATCGTATTTCTCCAGACATTGTTTGACAGCATATTTCGAATCAATATGTACGAAGTTATTTCATAATGTTATTTGTATATAGAAGCAAATGTGTGGTTGTGTTTTAAGGCTAACACTAAAAAAAAAAAATAAAAAAAATAAAAAAAAATAAAAAAAAAAAAGCTGTGCATTTATTATATAATATAATGATGACCACATGTCGCCATAAATTAATGGCGCCTTGATCCAGTGGTAACGTTTCTGACTTAGGATCATTCATAGCCTTTCCATGCGCATAGGGTACTGGTCCATTCAGGGGATAAGTTGTAAGAACTTGTTTTAGTGTGGGGTAACCAACTTTACAATCAGTGTCACAAAAATACGTTAGAGTTACATCATTAGCAAACAAGGGAACTTTTATTACGGAAGTAACTTTGTTTTAAGTACGGCGGTGTACCACAATGTTAATGGTCATGTCTAATTAACAACTTTGGTCAACTTAACTTTTTCGGTCATCATATTTCATTTTATAATCGTCGGATAATTCAAGAAGTGTAAATGATGACACTCCTCGTCTGAATCACCAGCTTTGATATTTTGTATTAAACTGTTGCACTAGTCAAAAGGGCGACCTGTCGATTGTACCGGTATTAGAATATGTTAGAATATATTACTTCTTGATGTTGTCAATACCTGATGTGACATATATATCTTTGAACTTGACAAAAAAGGCCTAAAATACCACCAATAATTAGTAAAATGCACCTCAATTAAATGTTTGTTTATATTTATAACAGGATTTTGTTCTCCGTTTATCGCTCTTGTGCATTTTCATCAAGTTTTAGTCATGCCCTATTCTTTTACATATTAAATATTTGTTTCCTTTACTTTTGAATAAAAACAGCATAGAGTTCGTGCTTTATACTTGTAATTTCGATTAAGTCTTTTTAATATCCTATTTAAACATGCGATATTAAAAACTAGCTGTCATTTACGTAACATTTATTAAGTAATTAAATCTCGCCGTGTGTTTCAAACCGTGACAGGTTTGCTCCTATATGTAAGATATATAGCACCGGGCACACTTTTTTCGGAAACCCTCGGTTCAGATGAAATACGAAACTAAGAGCTAGATCTTAAAGGCTCTCGTCAAATAGTGACAGGCGCCATGGCAGTGAGTTCTACATCATCATTTAACAGTGTCTATTGCGAGGACCTGTATAATTGTTGCATATTTTAATAATCTTGATAGTTTACGTGTGTTACAGTACGTCACCAAAATAAGTATCAAATTATACATGACTGCACATGTTTTATGCAAAACGTGATTTGAAATGTACCACAATATGGTTGCATGTCTTTCTCTGTCGATTATTGATTTGCATTTCATTTATTTTTATGTTATTCTCGGTGCATGCTGTTTATATTTCATTACATTTCCATTCTACTGCAAACATTATATTAACCCTTACAATGATGTGGGCACTTATGTCTGCTTTTGCGACTAGTGCAGTCTATGATCAATCAATGCAGTCTGATCATGATCTGCACTGTTCGCTGCTCAGTCAGTGGTATAGTCAAAAGTGAAGAAAGTACAAGTCCAGTTAAGAAATTTAGCATGGTAAGTTTCTGTGATTTCAGACCCAGCTTATGCAAAGATGTATGGACTACTTCTGGCATTGTTACTGGGATGGACGTCCGAAGTTGTGAGAGCATTTGGTCCAAAACATTTTCCCATGGGACCATTTGGTCACCCAGGTCCGAAGTTCTTTGGCCCATTTCCGGGACACCCACCGCCTTTTCCTCACCCTGGCCCGGTCTTCCACCCACCGATGAAGAAATTCCTTCCACTTCCTGCTGTATTCAAACCGATGCATCCACCTTTGATAAAACCAAAGTTTTTAAAACTAAACAAGTTTCACGCACGTCCTCCGCTGCCTGTCCTTAAAAAGAAGAAGAGAATTATCATATTACGAAGGGCCTAAAGCCAAGTCTCTCAAAAAGGTTACCACTGAAGTTCCAAAAGCCTCAGAAGTACGGTTATGGAAAATTTAGAGACGTTGATAATAACGGGTTGAGATATGATGGTCTAAACAATTTTGATTCGCGAAGAGGCCCTTATGTATCGGATTGGAGACAATGGTACGGACGTCCTGGGTCATTTTTGGGTAGAGATGGCAGGTTCGGAGATGGTCCCTTTGGAGATGGTCCGTTTGATGCACGGGGATCAGTATCAGGTGATTTTGATGGAATTTCAGGGCGAAGATTCGGGGGTAGACGTTTCGTGGAAAGACGCGGTGACTTAAATGGCGGAAATGACTTTAACTTCAGAAATGGAAATGATTTTGAATTTAGAAATAGAAACAATTTTGACTTCGGGAATAGAAATAATAATAATAATAACAATGGTGTTGACAATGGTGGTTTTAGTGACTTTGGCTCTCCATCTTTCGACCAGCGACCAGATTGGAGAGGTCCAGGCGGGGGGAGGTTCAGTGATAACAACAACAATGATAATGGTGGTTTTAACAGCAACAATAATAATGGTGGTTTTAACAGCAACAATAATAATGGTGGTTTTAACAGCAACAATAATCATGGTGGTTTTAATGATTTCGGTCCTTCGTCTTTTGACTTCCAACGAGATTGGAGAAGCCCAAGGAGTGAGAGGTTTAGAGATAATAACAACAATAATGGTGGTTTTAATGACTTTATTTCTTCGTCTTTTGAGCAGCGCCAGGATTGGAGAGGTCCACGAGGAGGTAGATTTAATGATAACAATAACAACAACAATAACGGATTAAATTCAAACGGACCTTTTGATAATGGTCAGAACTTTCAAGACTCATTTAATGGGGTGCAAGGAAACATTGACCAGGGCGGTTTTGGAAATTTCGGAAAACCAAGAATGCAAGAAGTAATAAACAATGATGCGGGTCGACGGCGTCCACCTGTTGAAGTAAGAACAATTTCAAAACATGGTGATTCTTTACTTGGAAGAACATTAGACCTGACTCAAATTAATGACAGAAATGGTGGTCCTGGGGGAGATATTAACAACAATATAGACGTGGTACCACTTGACTCGATTGGAAACGCCGACTTTAATTCACCGCCGTTTGCAACTGTAGACACAGCATCATCGGTTCAGGGTCCTGCTGACCTCACAAACGATGTTCCCTTAGTTGGGTCGTCAAGCAACTGGAATTTCATATCAAAACTTGGAGGTTCCACAATAGATTTATCAGGACAGTCAGGTGGCAATTTGCCAAGCGCTGGATTCCAGGGATTTCAACCATTATCAGGCCCAGATACTATTGCAGTTGATACAGTTCTAGATACAAACAATGGGAACATAGTAAACGCTCCTCCAAGTTTAGAACCTATGGTTGCCTCCCCTCTGACTGACGGATTTTCCTCAACCAATTCGAAAAAAGATGTAAATTCTGCGACATTAGCTGTTGCAGGGGACATTCCTCTGCAACCATCGTTTGCTACAAATACTGATAATAGTATACAGATAGAGCCTTTAGTTCCAGTCGATTCAAATAACGCCGATACAGTTATTGTTTCCTCAGACCCACTCGCAGCAGATCCTGCAGTTTCTCATGACGTTCACGGCACCCATGGTCCGTCTCATTCTCCTCCTGCTATCGACCACCACCCATCAGCAGATCTTCATGGTGTGTCTCATGTGGCACAAGTCGACGTCGTGGCTGCCCCAGATGGTGTACATACGGTCTTAGATTCTGATTTATTAGCTGGAACAGGCCTAGGTGACATTGGCACAGTAGACGTGTTGACACTAGACAATCAACATTATGCAAGTCTAGAAAAGGCACTTCAGTCTGGACAGCCAATCACGGCCGATATCCTCGACAGGATAATTTCAGGCGGCAGCGGGTCAAGTCATAGCATTGCGCAGGACATTGTTGGTGCTCCTGGTACACAAGTGATTATTCTTGACGGTGCACATGTGGACAGCATTCCTGTTAGTCCAGTCGCTGGAGGTACTTTAGGCGAAGGACATCCTCAACAACACGTCGCAGTTCCAGTGGATGGCCAGCCTTCGATGAAACCCCCTCGCATCCCAGACATTCCTGTCGCCCAGAGTGTTCTCGTTGACCCACATCCTGTTCACGATCCA
Source organism: Solen grandis (assembly GCA_021229015.1). Classification (NCBI taxonomy): domain Eukaryota; kingdom Metazoa; phylum Mollusca; class Bivalvia; order Adapedonta; family Solenidae; genus Solen; species Solen grandis. The sequence goes on from CM037785.1 coordinate 5,931,465, forward strand.
GTCGGAACAGTTGGTGAATCCGTTGGTTCTATCCCAGCCTCAGGTTCTAACGAAATTGTGGGTATCTTTAGTCTGACACCGGGATCAAAAGATTTTCCAAACGTTCCAGCCAGTGTTTCTAGTATACCGTCTTCCATAAGTAAAATTATGCGAACCCATGGCGGTCATGCAGTCCATTGTAAGTTGAAGGCAACATTTCTTTTATAATTTATTATTACTGCTTATTATTGTTAATAACTTAACCTTTTATTTACTCTGTAGCTTTGACTTATATAATAGTTAAAGTAATTATTATATACACTATTTAATCATTGTACGTTACATTTCTCAAATTCCCTGATTTAACTCATACATGTAAAGTGTTAATGAATGATTCCGTTATCTCATTTTTCAGAACAAAATGCTGATTCAGAAGCTTGTTTCGGACATTTACCAAAAAGAAGATACGAACGAGAGAAACAGATACTTTGATATCGACATTAAACCGGTGCTCTTGGAAGTCGATGTACTTCATTACAAAACAACGTTTTATGTTTCATTGTTGTTCCAAACTGTAATTATATATCTAGTTGAAATTTATTACATTTAACATACACATAAAGCGAAAGAAACAACAACAACACCCTTTAATACTTTGAAGTTTGAATTCATTTAAAAGCGTGAAGACTTTGCTGAAGAAGTCCAATGACAGAACAAATGTGGACCATTTATCCATTGCATTAATCGCACCATTGCATCATAAAAGGCTCGTTGGAAGTTAATCGTGCGCTGTCGAACTAGAGATTAGACAGGGGATTTGACTAAGTTCTTGGTGGCTTCTAATTGTCTGTACGTTGACGTTTAATGAGGATCTGTTGGGGACGTAACGCATAACAATGTGCCAGATATTAAAGTATTTTGATATTTGTTAAGTTTCCTCCATAAGTATTATATAACTATCGCACTAAAAGCTACACTTCATTGACCATATAAAAGACCATGTAAATCGAGCAAGTTTATTATTTTCAAAGATGTTATGTTTCCTTTCGTTACTGTCGCTGTCTTTCGAGTGGGCGACTTCTTCACTTGACGCCTGTATATTGCATTTAAGCGGAGTCTATAGTGTAGTTCCTTGTCTCCGAATATGTTATTGGCGTCTTCTAAGGAGTTTCAAATGTATGACTACCTGTTAATTCATTCAATCATTCACTTTTCTTTTTGGAACAGAAGATAGATGGTTACGATACCCATGAGAACTGAAGATAAAAAAAAACAACATGTATTGGCACATTGAATAAATTAATTAAATTTGATAATCTTTCACAAGTATATGCTCATATAGGATGATTTTACACGAGATCCGTTTGGCAACATTTGTTTGGGAGTTAAATGAGTTAAACCTACATTTCGCGAAACCTCTCAAATTGAGATATTCTATCACCTCAAAGTTTAAAATTTTATAGTATCACAATTTTGAAGACTCCAATGTAAAAACACACAAAGACCATTTCATGAGCAGCATATTTATAAGAACATGTATGCACCATTTTTTATTCTCAAAACCTAAAAGTAATTGATTGCTATATGTTCATAGTATTCTTATGCTTTGTGAAACGGGGACCATTTTAGTTTAGTTTACTTATTACTGTATTAAGTATTTGTATTTGGATTATAAATGTTACAAGATAACCACCTTTATCTGCATGTATTGGCTGTTCAAAACAAGCAATAAAAAGCTATGACTGAGGAGAAATTATGCAGATCGTGGTGAGCTCTGATACACAACCGTTAGTAGCTCTACATCTAGTTCAAAGACCGGTTATATGAATTTTACACATCTGTCAAATAGCGTCTAAATGTTTCAAAATTTATGACAATGACAGTTGGCGCATCATGTTTTATAGACCAACTATTGATATCTGTATTGGTGTATAGGTTCATTCAATATGTTCATATCATTTGGGATAGTATTAATAATACCATGGCTGTCACTGAGTTTCCTCATGAAGGGTTTTCACATCTTGTTGCAGTCTATGTTATGAAGCCTCATGGAGTTCCATATGTTACTCACATTGACCACAGTTCATGGTCATTATGAAAGTTCAAGGTCATTCAAATATGTAATGATGTGCGAATTTCTGACCATTTTTGCTTATAAGAAAATGATTAAATTAACTACAAATAAAATAAACATTTTTCGTCTTGTAGTTGTTATCCTATTAAAATGACATTTGAGCTGTGGTCGTGAGAAATTATTCATTTTCAACATTGTGATATATATACATAACCATCTTTGTATTATCATCCGGGAACTTTACACCTCGTATTTATAAATGTGTAATAAAAAGTAATAAAATGAGTTAACTGTAAAACATGTACACATTTTAATTTGACCATGGAAAGAAAAGTGAAAAGAAAAAATACGATTAAAACGCTATTAAGAAACTGATATTATTTCTTCTGCATCGTTTTGCCTTCATCTTCCGTATTAATGTAAGAAGAAATCAGACAGTCATAGAGAGAGAGAGAGAGAGAGAGAGAGGGAGGGAGAGATACATAAAGAAAGTGCCTCAGAATGGGTTCAAATTCATACGTAAACATACATGTACTTAAGGTAAAGTCCCTATAATGGTTCAGCTACATTTCGGACCTCATGGCATTTCACGGAGATAACCAAGGTTTCCTAATATTTCATTATGATACTTCGGTTATCTTGGTTTAGGTTAAGTGGTCCAAGACGTAGAGGAACCATTACAGGGACTTTACCTTAATTTAAAAATAAAGTTTACATCAGATAGACTTTCCTAAATGACTAGTATTTATTCATTTTGAAAAATAGTATGTTTGGTTTTAAAACTGAGTATTGCGTGACCAACAAATATGATGCGCAGTTTAATAATTGTATATTTCGAATGTATTGGTAATTATATTTGCGAGTGGGAGAGTTTATTGTCCAAATATACTTCTGAAAGGAATAAGATATTTACACACACACTTTCTTGAGCGGACAAAAGTCTACCCTGACAATACAGTATATGCAAGCACACACACTCTTGGTACAATTTAAACTAATACGACACTTATTGGGCATTTTATATTACAAACACATATTTAACATCAACAAATGCATACATATGAATATATGAAAAGTGGAATTATACATTGTCAAATAATTCAGCTCTAAATTGAAAAACTTAGCTCATCGACAAAGAAGTCTGACGTTTATTGTAAACACAGTTTTTGATAAAACTTTTGACGTGTTATTACTGATTTTAATTTGCTTGTCTGCATGGCTTACAATAAAAACAACATTTTTTTTTACGCTTCACGGCCACCAGTGGCTTTTTTAAGGGATGAATAAGAGATATTAATATTAAGAGATAAGCATTCTACTAAATTTGCTTACACACATGCATTTCTTATGTCAACCGAGAAAACATTTTACAAAAGAAATGCCATTTACAGTCTATTAATGGGTAATGTATATTATAACAGGGGAATCCTGCATAAGCCATGTTAAGGCTTCAAACTGTTTCCCTATCAATCAACAATTAAATTAAATCTGTATTCCAACAATTAAGATAACTGACCGACTTAAAGATGAATGTATAAATATCATTTTCATGCAGACATATTCTAAAATAAAAATATCCACTTCTATAGCCGTTACAATGATATAATTTATCACATTCTGGTATGAAATTTGAAATTATTTTGGACAAAGATATGTCATAAAATGTTCAGGGCGGGTACGTTCTTGTCTTTTCACATTGTAAACGGAAAATATCATATATGTAGGTCGATCCCAGATCGTGGGCCGAAAAGTGACTGTTTTGTAGGTTAGAAATCAGACCACGATTTCAAATTGGCCATCGATCTGGGACCAGACCTTGGTCTCATTCTTATATATATATTAATTATTTTATTTCTTTTTCTTGAGATAATAGAAAAAGGGTGTCAATATTTGAAAGATAATTTTCAATGAATGTAACTAAATTTGTCAGTGAGAATAAGTCGATGAGTATATCCACTTCGTTCTAAACCTCCGGACCTATCCTATTGGCGCATTGTCATAAACTTTAAAGTTGCAAATTGTCTGAACTTAATTGGGAATCATTTATTAAGATGAATGATTATTTAGGTGAATGATCCATTTTTTTTTCGATCTTCGTGTCAATTAACTCAAACGTAGGCCTGATTGTTTCTAATCTTTTTTTCGCGTATCAGTCCTTTTATGTAGTTAAGCTGTTCCAATGAAAGTACAGTTTATTATCCCAGACATATATTGTGTGATTTATTAAAATATGTGTCTTCTTCTCTTAAGAAACCGGATGAAACATACCAATAATGATGCATACCAATCATCGATATAATTTTATCTGATATTCTATTAAGCCAGGTCACTTTTATCAAATACTTAACGATTTGTATATGTTTGAAACACCCGTTGAAGGAATTGCCTAGTATTTTTGTTTTCGGCAAGCTAGAATCTCTTCTTTATATGGGAATCTGAGTGGACAGAATATACACCATACAGAGAGGTCAAATAGAGGCAAATAGATTTTAAAAAAATCCACGAAGCGTTATTGTAAATCGAGCAATGAAAAAAGCTTAATGCCGTACATGCTATTCTATGGTGTGTTGAGCTGTAATACCAGAAAATGTCCTTTCAGTATCAGGATGATGTGATTTGGTGTGGTATCATGGGTAACATGTTACTTGTCTATAGTGTGATTGCGCTCTATCCTACAGCGATTACAGGAAAAAGTGAGTCATTGTAACAAAGTAAACAAGCTGAAACTAAAACGGTAACATTTATCGCTCATGACATTCTACCGCGCATACGCTGAGAGCCATTAATATGACGTCATCAGCGACGCGGAAGAATCCGGAGACAGGCGAAGTAATACGACGGTGAGCTCGGGACACCTTTGTTTTCGCCGCTTGACCTGCCCGCCAGACAGAATGACACACGAAATACTTTGGTGACATAATTGGTAACGGACCTGTGATTATGTTAATTGGGGCATGTTTAATTAATTATTCTGTATTAATATCAAACGTGGCTGAAAGTAGTAGCTGGAATTTTGTCCTGTCAATGATAAAGAGAACAGACTATAAACATCTCGGACCTGCTAGTTTTATGACAATAGAATTTGAATATATTCAGATAATTAATTTAAAATGAATGTTCTTTTTTTTTTAATGATTTAAGTCTTAGAAGGTATACGATTACGAGAAATAGAAAACTAAAACAGAAAACAACCCTGTAGGAAAAGTGTTCCCTTTGGGTATGCTTTGATAAATGCATTGCTTCAACTTTGTTTTATCATAACCCTTAAATGTCAATTGTGTATGTAAAAAAAAAGCCTCACTTTTTTTTTGGTAAATAGTGTCGTCTCTTTCTGTTTGTTTTAATTAGACACTCAGTTACTTTAGGCCAGAGATTTACTGGTATTTAAGTGACCACATTCAGCAAAAAGATGAAAATTATAGCTGACGTGAGAAAGCAAAAGATGACTTCAGAAATTTGAAATGAGCCATTTGCTTGACATTTGACCTACTTTTCAGTTTGGTCCAATCACCATGCATATTTGTCATATTTCAATAAATATAACTTTTTAAGGTTGCAGAGTTAAAGTGATAAAATAGTCAACTGCAAATCACAAGGTTGTGGGTTCGATCCTGTTTTGAGCAAGGATTGTCTATAGCTCTCCAAGGCGAAAAAGTGCTGGTCAAACGGAACACTTCGGGTAATTCCATCATTCTTCTTCATAGAGTGAAGTATATATTTATCACCGAGGTGTTCCGATTAGCGCGAGTGTGTATGTGATTACTTCTAAATAGTCAACTATTATCATATTTTACATGCTGGTAATATAAAATGCCTGTTGCGTAGGTTTGCGTGAGACAGTTTAGCCTGACGAGGACTGTTGACCTATGGACTATTTGTCGCTCGTATATCAAATATATTCATGTATGTGTTTATATTTACACGAATCTACATCCATGTGCTTATATCTTGTTTAATTAGGGTCCGTCTTGTTGTATTGGGGTTTACCGTCGCTGCGATAGTATTTCAATCATATAGCGACGTCCAGCTAATTACAGGTGGAGGAAGACCCCGAGTACACAGACGTACCCAGGTAGAACCACCGACCTACCGCAAGCCAGCTGGAAGGCTTCCTCACATGAAAAATCTGAAGTCCCTACCAGGATTCGAACCCACAGCGGTGAGGGGCTGAGAGATTTGTAGTCCACGACTGTAACCGCTAGGCCACGGCGGCCCCACCTAGGGTCCGTCTGCTATAAGTAGCTTGCTTTGTGAGCAGACCTCTACATCTAGGTAGTCACATCTCTGATATTTATCCTAAGCTGTTGTATCTAATCACGGTCTTTTGATTAAATCAAAATGTACATACTGGTCAGCATTAATAAATATATGCCTACTTCATGTATGACGGATATGAAATTTATGAAGGAAAAGTTAATGTCATATTGAAATGGAATGTATGATATTTAGTAATTTTTTTACTTTTTTAAGAAAGAAAGACAGGAAAAAAGACATTTAATTTGTACTTATCGCTTTTAGAGCATACCTTTGAAATGACGTCGTTTTCAACGTCATAACCGACGTTTTTGTGAGATTTAGGGTGTGCGCAAACAAACCGTCGTTTCTTTCTTATTTCGATTCATGCTGAAATAAATTTCTTGTTACCTTAAAGAGGACGAATTTGCCTTTCCAAGGATGTCAATTTCCCATAATTCGAATTTATTCTGGGAAATTAGCACGAGAAAAAATATACTCTTATTTTCTTTTTTATTTTAGGAAAAAATTACCCCATATATTATTATTAAAAATTAATTTTGAACAGCATAACCTTTTAAAAAACAATAGTGCAATTTTTTTTAAATTTTTTTTTCATAAATTCTAAATGATTCAGTACGGTCGCGTCTTAGGGCGCTTAATGACGACGTCAAAACGGACGTTTTGCGACTTTTATAACCTACTCAAACAATCCTTGTTTTGTTTTAAAGTTGAAATAAAAAAAAAAAATAATACCTTCTTATATTTCAAATTAAAGTAATATTCGAAATTGAAATTGGGTAGAATGTTCATCAACGTTATAACTTCTATTATATAATCATTATTGATACCAAGGAAAACGATGACAATAACAGTGAGTATAATATTGATGGACTTAACAATTATGTTTCATTATTGATAATAGAGATCAATCTATAATAACAATATCACAATATGTAATATTGAATAAAAATGACAAAAAATGTTATTTTAACTTTTTGTCTTAACTACTTTGTTAAATGTAAATATAACATAGTTGAACATTGATATAAATCACCAAAGTCTGTTTCACAAAGCCAACAACATCTGTTCAACTATGGATATGATCAATGTGCGTAACGGGACAAACATGGTCATTATTACAATTTATTGCTGTTATTTGTTGAGGAAGACCATCAGACATACAAATATCGTAATATTCGTAGAGCCACCGACGCACCGCAGATCCTTCATATATGGGTCTCGAACTTATGTGGTGTTTAGAGAGTCTGCGTTGATAGCTTTATTGTCAGCCTAATGCCGTATGTGTCATGATTTATTTGCTTTCCAATCTCATTAAAATCATATCCTAATTTGCACTCTTCTACTATCCGCGATTAGCATACTGAATTTGATTTTAATAAGATTGTTTGCTTTCAACATGAAGATTATGTTTCAGAATTTCTGTAGATGATTAATTCCCTGTTTGTAACTCGGAGATTGTCGATTCAGTAATACTAAGCTTTATAATCACAGTGTTAGGATTTGTTGTTGTTATTTTTTTTCCATAGATTTTTTTTTAGTTTTCGCATATGTTTTGTAAAATATAAGCTGAAAACGAAAAAAGAAATGAAAGGTCATCGTGCTCGTTTTCGTGCTACGTTTGAATATCCATGGTAACTGTTTTTGATAAATAGCTAAATATAAATCTCTCTTTGAAAAAAAATCCATAAACAGAAGACACACATGCTAATAGTTCATTCATGATAGTCCAATTTATCTGAATGAATAGTTTAAATATCCTCAGGTACTTCATTTTTACAGAAATGGAGGGGGGGGGGGGGGGGGGGGGTGGAAACGGGAGAAAAGGAATGGCTTCATTTTACAGGAAATCCTTCAATGGATTTTTATTTCATTTTTCTAGTAAATATTCTTTTATGGTTACTTGATAAAATGTGTAGGTTACCGAGTTCATATAGGAGCTACGAGCTTTGGTAATGCCAAATGTTAAACAAGAAAACAATGTTTGAAATCTGTAAAACATACTTACCGTAATGCATTTCAAATTAATAAACTAATTTAAAAGGAAATGTGATAGATACAAAAAGACGTCCTTTACTGGCGATACAATCCTTTAAACGTAGTTGTGCTGACTCTGTGACAGCTTATATCCGAAAGTTTAGAGTTATATATGTTACACTTTACATTTCCGAAACATTGCGATGGTTAACAGTGCATTCCCCCTTAAAACAATTTATATATCAATTTTCTGTTTATAACTGATAACATAGATAGTAGTGTTAGTAATCATGATAATCATAGTAATAGTAGATGTTGTTGCTGTAGTAGTTGTCGTTATAATACAAGTAGTTGTAGTAGTAATAACAATTGCTATAGTAGTAGGTTGTAAAGTAGTAGTAATAGGTAGTAGTAATAATGATAATAGTAATGGTGGTACTACTAGTAATAGTAGCAGAAGTAGTAGAAGGTAGAGAAGTAGTAGTAATTGTAGTAGTAGCAGTAGTATAAGCATGTTAGTTGTAGGTCTGGTACATTTAGTAGTAGCAGTAGTGGTAATGTGTTACTGTAGTATTGGAGGGAGTAGTAGAAATTGTAAGTAATAAGCAGCGGCAGCAGCAGTAGTAAATGTGGAAGACAGATTAACCAGTAGGAGTATTACAATTGTCAATTGAACACGACATTCCGTCTCGTGGGTGTTATCGGATAAATTCTTATTACTTTTATGTTACAATTGATGATTGAAAAAAGCAACCCGATAGATTTTCTTTATAATTATTCCATAACTATACCTTACTCTAAACGTTAATTCTTAAAAAAAAAATACAGGGTGTAAATAAGTTTTGGAGATGTTTCCTTAAGTAATTATTTCATATGATTTTTTTTTCCATAAAAATTAACGTAGGAAATTTAAATAATTTGAAAGACTAATTAATTTGTATAATAACGAAATAAAAAAAAAAAAAAAAAAAAAAAAAGGCCGAATTATGGTGGCATATTTCTGCCAGCCACTTATCCAATTAGCTATGTTGAAACTTTTCTGAAAAATTGTCACATATTCAGTTAGTATCTGGCAAGTAGCAAATTTTCAAGTTATCTACTTAGGTATCATAACAGGACTAAACTGTCTGTTAGTGCCCACTACTGCCAATCACATATTCACTTATTTTAACTGGATACCATGCCCTTTTCCAGATAATTATGTGAAAAAATGCTTGTTATCCACATAATTTAACTGACTAACTTGAAAAAAGGCGAGATATCCAGTTAACTTAAGTGAATATATGGCTGGCAGTAGTGGGCACTAACAGGCAGTTTTGTTCTGTTAAGATACCTAAGAGGATAACACGAAAGTTTTCTACTTGCCAGATACTAACTTACTATGTGACAATTTTTCAGAAAAATTTCGACATAGCTAAGTGGATAAGTGGCTGGCAGAAATATGCCACCATATTAATGACTGGATCGAAATAATAATATATTAAGTGATGTACAGTTTGGATTTCGCAAGGGTCGTTCTACTGTAGATCCCATATTTGTTTTAAATGCATTAATTGAAAAACATTTAAATGAAAAGAAAAAATTGTATTGTACATTTGTAGACTTAAAACGTGCTTTTGATAGTGTATATTTAAATGCGTTATAACTTAAACTGTATAAACTAGGTGTTGATGGTAAAATGTTAAGAATATTTAAAGATATGTATGTTCAAGTAAAGTCATGTGTTAAAGGATGTAACTCTTTTTCACAATATTTTGATTGTTCTGTCGGCCTTAAACAAGGCGAGGTCATTTCGCCGATATTATTCGCTCTTTTCATTGAAGATCTTGAATTATTTTTGCAGAATGATACTACTTGTCCTTTAACGATTGATGATGTAACAGTTATTTTGCTTTTATTTGCGGATGATATGGTTGTGTTGGCTGAAAGCCCAGAGGAATTGAAAGCCCAGAGGAATTGCAGTGTAGGTTAGGTCTTTTAAAGGAATATTGTGATAAATGGGGATTAAAAGTTAATGTTGATAAAACTAAGGTTATGGTGTTCAGAAATGGTGGTCCTATTTTACCTAATGAGAAATGGTTATATGATAGAAGTAGTAAATAATTTTAATTATTTGGGAACTGTTTTCAATTACAATGGAACGTTTGTATTAAATCAGGAAACGCTAGCGGGTAAAGGTCTAAAGGCATTAAATGTACATTTAAATAATTTGAAAAAATATCAGTTATAAACAAGTGTTAAATGTCAACTTTTTTATGCTTTTGTTGGTGCTATTCTGAACTTCAGTAGTGAAATATGGGGATTTGGTAAATCTAAAACAATTGAGCGTGTTCATCTTAAATTTTGTAAAATGATACTAAACGTAAAGACGTCAACAAGTAACATGGGAGTTTATGGTGAATTAGGTAGATACCTTTATTTATTAATAGATATACACGTATAATAAAATTTTGGTGTAAGGTAATATCTTCAAAAAATATTCTTATTAGCACTTTGTATAGAAGTCTTTCAGACTCAGCGAATAACAGTAGAAAGAATTGGGCATTTAATGTTAAATTTTTGTTAGATAGTTATAGATTCTCACATGTTTGGAGTAATCCATACAGTATAGAACTGAAGAATTTCCATATTTCATTTAAATCTAGAATGATAGATGTATTTAGACAGAACTTGTATAACACTATGGTAAATTGTAATACTTTATGCACTTATAAATGTTTCAAAAAAGTCTTTGGAGCTGAACAATATTTGGATATTTTATCAAGTAAATTTAGAACAGTTTTAGCACAATTGAGATTATCTTCACATAAATTAAGAATTGAAACAGGACGATATGGTCAAAATAGAACAGAAAGAGCGCATCGGTATTGTTCACTTTGTAATGCTAGGGATATTGAAGATGAATATCACTTTATTATGGTGTGTCCTGAATATGTAAATCTTAGAAAAATGTACATTAAGAATTATTACATAAAACGTCCAAGTATGTTTAAATTTGTTCAATTAATGTCTTCATCTAATAGAAATGATATATTTAAACTCAGTGAATTTGTCTTTGAAGCTATGCAGCATAGAAATACACTTATATAATTTTCGATAATTATGTGAAATTACAATAGTATTTTTATTTGTTTTCATGTATTAATTTTAATCTTTTTCAAAGTCCATCCTCCATAATTGTATGGTAAAAAAAAAATATGACAAAAATAAGTGAATCATTGCATGATTTGTTTGAATAATGACAAAAATAAGTGAATCCTTGCTTGATATATTTGATTTATTTACGCTTGATCATTTGATTATCTATTTATATTTATACATATATACATGACAAGAAACTGTAAAGTTAACGTCAATAAAATATACTGTCTGTCTGTCTGTCTATATAAATCGAAACAAGGAGGAAACAACAAGCGTTCGACTGATTAAGCTTAGGGCAGACGTTGCCAAGGTGACAGCGGAGATATGTGTGACAGCGGATGCTCTCGCAGCAGGGGTCGGCCTGGGTGACTGGTCATTTAGCTAACTTTTATTTCAGTAAGGGGCCCACAATGAGGATTTTCACTACTAACCACAATCATTTACCCAATCAAGGCAATTTCAGGCACCTAGAAAGAAATTTGTATGATCAGGCCAAGCAAGGGTGGAATGCCCCCACCCCCCGTGAATCCTGGCCTGTCACACCTATTCAAAATATATAAAAATATCCCCCCTCCCCGCCGGTGAATCCTGGCCTGCCAAACCAATTTAAATTATATATAATTAATAATGATATGCGTTTCAACAATTTGTTTAAAGCTAAACATATTACGCGGTTATTCGGACGGTGACGATTTGTATATTCGTGGAACAATTTTCAGAACTTCCTGTGTAAACAGAACTTCCGGTGTAAACAAACTGTACATGTGATTTCGTCATATATCCCGTCTTTTTATTCGACAAATCATTTTTTTTTATTTACTTATGTTGTAAACGATAGAGATATATGGTATTTACCACAAGTAATTAAATGACATCTTATTTTGAACTGTTAGATAAGGAAAGTTAATGTTGTAATGGGATTTCGCGGGTATGTGCACATATGAAGTAGAAATCGACCTTTTCCAGGTAAGTTGTTATTTATGTGGGTCTTTTTCGATATACGGATATACAATTATAGTTTAAATACATAGTTTAGTTATACATCATGTTCATCTTGTAGCGTTGCAAAGAGCTACTGTACATGCTATTTTTGTACCACAGCTTTACAAAAAGAAATCGGGGCAATGCAGGAATCATACATGTGGTTCAGTCCTGTCATATCACTGTTATATCACATTCAGTGTTCAGTTGAACTGATTGTCATGCATCAGAGGACCCATTTGCAATATCAACAATCTGAAAATAGAATGATATCATATATTACCAGCAGGGTGAGCACTGAGTTTTGACACTGGGGGGACGCTACCATGCCTCCACTGTCATGCGCCATTGGCTCAAGTTTATTTAAAATGGCTCCAAATTTTTTAATTTGGCGCATTCTCATGTTGGATGATTTTTATTTTTGTGAATTACCTAAGCAGTCAGTCTGGTTTTCAATTTTGCTCATGTGGATACAAATCAATAAGCAGTCTTTGACAGGACCTTCACAGTTATGGCATTTAATAACAGTTGACACTTCAGCACAGCCTTCAAGGCTCAACTTGCCACCCTCTTTATCTAGCCTTTTAAGCTTGTTTTTATTTTTATCCTTCACTATACATACTCTATTATTTTCTTCTTATGATATTGCACTGCTCCCTGCCAGTAATATTCAGACTGTTGAATGTGGCCAGTATCTGGTAGTAGTAGAAGAAGGGTTGAGTAGGTTTTCAGCAAATAAGTTTGATTGTGTGGGTGAATGAATGATACTACCAGATATGATAATTGTTTAATTGCCAGTACTGAGTAGAATCAAAGTACAGTTTATTATTTAAGTTGTAATGGCTCTGATTTGAAATAGTCAGACCTTTTTCGGCAAACACAAACATGTAGTCAGTCTAATTGAAGACAAAATTGAGAGCAAACTAAATTACCAACATTACTTTATATATTCTACAATACAATACTTGATCAACCCATCTTTCCCAATCTCAATCATGTGTTCTAAGAGTAATTAAAAATAGATTAGATTGATATGCCAACCACTCCATCAAAGTTGGCGATGACATATTTCATGTCTGCCATGATTCTTGAAGAAAGGAATTGTGAAAAAGTATGTTAGCATAAACAGTGTGAAGATATAACTTTTATATAATTAACAAGATCTATAATAAGTTTTATATAATTAACTAGAATAACAATTTAAAAACTTGACTAGTATGACAAAAAAAAAGAGATCTTCAACTTCAAACTTATATGTGATCAATTAAACACTAAATTTAAAATACACAAGTTCAAAAGTTTACTTACAAGTTATTAATTACAAACATACAATCATCTTTATTAATGTTATATATGCATATGTCCTTAGGCTAACTTGAGTGAAATTTGTTCATGTTTTGGTTATATTATTGGCACATTCATTGACTCATGAAAAGAAAAATGGCTCATATTTTTCAAATTTGGCTCATCCATTGGCTATCCAATATAGATAGAGGAAGCCCTGACGACAGAGTGTAAATTGGTGTGCTGACCTGCATATAAATGTAGACACTAATCTTACAGTGGTTCGGGTCTTTGTTTAATTACCCTTGATTTAACAATCAAAAATTAAATTTCATACATGTAAGGACAGAAGAATTATGTATAGCCAGACTTAGACTTGAGGCTGGGACCCTTCACTTACAGGGTGAGTGCTCTACTGACTGAGCTCTTGAACTGCTTACACATATTGCTTACTGATATAAATGGTCACTAACAGGTTGTTAATTATCTATCATTTGATACACTGAACTTCAGGACTTCAGTTCTTTGCTAAAAAATAATGAGTCCCAAATTTGACAATTGGTGAAAAACCAACAACAGGAGTATGTATACTTTTCATGGTGTTTTTGTAAACAACGCAACATACTATAACTGACTGCTTGAAGCACAATATCAGATATTCAAATTCATTTCCCTCTAGTGGGTAAGATATATGTGCACCTATTTGCTGGTATTGTTATATAATAGATTTTACGCATCTTAAATGAATAAACATGAATAAAATGCACAACAGTCTTCTTAATATGATTTATTTACCATTTTATTAGCTCACCTGAGCACATGTGCTCAGGATGAGCTATTAGGATCGATGAATGTCCGTCGTCCGTCCGTCGTCATCAATTAGTTTGTTTTCACTCTAGCATCTTCATTTCTTAAGCAATCATCTTCAAACTTTATGACAATATTTATACCATAATATCTTGGCCATATTTGATTATGGATGATATCGGCCCATTAGGTCAAGAGTTATGCCCCTTTTAATATTAAAAAATGCCAGATTTCACTTCGTTTGCACTCTAGCATCTTCATTTCTTCAGCAATCACCTTTAAACTTAATGACAATGTTTATTACCATAATCTCCTGGCCAAGTTTGATTATGGCTACAGGAAATTTAAATGGAACTCATCATGTATATTAAATGGGTGATATTAATTTTCCCCCCCAAAAATGTCTTTGGAAAACTCCCTATGTTTATTCTGTCACATATAGATTCCATGTCTGGCTACATTTACCTGGATGTACAGAAAATACACAATTATTTTTATTATTTCTAACTTGACCAAGTGAAAAAAATGAGAGCAAGGACATATTACTACTCATTGCAGAGTTGTCTGCGTTGGTTATAGCCTTTTTTTTTCTTTTTTTTTTTTTTTAAAGGCTAATATCTTGTAAAACCACCGTACTGCCACAAACTTCACAGGATTGCTTACTATAACAAAGATGAATAATTCTAACAAGTCACATAACTCATCAGCAGTAATTTTGGAGTTATGCCCCTTTTTTAAAATAAAATAATTGAAGTTTTGCATGTAATTTTCTGTGATTTATGTATCTTATGAAGAATTATGATTATTCATTTAATCTTTAGACTAAGCACTGAAAAAGTCACACTTGCTCTTGTTATTCTTTCTAAATTCTGACATTGACTTCCATAAAATTACAATTAGAATATATATTCTTAATTTAATTTCATCATGCAATCCAATTTCAAGCCTCTGCTGACTGATTTAGCTCACAGAGATAGAAAATATATATTATAATTTCATAATATGCAATGTAAAATCACTTACTCAAACCTTCCTGATTATCTTATGTAGGCAACATCAATATTTGTCTATCTATAGTTTCTTGAAATATTTGTTAATTTATCAAATAAATTCACACAGATGATTTGTACCAACTTCTGTTCATACTATTAATTTGTCAACAAGATACCGGTAATGCATCCTTGGGGATCCACAAATTTTAAAGCGTTGTGTCTCTGGAAACTTTTGTGTGTCTCGGATGTGAGATGCATTGCTAGTTTGTACACTTTGTATATTACTTCAAATAGAAGTTGTATTATGGAATACATTTTCACTAACCTGGGATAACATCTCTTAACCCTTTCCCTCATAGAGGAAACCATTAAAAGACCTATGCGAACAGCATAAAACCAGATCAGCCTGCGAGGTTTTATGCTGTTCACTGCTCCTCAGTGGTCTGGAAATGAGGATTTTGTGATTAAATTTGCTAAGGTTTAACTGTGGTTTTCTGCAGATCAGGCTTTATGTGGTACCTACTGAGTGCGTCAAAATGAGTCTATATGAGGGAAAGGGTTAAATGGAATGAAATTTTCTAGTCAGTATGCATTGCTAAAATTTGCTATTTGCTGCATTCATACTCATCATCTAATTTTAATTATCCAGGCCTTGAAATTTTCCTTTTACAAGAGTGAGGCCTTGCAGCTGTCAATTTGAGAGCATAGTCTCACTCTCCAAGCTTGGCGATCCAGCGGGTTGGTTCAGTCCATCCCAAGAGCAGCCGATCCCAAGAGTCACACAGTCCTGTCTCACTAGGTAATCCCAGGACAACTGGTCTGCCTGGGGCCCTTAGACCATTAATGCTAAGTTTCAGAGCCTGTGCTATCATCCCTTGGCTGCGTTCTAGATTGATAACAAATTTATCCCTTCATCTGATTCAGACGTCAAACACTGGTATCTAACTTCTTTGCATTTACCTCTGCTTGATTTCTACTTCCTATGCCTTTAACCTCTGCCTGATTTCTGAATTTTATTCCTTTAACTTCTTGATAACTTTCTACTTTTCATGCCTGTAGCTTCTTCTGAATTTAATCTACCTCTCCTGCCTTTATTAGCTCTCTTTGTTTTCTTGGTCTCATACCTTTAACTTCCCTTTGATTTCTACCTCTCATGTCTTAAAGCTTTACCTGATTTCTGCCTCTCATGGCTTTTACCTCTACCTAATTTCTGAATTGAATTTCTTTAACTTCTTTTTTATATCTACCTTTTTAGCTCACCTGAGCACTTGTCCGCTTTTTGTCCGTTGTGCGTCATGCGTTGTCCGTCGTCAACAATTGCTTGTGAACACTCTAGAGGCCATAGTTTTGGCCCAATATTCATGAATCTTGGTCAGGATGTTTGTCTACATGATATCTCGAATGAGTTCAAAATTGGGTCACGTGGGGTTAAAAAGTAGGTCACCAGGTCAAATCTTAGAAAAACCTTTTGAACACTCTTGGGGCCAACATTTTTGTACCAGTCTTTATTAAACTTGATAAGAATGATGACTGCATGAATTCCCAGTTCAGGTAGGATCAAAATCTAGGTAACTTAGTCAAATGTTAGAAAAACACTTTAGACGCCACATTTTTTGTCATCACGCCTAACACGGCAATCTTACTCAGGTGAGCGACACAGGGCCATCTTGGCCCTCTTGTATGTCTGTAGCTTCTGTCTGTTTTCTGCTTCTCTTGCCTTTAACTTCTTCATGATTTCTACCTCTCCTGCCTTTAAGCTTTACCTGATTTCTACCTCTCATGCCTTTAAATTCTTGATTTCTACCTTTCTTGGCTTTAAGCTTTACCTGATTTCTACCTTTCTTGGCTTTAACTTCTTGATTTCTACCTCTCTTGCCTTTAACTTTACCAGATTTCTACCTCTCCTGCCTTTAACTTTACCTGATTTCTACCTTTCTTGGCTTTAACTTCTTGATTTCTACCTCTCCTGCCTTTAACTTTACCTGATTTCTACCTCTTTTGGCTTTAACTTCTTGATTTCTACCTCTCCTGCCTTTAACTTTACCTGATTTCTATCTTTCTTGGCTTTAACTGTACCTGATTTCTACCTTTCTTGGCTTTTACTTCTTAATTTCTACCTCTCCTGCCTTTAACTTTACCTGATTTCTACCTCTCTTGCCTCTAACTTCTTGATTTCTACCTTTCATACCAATAAGTTCTGCTTTGATTTCTGTCTCACATGCCTTTAACCTCTGCTTGATTTCTTCCAGTCATGCTTTTTACCTCAAGGGGACCTATTTGATTTCTACCTCCCTTTCTTTTTTTTATCTCCCATGCTTTTTACCTCTTCTTGATTTCTACCTCCCAATCCCTTTTATCTATGCTTGATTTCTACCCCCCAATGCCTTTAGTCTATGCTTGATTTCTAACTCCCAATCTTTTAACCTTTTCCTGATTTTCACCTCCCAATCCTGTACTCTTTTCTTGCTTTCTACCTCACATGCCATTTCCTGCTACCATGTCTTTAGCCTCTGCTTTCTAGGTCTCAGACTTGGAGTGATGCATGATGAAACATTAAGCACCTGACCTTCAGCAGCACCTGCTGTTATCTTTGATTATGTTAAATTGTTAATTTAATCAGTATACAGGATCTGTCATCACACCGTGACCATGCAAACAATGCCAAATGTTTGAATAAAAAATTTCACAAGTATATTCCATTTGTCTATGTTTGAAACATATAGCGCAATAAAAATCAATCAGTGCTTGTTAAAAATTGCCAGATTTTTTTTTTTACCTTTTGACATTTCTTGCTAAGGTAATTATGTCAACTGACCGAGAAACTGTATCATCTTCTTCTATTTCTATATGCACTTAAAACATTTTCACCAACTGCCATCAATATCTACCATGTTGTAAGATTTCATCACATCGTGACACGAGCAGTTTCAGACAGCTGCTAACTTAAATGCACTCTGTCCAATTTGAAGTTTTTCATTTTGGAACACCAATTTGACATACCTGGCCGTTAATCAGTCACAGGAACACAGGTCTGCCACAGGGCTGTCGGGGTAAAGGCATTTATTTTCTTAAGGTGTTGAAAAGGAATAATTTTGAATTAATAACAGTTGTATTAATATTTGAGAGTTCATGGCCATAATTATATGATACAAAGTATCCCTGCTCCTCTTAAAATAAAAAGAGACGAGAAAAAGAAAAAAAGTCCTGAGGTGTTGCCATTAATGTTTGGCTACATTTTGACCATTTATCTTGTACCAGTGATTGGCATTAAAAACTACTAACATTTCTGTTTAGACTACTTGATAACAGCAGCTGTAATATGAGCTAACATGACCTCTTATTGTGAAAATTTAACCTTTTACCTCATGAATATTCTTGTAAAGTTTATGACACTTTGAATATTAACTTACAAAACTTAAAATGGTATTATTATATTTTTCTTTTGCAGAATCTGAACTACAATTTTATATAAGCAAACCTTGACCAGATATTTCCTTTAGGGGTTGCCTCAGGAACTGTCTGATCTGGGTCAGCTCTGTTTGCCAGTGTGTCAAAATGAGTCTAAATCCTTTGCACACCTGCAATATAGTGAAACATGTAAAAAATTTAGTTCTCAAAACCAGACCAATCTATTCTGTGAATGGCTATAACATATTTGAAAGGGTTAAATTTTTCTCTCCTCAAAACCTTACCAGGGTCACCCTGAAATATTAAATTTTAGAGAATGAAAATTGCCAAATGGATGCATTTGGTATCCTTGCATGAGGAAGTTTGTGTGGAACACTAAATATTGCAACATGCGTAAAAAGGAATCCAAAAGCAGACGGTCTTGACGTCTTCTTATTTTTTCACACGACTTAAGAGATTGAAAGGTAACAAAAAGTGCTTATGTCATGAAAGAGATACTTTGTAGATAAACTGTTTGTCATCAATTTAATTTTAGCAATCCATGTTAAAATAGTTATGCACATATATACATGTATTATAAATAGTTTTGCAAAATATAAACCTTAACCCTTTTACTCATGAATGTTCATATACAGTAAAACCTGTCTTATCCGACACCCACTGGGACCAACTGACAATGTCAGATAAGACAGGTTGTCGGATAGGGCATGCCATTATAGACCGAACCTTTAAAATTGATAGTCCATGTATTTGCTATATATGACATTAAGCTTTAAATAATTCCGAAAATAATGTTGAAATACATGTATATATGTATGTAAAACACATGAGCCAAGTTTATCATCAAAGTTAATTAACAATAAGATAATTGATTCGTCATTGTAATTGTTTCAACACTGAAAAGTAACTGTTTGCAGATGTTTCAAATAAAACAGTGTAATTATAGTGCAATTATCACTAACTGGACCAAAATCGTATGTCGGATTACAGTTAAGACAGGTATCGTTAAGATCAGGTTATTTAAACAGACTTTGAATAGGAAAAACAATGGCCTCCACGAAAAGTGTCGGATAATACAGGATGTCATTATGAACAGGTGTTGTTATGGACAGTTTTCACTGTATAAATCTGCGATATGATGATAACTCAAATATCAATTTATTGGATTTAATGATGTATGAATGAAATGTTGGGGTTTTCTTTGACAGGCAGACTGTGTAGAATCTCTTGGGTTTGCTATTCAGTCCGTAAATTTTCAGCAAGCACCCCGTTAAACAACTTATAGTACAGTCCAAAATGGAAGAGAAGACAAATCTAATTAAGAAATTTAATTAATTTTTACAATTTAGCATTGTAAGGGTTAAATTAATTCCTAATAAATGCACCAGTACTTTCAGGTCATCTTTTATTATATACTGTCAAGATCAAAGGATTTCTTTTGAGATGTCACAACATCAGTTTTCTTCTAAATACCATTGTAGTGCAGAAAGGTGAATGGCTTCAAGAATTTTACCTTAAAACAAAACATCTGTGATTGTCGGACTGTCATGATAAGTCTCATTTCCCATTATGTTTTCTGTGTTATTTTGTTGTGAATATTCATGTATGTATTTATGACTTAATAAATATTCATTTACTGAACTTCAAATGGTATTTGAAACAATTGATTTTTCTTTGCTGTTCAGACTGTATAAAATCTTAGCTACAATACTGCATGAGCAAACAGAGAAGACCCTGATCAGACAGCTCCTGGAAGGAGCTTTCTGATCTGGTTTTGCTATGCTTGTAAATTCATCAGAATGAGTCTCTATGATTAGGGAAAGTGTTTAACTGGAACAGTCTAAGAATTACATCATTCCCAACCATTGTTGTTGATAAAAGTATAAAGAAACTTATAAAAGGAAAAATCAGTTTTTGACTGTAAAGCAGCTTGTTCACAGAATGATCGTCTTTGACTAAGAATTTGATTTTTAACTATATGCATGTATTACATCTATCAATACCCATCTGCAGATGCATGGTCACCCAATGTTACTATTGGTGATAGTAAAAAAATGGATGGTTCCCTCATCACAGGCAATCACAGATGATATTGAAACTATGTTTAGAATTATAAAACCTATATTTAGATTTTCTATTTTCATTTGATGTTACATGGCTGCATGATCACATTCACTTTTTATGTATGCGCTAACTTCATAGGCTGAACTTACATAATTACTTGCGACTGAACTTACATAATTACTTGCCAGAACTGGTGAACACATCATGTTGTGGAATGTATCACATATGGTACTGAAAGCACCAGTGCTTCAGAGATACCCTATTCTAAATTTAACCAATTTTGCCAAAGTTGCGTTTACGAAAATAGTGTTTTCTCATTAGTGTGACTTACACTTGCTGTGTTTTTTTTTTCAGGAATCAAAAACTTCACCCATATTATTGATTACGAGGGAGAGTAGAAATTTTTTTTTAAATTTCTACTGATCATCTGTAACAAGCTGCTTTAAATTGGAGAAAAAAGGGGAAAAAGAAGGCTTAAGTATGATCACAAACAAAATAGTTTTGAAAATGGTTGAATATATGCATGTCTGGAGATATAATCATGTTCAGGTAAATTAAGCCCAAGTGGGAGTTCAAAAAAAAAAAAAGATCAAGAAAGCTTTGATTTCTAAACATGAAATCTGTTTAATGACTGTCCAGATAAATTCATCTAAATATTTTGTCAGTGTGGTTTTGACTGTATTTATTTTGATGCAAGCTTAAGAGACTAAAGCAAAAGATAAACCTGAATAAGTCTGATTGAATATTTTGCCAATAATGTCTGACAGTGGATAATGCCTAGGATCATTTATTACAAATGTCTCGACTGGCCGAGTTATGGAATTAGGATAGGTATCAGGCAATTGGGATCAAATAGTTTTGCAGCACCATTGAGTCTCATTGTTTTAAGATGTTGACCTAAATTATTTACCATTTAATTGAATATTTGACACTTTTCCAATAGGAGTTGTACAATGGCTGATACTATCAGTACGTCAGCACATTGAACAGATTGGCATCCATGTCAGACTATTGTCTTAGTGCGTTTTTGATATTAAAGCAGGTGCACTCCTAATTGAGAAAATTTTTTTTATGGTATAATTTTTTTTTAAAGGAATTTCCAAATTTTCTTAGCTGGTTTTTTGTTGAAGAAGCAAGTTGATGTTTATTCTTTAGTCATAATTCACTCTCAGAATGTGTAGTTTGAATATATTGTTGCTATAGATTCATCCTTTTGACCTGATGTCTGGTGTTCAGACATAATTAGTTTTAATCAAAATTTCAAGAAGAACTTCTTTAATATGACAGAAGAGATTTTAGTAGATTTTTTATATTTTTGTTCCTTATTTGACCAGACGATTGTGTGCTGTACCTCTAACTTGAGAAATTCCAAATACATGAACTGTTTTGTTTTTTTTAAACTCCTTTTATTGAAAAACATCATACATACTTATCTACAAGCCTACGGCAATTGAAAAAGAAGTTAAACATTTTAGATAGAGATTCAGAACTGAAGTGGGCCTCCTTTAATGTTTTGAATGGATGCAAGATTTATGCTCAAAAAGGTGCTATCCTAGAGACTCTGTTAAAGAACATACACATTTATAAAAATGTCCTATTTGAATCTTGTATGACAATTATTTGTTTGATTAATGCACTGAGGTTATCTTCTTTGAAACAACAGCCCCTTTGAAGGCTAATTTTGGTGAGTAGGAATATCAATTAATTTAATTTGAAAACTGTCCAAAAAATCTGAAGTACTTATGACAAGCTTTGCCAACATTTCAGAGTGTATAACAGAGAAATCCTTGATCAGAATAAGCTCAGTTTGAACAGAAGACCTTGGACAGATAGTAGCTATAGGAATCACAAGGGCGCAAAGTTTGACAGTCAATTTATTGAGATAATAATGCGCATGATTGGAGGTTTGGGGAAATCTGTATGTTGAGAATCCGTGGCTGGATTACAGGGTATGTTTGTGTAGGTAAATCAAGTGTTTGTATGAAACTACCTGGT
>CM037785.1:5954520-6004520 GCA_021229015.1 Solen grandis
GTACCGGGTACCGCGTACCGGCTTTTTTCCCCCACCTACTAAAGACAGTAGGGAGCCACTGAATTACCTCTATAAATAGAAACTTTTCTGTCGCTCGGTAGTACAAATCAAAGCGCTGATAGTGCTAAGGGAACAGTATTGTCTCATTTCTTTTGTTTATCACAGTAAGTTTAATAAACGGAGGTCAAATTTTCGCACAATGTCAATAACACCGCTTTAATGTTGCGATGAACGCACTATTTGCTTCAGCAGACTGATAACAATTAGCACATTGCCACTCTTACTCCTTCTATATTTCTATAGCCGTCAATGAACAATCGTTTATTATTTTAATATAAAATTAATATTTGGAAAAACAAAATTACCCTGAAACCCTCTTTCACTTCAGACACACACAACTCCAGTGCCTACAGCGCTTTGAATTTTACATGAAGGAAAAAAAATCTTCATTATATGCAAACTGAAATGAGAATCAAAATTCGAACAGCAGGGCGCTGCTTAAAAGATGACTGTAGCACTTTTACAAGGTACAAGACACAAAATTTCATTTTAAAGTCGGTATGTCATATAATACACAGTTTACATAAGCTATGTTTATCTTTTGACCGCCATTACTGTGTATATAAATAGGTAAATACAACAGATAAATTTCATTGTACATCAAAACTGTAATATTACATCTTTTAAAAAAATATTACACAGCAGCAGTGATATGAGTTCTTGTCATGATTGGGAAATACATTATCAGTATTGTGCTACCTAAAACTATTAACGTGTACTTGTGGTTAATTTTTAATGGATTCCAGTAAATAAAAAACGTCCGCTCATTTCTCTATTTCAATGTCCAAAATGGCAGCTGCGGAGGGAAGCTCAAAAACGAAAGTAGGAGAATATTTTTTCATCAGCTAATCATTCATTTTTAATGTATTAATGATTGTTATTATCAGACGTTATGTTTTGATTATTTATTTTAAGTTTATTTACGATGCTTTAAAATTTATTTATTTGATTTGAACAATACAGCTACGGAGATTATTATTTTGAAAACGAAACAAATCATAGTTTTAGGGAGTGTACATTTTAATATAATTCGCATTATTGCACATATCAGCTTATCAATAGCTCATTTTATCCTGCAACTGATTTCTTAACATCCAGATCTTATTAAATGTATTGATGTAAATGTTTTACTCGATTTTCTTGAAATGAGGTCATCTTAATTTGGGGATTTCCCAGTAACATTCAAGTTTCAACAGTAAGTTCAAATTTATTAGTTACCTTAGTTACCTTTTCTGTATGCCTGTAATTGAGCTGTCAGACCCGTCGTGGCCCAATCTAGATCAGTTTTCTGCACGTGAACTTTATGACGTGTAGACCATGTGAGATGGAAGTATCAATCTGTAGAGCTCTAGGAATCTTTGTATTTCCAGTCCTAGTCCCGACTTAAAAGCATTCACTGATTTGGCACAAACAGTGGTGTTAGAAAGAGAGTTCCCGGGGTTTATGACTCTATTATGGAATCTGTTCCTGCAACTGATTTCTTAACATCCAGATCTTATTAAATGTATTGATGTAAATGTTTTACTCGATTTTCTTGAAATGAGGTCATCTTAATTTGGGGATTTCCCAGTAACATTCAAGTTTCAACAGTAAGTTCAAATTTATTAGTTACCTTAGTTACCTTTTCTGTATGCCTTTAATTGAGCTGTCAGACCCGTTGTGGCCCAATCTAGATCAGTTTTCTGCACGTGAACTTTATGACGTGTAGACCATGTGAGATGAAAGTATCAATCTGTAGAGCTCTAGAAATCTTTGTATTTCAAGTCCTAGTCCCTACTTAAAAGCATTCACTGATTTGGCACAAACAGTGGTGTTAGAAAGAGAGTTCCCGGGGTTTATGACTCTATTATGGAATCTGTTCTGACCAAATTTATTGAGTGCCCTTCTTTTCTCTAGTTTATAGCTATGACCTCTTGTAGTAGTGTTCCTGCTAAGTTCAAGGTTGTTGCAGATGTTGACCACTTTGTAGTCAGTGTTGTAATATCTTGGATAACGTCAGCTCTTTCCCTTCTATACAGCAGTGTGGGTAATCCTAGGGCTTTCAGCCTGTTTTCATATGATAGGATTTTCAATCCCAGAACTAAGTGAGTTGCTGTATGTTAGACTTGGTCTATAGCAATGATGTCCTTTTGATAAGTAGGAGTCCAGATGACACTTGCGTATTTTAATGTATGCTTTGTATATGGAAGTAATATGTCTTTGTCCATGTATGTAAAGGTTCTTTTAATAGTTCAGGGCTACAGGTTCAAGGTTTTAGGTCAATTGGGTATTTACTCAGCAACTTTTCAGAGAATTGGGTTTTCACAATTTTAATTGAGTAATGAAAATATGGTCACTCCATCAAGTACAAACAGGTATATGCGCCATCAAAACTCCATCAAAACTGACTTAATTGCTTTTTTTCCAAATTAAAATTGGGAATTGAAATAACAGTACATGTACTAACAGGTATATGCGCCTCCTTTTCTTATAAGCATCAAGGTCCAATTACTAATTATCATATGCAGGATTTATCATAAGCTTCTCAACAGTCATTGTTGAATAAAAAGTTGTCAATCTATTTTGATCTTCTTGATCCAAATATTTAGCACTTTTAACTATTAAATTTAAACACAAACTGCTAACTGGTTAACATGTTCAAATACTGTCAGTGGGATGTTAAACCCAACAAACAAACAAACAGGCAGAATAAATTACTTAAAAATGTAAAATGTTAGTTACAAATATTGACAATGCTTCATATATGCTTCCAAATCTCTTGTATTGTGCCTGTAAAATTATTCTAAATTATCAAAAATATAGAAGGGAAAAAATTGTGCTTTTCGACAAACAAAAACCGTTTTATTGGTTATATTTCATAATGGTTAATACTACTGGCTAATTTAGATCAAGCGAGTGCTGTCCGCCAATGAGCATTGCTATACAATTCTTTTTTGGAAGTCTATTTGTGAGAGCCGGATATTGTTATTTGTGAAAATGGTCATGTTGCTGAAAAAGGTGCTTAAAATTGATGAAAAGCAATGCAAAGCCCTCTCATTTTATGTTGGCGCATAGAGTAGTCAGTCAAAGAAGGCTCTGGATAAAATATTAATATATATTGCCTTTTGAAATTTTTATTGGCAGATTGCTGATGCCCGACACCATTATGATTCACAGTAAATTGTCTACATCAATTACCGAAAATAACTCTAACGTACATAATCAGTTCACACCGGAGGGGACTTTAGGTTTGCCCCACGTCTGTCTGCCCTTCTGTCCAGAAATCTGGATCCTGCGATAACTTAAAAACCATTTAAGATAATATTTCGATAATTGGTTTATGAATAGATGGCAGTATGGAGATTCTGCACATCACTTTGTTTTATTTCTCGGACCAAAATTCTGGTTGCTATGGTAATGGAAAAATTATGCACCTCACCGATAGGGGACTCATGTGTTGCATGCAACACCAGTTACTTGTTATCTCTTTAATATTAATTTGTTAAACAATATTTCAGTGCATTTCCAATGCTGAAAGCAATAAAATATGAACAAATTAGGAATGGCAAGGTGCATGCATGATACAATGAGAAAGAAGGATATTTAGAACTGATAAGCTGCACAAGATAAGTTTCATACAAGATCTACTCCAGGGAAATGATGCACAAGAATTTATATACGAGGGATGTTCAAATATGAATGCAACTAGGTCAATATTCAGAAGTGTTTAACAAACGATGGCAAAATAATTTGCTCTATCCTTCAAAATACTCACCACCATGTGACATACAAATTTTCAGTCTTTTAACCCAATTTTTTAAGGGGTTTTCATAATGTTTTTGGGGTATACTGTTCAGACACTGAAAAATAGCCAAACCGAGATTTCTGCGCATTTGATATTTTTTACCAACAAGGTGTTTTTTGAGCCTCGGAAATAGGAAAAAGTCACAAGGGGCAAGATTTGGCGAATAAGAAGGGTGAGGAAGCTCGACAACCTTTTCCTGTGTGACGAAGCATTGTCATGCAACAACCTGATACCACGGAGACCAGTTCCTGGTCGACGGTTTGCAAAATATTTCTTTACTTTCTTTATGAAGGACATTGCCTTTGTAAAACTTGCGTTTACAGATTTACTCTTTGGTACGGCAATTTGAATAGCAGACCTTGATTTGGGTGATTTACATACCTTTTTGACACTCATGGTACGTTTTGCTATGCAAGATCTTTGGCTTCCTTTGAATGCCCATATTTTGTTCTGTATCTTTCGCTTGGGCTCATAAAAGTGGACCCATGCCTCATCGCCAGTGATGATATTTGCGAAAGATTGATTGTTGTGTTTAAGGGTAATGTTTCAACAATTGTTTGGCAATTCTTTCCTGAGCAAGTTTTTCTCTTCTGTAAGGAGATGGGGTATCGATCTTGCACTTATCCTTTTCAATTCTAAATCATTGTATGAGCCACTCCTACTGAGATGCCAATGCTTTGAGCGATATGCCTAGTTGTAAATCTTGCATCAGTAGCAATCAAATCCTTTACTTTTTCAACTATTTTTGGCAAAGTTGCAGTTTTCAGACGGCGTGCATGAGGCTCATCTTTTACTGAATCTACACCACTTTTAAATTTCTTACATCACCTTGTGAGAGGTGGAAAAGAAATTCATTATTCCCGTAAACAAGACATATTTCATTAAATATGTCTTTCGCCTGTATACCAAGAATACAGTAGGTCTTGATATAGGTTCGAATTTGTTCAGTGAAAAAGACCTTTTCCCAACCATTTTAGCTTTAATGTACATGAGTATACAGTGTTAATCTAGCTATTGTCAATGCTAGACTGAACAGATTTAAACAAATTTGGTATCAATGGAGAGCTTACACAACCCTCTATGTGCCTATTTTGTGAAAATCATGTTTTGAAGTGAGATATTGGCCTAGTTGCATTCATATTTGAACATCCCTTGTAATGTTCTAAAGTATCTTATCAACAGCAGGGCTCAAATTTAATTTTTTTCCCACTCACATAAAGTGCGAATGCCTTTAATTTCAAGTCGCAAATTCCCAGACTTTATTTGCAAATTATTTTACTTTCTTGGTAATTACATCTGATGTGCTTGTATATTATCAGAATCACTGTTTCATAAATTAATGGATTTTTTTAAAAACAAACATTTTTCATGCATCAATACCTGTGTCCCTTTGCGGGGACAGTCCGATAAACATATTTACTGCCTGGTCATTGGCCACTCACCACTCAGTCCTTTAAACTGTTTGTTCCCTTTGTCTGTCAGCGAAAACTGTCCAGGACCTGCTAGATCCGTGACAACATGAGAAGCAAAAATGACAAAAAGGGTTGCGCCTGTCAGATTCAAAAAATCACTGGTGGGTTACCAGGTATCTTTCGTTAAAATCACGTCTGTTCTGCTTGTGACTTAACCCTTTCCCTCATAGAGGACACCATGAAAAGACCTATGCGAACAGCATAAAACCAGATCAGCCTGCGAGTAACTCGCAGGCTGATCATGTTTTATGCTGTTCGCTGCTCCTCAGTGGTCTGGAAATGAGGATTTTGTAATTAAATTTGATAAGGTTTAACTGTGGTTTTCTGCAGATCAGGCTTTATGTGGTACCTACTGAGTGCGTCAAAATGAGTCTATATGAGGGAAAGGGTTAAAGACATTATTATTATTGGGACAATCTCATATCCTTTTAATAAAAAGACATTAAATAGAAACATTGTCACATGAGCAACTGAGATATATATTGTCATCATTGACTTTTTATTTTGCAGAATTCTTGAAGACATAAAATAATGTAGGATAGCGTGATTAGGTAAGTGATTTTAGTTATTTTGTAACAGGGGTCAAAATTCTTTTTAAACAGTACTCGTCCTGCAGGACAAGTGACTTATAAAAATCCCTCGTCCTGAAATGACATTACTCTTCCATCAATTAAGTATGAAAAAAAAGCAAAATAACATTTAATTGTAATTGTGCCTTGTGTTTCCAAAGCATATTTGGTGTTTGGAGCCATCGCCTTGTTATTTTAATGTTTCTTGTCTACAGTTTTCTCTGATCCCTATTACAAGAGTAGATTTAAGGTCAGGCCAGGGAATTGTGTACATACGGAACAAAATAGCATGCCTTCTTCAATTTTTGCCCATTGGAAACTTGCTTAACCATTCATCTTTTGTAGTTTGAGTTTGCTTAAATTTATCATAATGTTTTCTTTTCTCTTTTCAATTTTTGCCTTTTCTTTCGCTGACTCACATTCTTTCTCTTGCTTTTCATCATCTCCTCCATCCTTCAAAAACTTTCTATTATCTGACATTTTCAGCTTCTGCAACAAACACACTTTTGACTGGTTTATATACATGTACCACTACCTATATTTGGATAGCGGACGAGGAAAAAACAAACAAAACAACAATAAAAAAAAACAATATTTTTGAGTATGCAGTCTATAGGTAGCAAAGCGCACCTTGCAAATATAGTTACTCACCTGCGCATAGACTTGTTCGATTTCCCTCTGTATTTAATTAAGTTTAATATAAAATTAAATTGCCATGGTTATTTTCTAACTTAGTAAGAAAAAAAAACATTTGTGAATTTTCAGATGCTTTTCTGTAAAAAAAAAAAAAATCATAATTGCAGTAAGTTTCATTGGAGGTAATATCCATCAAACCCAATTTTAAGTGATACCGACATATAGGATGCTGACTTTTTTTAATATTCTCAGCAGCATTCATACTGATCTTGGATATAATTTGATCTAAAAAATGGTATGGTATAGCTCCCTTTGCTTGGCGCTCAGCATATAAGGGTAGTTGCAGAACTGGTTGGCCCAGTATCAGGATAATGTGACTGGGTGTGGTATCATGCCACATGTCTAGCTACGACCGCAGTGTGGCAGCATGTCTCCATGTGACTGAAATGCTGTCGGTGGGACGTTAACCCAACAAACAAACAAACATATAATTTGATCAAATATTCTGCCACAGCAGACAAGCTGCTATGAAGTGATGTCTATTTTCCCTTAAAAAATCTACTGGTCCTGCAGGACAACCCAAATGCAAAGTTTACTCGTCCTGTCAAATTTCCACTCATAATTACAAGTGGACGATTGGGATTTTTGACCCCTGTGTACATTTTTTTTTCTGATTGAAATGAATAAAATTCCTATTTTAATATTTGAGAAAAATAATTCTTCTTGTGAAAAAGACACATAATTTTTAAATTATGATATGTAATTTGCTAAATTCCAAATAGTTTAAGGGGTTGCTATTGTATAATCAACAGTAAATTTTCTCTATGATTTCCAACACTGCATGTACAATGTACTTTGATTCCAATTCTTGTGTTATATCAAGTCCCAGATGTTTGTTGAGAATGGCTTATAAAGAAATCAAGGCCTGTGTCATACTGGAAGGATCGTCAACACTGACGAAGGAACAATTACACGAATGT
The DNA here is from genome assembly GCA_021229015.1 of Solen grandis. NCBI lineage: Eukaryota > Metazoa > Mollusca > Bivalvia > Adapedonta > Solenidae > Solen > Solen grandis. The sequence goes on from CM037785.1 coordinate 5,962,022, forward strand.
CTGGACCTAGCCCATGGTGACTTTGTGTTTTGTGATAAAGTCGAAGCAGTCCAACGGTCATCGAAACTGAAGATGAAAACTGGATTGTACAGTTTAAGGACAAAGAAAGTGAGTGCCTATAAGCTTGTAGGGCTGTCATAGATATCTTCGATATTGGTGTATCGCGATGTTTGCTGTTTGATTTCGTAAAGATACTCAAATTCATATATCGATACATTTGCAGAAGTTAGAGATGAAGAAGTAGAAATCCTTTTTTCATGCTGTGTGACTGGTAGTGTTACTCCCCTTGATAGTTACTTTTTGTAACAAAAAGGTAAATCAAATTTGAATAACTCTTCCTTTACAATATATGTTAGGTAATCAAAAGAAATTATTCCTTGATGCACAGTGATTCAGATTGGACCCACATTCCTTAGGACAGTTGTCCTAAATGGTCATTTTTTAGCTCACCTGAGCACAAAGTGCTCAAAGTGAGCTTTTGTGATCGCCCTTCGTCCGGCGTCCGTCGTCGTGCGTCGTCCGTTGTCCGTCGTCCGTCGTCAACAATTTGCTTTAAACGACATCTCCTCTGAAACCGCTGGACAGAATTGGGTGAGACTCTACAAAAGTTGCTAAAATAAAGTTGATCCATGAAGAACTCTGGTTGCCATGGCTACAAAAAGAAAAATAATTTGAAAACTTTAAAAATCATCTCCTTCAAAACTACTGGCCAGATTTCAAAATAATTTGGTACAGATGTTCCTTGGGTCAACCTCTACCAAAGTTGCTAAAATTATTCCCCAAAAAGGGGCTTATTTGCCTTATATGTATATAGAGAAACCTTTAAACAACATCTCCTCTGAAACCACTGGACAGAATTTGATTAAACTTGGCAGGGATGATCCTTGGGTCAACCTTCACAAAAGTTGCTAAGATAAACTTGATCCATGTAGAACTCTGGTTGCCATGGCAACAAAAAGAGAAAAAAATAAAAAACTTTAAAAATCATCTTCTTCAAAACTACTGGCAAGATTTTAAAATAAATTGGTACAGATGTTCCTTGGGTCAACTTCTACCAAAGTTGCTAAAATTATTCCGATCCATAAAAAAACATGGCCGCCAGGGGCGGGGCTTATTTGCCTTATATGTATATAGAGAAACCTTTAAACAACATCTCCTCTGAAACCACTGGGCAGAATTTGATTAAACTTGGCAGGGATGATCCTTGGGTCAACCTTCACAAAAGTTGCTAAAATAAAGTTGATCCATGTAGAACTCTGGTTGCCATGGCAACAGAAAGAAAAAAAAAATGAAAACTTTAAAAATCATCTTCTTCAAAACTACTGGCCAGATTTTAAAATAAATTGGTACAGATGTTCCTTGGGTCAACCTCTACCAAAGTTGCTAAAATAAATTCCGATCCGTAAAAAACAGGCCGCCAGGGGGGGGTTTTTCCTTATTATATAGGGAAAACTTTAATCAACATTTTCTCTGAAACCACTGGACAGAATTTGATTAAACTTAGCAGGAATGATCCTTGGGTCAACCTCCACAAAAGTTGCTAAAATAAACTTGATCCATATAGAACTCTGGTTGCCATGGCTACAAAAAGAAAAAAAAATGAAAACTTTTAAAAATCATCTTCTTCAAAACTACTGGCCAGATTTTAAAATAAATTGGAACAGATGTTCCTTGGGTCAACCTATTTATCTCAGGTGAGCGATTTAGGGCCATCATGGGCCTCTTGTTTAAAGTCATTTGTCCTAAATTACAAGAAAAACTTCGGACAATTTTGTTATAGCAAAATGCTTAATAAGACATGAATGACACTTTCAAGTTTACTTTATTTATTTATATTCTTTTTGCTTTGAAATATATCATTCAAGATTGTTTCAAAACTTCAGTCAGTTAAATAATTTCCTAGGTAAATATGTTGTTATGACTATCTTCTGATACCTTGTTTACTTATATAGAAATGAAATAAATAATTGTTATTCAAGTTAGTATCTGGAGGGATGCATTTATTCAGTATGGAATTAGTGTGTCACAAAGGAGAACCCACCCAACCCTTAAGCATAAAAGATCTTACAAATAAAAGCAAAAAAAAAAATAAAAAATTATTGACTCAAGAAAACAGCAGGTAATAATAAATTATTTAACTTTAAATGGAAATGTGAGATCATTCATACTTCTAGAATTTTGAAGATGATGAGTGAGAGAAAGATTGGACATATAAGATATTTTGATTGTTTATCAAATCAAACACAGAATTGTAATTTATATGACTTTCTATCTAATCAAAGTCAAGGCGAATTCAGCAAAATCCGAAAAATCCGACTCGTCAGAATGATCTTCCATTCTGCGACAGTCGTGTTCTTTAAATACGATCTAACTTGAAAGTGCTGACAAATCAATTAAAAGTATATATTTTATTCCCCCGATAATAGATCGACATCCTTTGATACCTTATCTACTCTTTGTTTTTCAGTCATCATTGACAGTTTCTTGCCAACATTTTATAACGGCCTGTTTATTTCTTAGAAGACTCGCGATTTCCGGTTTTTACTACACTTGTGACCACGTGGCACGTGAATTATGGTATATGACAATTCTATTGGTTCTTTTTATAGACAGACGCTAATGTTTCAAAAAATAGCACGAGAAGAATAAATTTGCATAGGTAATTTTCCACTGGATAGAACTTGAATAGCATGAAGAAAAGAAAACGAAACTTGACACGCATCATTCTATTTATTTAGTCATATTCCTGATTTTATTGATTGATATATGTATTTGAATTTAAAGAATCCAGTAATTATGAAAAAGAAAGATATTTATGCGTAAAAACTTTGGCAAATATCGATATTTCCGGTGGTCGAAATTTCTTACAACGTATGAGTCCCTATAAACACGCATACAAACCGGTGACCCCAAGAATCAAAATGTTTCTATTTATGTAATTATTTGCAGAACAAACAAATGTTTTATATAGATTGTAATATGATTAAAGTTTCAACAGCAACATTGCTATTTAGTCTGTTTTGCCGATAAGGAACTTTTATGCTGTTAAAAACTGACTGCGTCAGTTTGAGTCTCCATGAAGTAACGGGTATTTGAGTCAAAATGCGTCTGTATGAAGTAATAAGTAAATGCGTCAGAGTGGGACTCTATGAAGTAAAGAGTTAATTGTCGAAATTTCACCGTCCGGTACAGACATTTGTCGGTCACATTGTCTGATGAACTGTATTTTTATCGGCCCGATGGGCGTACTGAGTTTATTTTTTCCGGTCATCTGTAGCTTTTATCGGCCCTGGACCGAAGTGCCGATCCAATCTGAATCTCTGATGCATGAGATCACTTGAAAGTAAAAAACAATTAAATGATATATTACTGTATTGTCAATATTTGAGTGTTGATAAATCAATACCAATATTCCTATCAATGACAGCCCTTTAATAAATCTTGCATTTTAAAAGTCAGTGGTGAATTCATGCTTGCAGGTAATTCTTTTATACAGCTCAACGTGAGCAATTAGGATCAACCTCCGACTGTTGTCCGTTGTGTGGCATGTGGCATTAAGTGGCTTAAGTTGTCAGCAATTTACTTATATGACATCCAATGAAAAGAAATTGGTGAAATTTGTTTTGTATGATCCTTGGGTGGTCCTTCACAAAAGTAGGTTTAATTAACTTGATCCTGCAAAATGTTTGTTTCAATCTGACCTCTACTTAGTTTGTTCCAATCATGGCCCTTGGGTCAAAATTGACCCTGCCTGAGGGGTCACTTGAATTTACAAAGATTTATATAGGAAAAACTTGAAAAATCTTCTTGTCAGAAACAACAAGGCCTGATGTTGTAACATCTCCTAGTGCATCTCTATCAAATTTGTTCAAGACATTGCCTTTGGCCTGTTCCAAGGGGTCACTTGTCCTATATAGGCAAAAAGTTTAAAAATCTTTTCCTTGAAACAACAAAGCTTCAAATTTGGACCACAAGTATTGTTTTGTGTGTGTTCCTATATTTCTGCATGGATTCTGTATTTAGTAGACCTATGTTGTCATATAGTAACTTGAACAACCAGTGAAGGTAATGTTTCTCAAGTGAGTGACGTCAGGGCCATCTTGGCTCTCTTGTTTAATTTTTACAACTTATCTTTATTTATTAAGACTTTTTTTACATGTTATATCTGCACAGCCACTAAGAAGTGTTTAAAGCGAGGGATATGGGACTATACCTCATCCCAGGGAAAACTTACCATCAATCCGTCCGTCTGTCCGGTCCCCAATATTCCTGAACATTGGATAAAGGTGGAGGTAAATGCTAAACTTCATTGACTTCATTGATTGACAGATGTTAAAACTTAAACCATCGATGATTTCTAGTCATAACATTGGCACTGCAGGGCCTTTTTTCCTTCTATATTAGAGGCCTATAATGGGTAGCAAAAGCCTCTTTCTTTTCCAATTTTGGTGACAGAATTTCCCAAAATACAATCCTGAAATTTGTTGACCTATCTATTTCATGAGTTTGGTTAAAAAAAAAATATTTAGTGGCAAATGAAAACTACAGTAGGCTTTGTATATATATACATATCTTTACCATATTTATCATACATTCTCTGTACACTTGCATTCTGCTTATTCTTATGTCTCAGGAGTATCTTTTTTTATTTTTCTGGTTACAGAAATTATGGGATACCTCACATAATACAATTTTATGATACTCTTGAACTATTCAATGGACACTGTAATCTTGAAAAATAACAATATTTGATGTCGTCATGCATGATGTCAAAGTTTTCCAGTATTTGGCGTTACTTGTTAAATGGTAAAGTTCCGTGGTAATTTTGATATTAGAAATGTCAAATACTGTCGAAGCAACGGTAAACTCAAATAGTCAAGTCAAGTCTAGTCATTTGTCATATTAGAGAAAAAAATATTCATTTGAACGTGTATCATGGGTGAGTTGCTCAAAGTGTTGCAATGTTATATATCCCCGCAGCATCGGAACCCTACAAGCGCTCATTCCGTTACTCCATACATTGCCCATGAGATTATTTGTTAGCAATTGCTTGTTATAGATTATTTGAAAAGCTGCGCCACTATACGCAGCTGCACTAGGTAGTGGGGATTTTTGGATCATCAGATATATTGTACTAATGCCACTTAGACTAACCTTTACTGACTTACAGATTTTAGATCTCCAACTGAAGAGTACTCATTTATGTAAAATTTTGACTGGTTGACATACCTGTTATGAAAGACCATAGATAGTGCGCACACCCCTACGTTGGGGCTGAAATCCAGGGAAAAACTTGATTTTCCATATATTGTGCGCAGGCCAAATTTATAAAATCTGTCGGTTGCCATTTTTGAATCACCGCGAGTTGGCTCATTTTTCCAATACAACTCTATGTAGCAATTCTCGTCTTCTCTCGATTAATTGCTGGTAACTTTGTTACACCTTTCATAAGTGTTAGTTCTTGACATTTCATGATAGAGAAACTAAGAATGATTAAAGTAACAACCAAATTTTAACGGTGTCAATAATAAGTCATTTCATGATCCCATATATGTAATTACTTACCAGGCACTAGTAAATACTCATACTAATTGATCAACGGAAAATGAAATGATATGTGTAAAAACCTAGTTATTATTATGATTATGTTATTAGTCAGTGTATGAAAATTAAAAATAATCGCAATAAGAATCAGACAAAATATGCATAATTATGATGATACGACGACGATTACACTGTGTTATAGTCAATGATCTATACCATTATGATAAATTGTTGGTTTTCTTCCTGTATCATAAGATGAATACAAGTCATTTAAATATGTTTAATAACACTTATCGATTAAGAGCTCCTTTAATAGCATCACAGGCCTCCATGGCCGAGAGGGTAGAGTCACTGAGCCTCTCACCACTTGGGTTCGAATCCCGGTAGGGTCATTCAGATATTTATGTGAGGAAGCCTTCCAGCTTGCTTGTGGTAGGTCGGTGGTTCTACCTGGATACCTCCGTGCATTCGGGGTCTTCCTCCACCTGTAATTAGCTGGATGTTGCAATATGACTGAAATACTGTCGAAGGGATGGTGAAGTCAAATAGTCAAGTCATAGTATCACATGTGTGAATTCAACCGCAAGTTTTAAACAGAAATGTCATTAAATGATTATCTATGGCAATATCGGTGATTTGATTTTTCTGGTGGTTCAGGTAAGGTTGGGAAAAAGAGAAAAAAATAAGGTCCCATAGATTGTGCGCACCCCCTAGTTTTGATCGTAAATTTGAGAATAGAAATGCACACTGTCTATGGTCTTCTACAGTATCCTTGTTACAATTAAGTGCTAGCCAAGTATCCTATGGCTGACAGATGTAATAGGCAGCCGTGAGTATCCAATGCTGATATCCCCCATTTTCTTTGTGCTCTTTGTAACTCTTTTTTACTCTTTTTTTAGCTCGACTATTCGAAGAATATGAGAGCTATTGTAGTCGCCCTTGCGTTGGCGCTGGCGTCAGCGTTGCATGCAAGTTACTATCAACCTTATATCTCAATAACCATTTATGGTATTGACTTGAAAGTTTATAAATATGTTCAGGGGCATCAGACATCCAAGGTAGATAACTCTTGACTGAATTTGATATGAATTATGGCCTCTTTTTAACTTAGACATTTTGGTTAAAGTTTTGCATGCAATAGAAAATTTGGTTAAAAGTTTTGCGTACAAGCTACTTTCTAGTTTGTATCTCAATAACAATTCATGATATTGACTTGAAAGCTTATGAATATATTAAGGGGCATCAGACAACCAAGTTAGATAAGTCTTGATGGAATATGTTACAAATTATGGCCCCTTTTTAACTTAGAAATTTTGGTTAAAGTTTTGCATGCAAGATACTCTCATGCTTATATCTCAGTATCCAGGCATGTGATTGATTTGAAACATCTTTAATATGTTTAGGGGTATCATGCTTTCATGGTAGATAACTCTTGATAGAATATGTTACAAATTATTGCCCCTTTTTAACTTAGAAATTTTGGTTAAAGTTTTGCATGCAATAGAAAATTTGGTTAAAAGTTTTGCATACAAGCTACTTTCTAGTTTGTATCTCAATAACAATTCATGATATTGACTTGAAAGCTTATGAATATGTTAAGGGGCATCAGACAACCAAGTTAGATAAGTCTTGATGGAATATGTTACAAATTATGGCCCCTTTTTAACTTAGAAATTTTGGTTAAAGTTTTGCATGCAAGATACTCTCATGCTTATATCTCAGTATCCAGGCATGTGATTGATTTGAAACATCTTTAATATGTTTAGGGGTATCATGCTTTCATGGTAGATAAACCTTGATAGAATATGTTACAAATTATTGCCCCTTTTTAACTTAGAAATTTTGGTTAAAGTTTTGCATGGAAGTTACTTTCAAGCTAATATCTCAGTATCCAGGCATGGGATTGATTTAAAACATCCTTAATATGTTTAGGGATATCATACTTTCATGGTAGATAACTCTTGATAGAATATGTTACAAATTATGGCCCCTTTTTAACTTAGAAATTTTGGTTAAAGTTTTGCATGGAAGTTACTTTCATGCTAATATCTCAGTATCCAGGCATGCGATTGATTTTAAACATCTTTAATATGTTAGGTATCATACTTCAGGTAGATAACTTTGATGAATATTTACAATTATGGCCCCTTTTTAACTTAGAAATTTTGGTTAAAGTTTTTGCATGCAAGGTACTTTCATGCTTATATCTCAGAGTCCAGGCATGGGATTGATTTGAAACATCTTTAATATGTTTAGGGGTATCATACTATAAAGGAAGATAACACTTGATGGAATATATTAAAAATTATGACCCCCTTTTGTTTTAAGCCAGCTTATATCTCATACATTTCTTGTGGAATTGACTAGAAAGTTTAGGAGTGTCTTCATGGGCATCAGAAAACTAAGGAAGATTTTAATTTTTGCAAATTATGGCCCTTTTCTAACTTGGATTTTTGGTTAAAGTTTTGCATGCAATAGAAAATTTGGTTAAAAGTTTTGCGTACAAGCTACTTTCTAGTTTGTATCTCAATAACCATTCATGATATTGACTTGAAAGCTTATGAATATGTTAAGGGGCATCAGACAACCAAGTTAGATAACTCTTGATAGAATATGTTACAAATTATTGCCCCTTTTTAACTTAGAAATTTTGGTTAAAGTTTTGCATGGAAGTTACTTTCATGCTAATATCTCAGTATCCAGGCATGCGATTGATTTTAAACATCTTTAATATGTTCAGGAGTATCATACTATCAAGGTAGATAACTTTTGATGGAATATATTACAATTTATGGCCCCTATTTTAACTTAGAAATTTTGGTTAAAGTTTTTGCATGCAAGGTACTTTCATGCTTATATCTCAGAGTCCAGGCATGGGATTGATTTGAAACATCTTTAATATGTTTAGGGGTATCATACTATAAAGGAAGATAACACTTGATGGAATATATTAAAAATTATGACCCCTTTTAACTTGCATTCAAGCTACTATCCAGCTTATATCTCATACATTTCTTGTGGAATTGACTAGAAAGTTAAGGAGTGTCTTCAGGGGCATCAGAAAACTAAGGAGGATAACTTTTGGACTGAATTTTATGCAAATTATGGCCCTTTTCTAACTTGGATTTTTGGTTAAAGTTTTGCATGCACAGTGTTATTGTGCTTATGTCTCAGTAACTAGGCATGGGATTGATTTTAGACATCATAAAAATATTAAGGGGTATCAGACTATCAAGGAATATCATTTTTGACTATTATTATGTACAGGGTATGTGAAGGGCAAGAATTGAAATAGATTTCATTTGATTTACCAACAAGCATTTTGAATACTCGAGCGTGCTGTCCTCTGACAGCTCTTGTTGACTATTATTATGCACAGGGTCTGTGAAGGGCAAGAATTGAAATAGATTTCATTTGATTTACCAACAAGCAATTTGAATAGTCGAGCGTGCTGTCCTCTGACAGCTCTTGTTCCACATTTAATGAACAATTAAGAAATATCCATCTCTAATCTGAAAATCAAAACCTTGTCGGCCATATTTGTATACCATGCACTGGTGGATTCAAGGGGTAGGGGAATGCACCCGGCCGAGCCCCCTCTGAAATTAATTTAGTTTAGTTTAGTTTAAACTTATTTATTTTACGTAGATTGGGAAACAAGTTCTTACAACTTATACTAATCCTTCTCGATGGTTCCTGGGTAGGACCAGTACTTTGCGCCCGGGAAGATCATGAAGAGTTCTTGCCTCCAATGGGGTTTGAACCCACAACCTTCGGATCCGAAATCAGATACGTTACCACTGGACCACAACCCTCTAAATTCTCTGGCCATACATAAATGTAGACACACATTCCCCAAAAAACTCACAAAACTGCAATATTTCACAGTTTTAAATTGAAAAATTTTGCAAGGGAGTTCCATTCGGAACTACACCCTTCTCACGGCTTGGGCAAAGTGGCAAGCCGCTTGCATTGTCACTGCCTACATATATTTTTAATATAGTGTGCGCGTGCCCCCCCCCCCCCCCCCCCCCCCCTTTAACCTGAACTCCTTGATCTGAAAATTGCATTGAAACTTAGTGTAACTCTTTATGTGAGCAACCACCTCAGATATCATGAAACACTCTGTAAATTATGTTTTTAATCACTGTTTACAGGGAAGGAAGGAGGAGTGGCAGATGGTGCCACCTGTTAATGATCCAGCAGAGTTTCATTCTTTGTTGGATGATGAGGCTGAGACCAATGAATCCTTTCAAATGGTTAACAATGAAAATACAACTTGTGGGATGAAGGGTGAAGATGTAATGAAAATGCAGGAATCTACGAGTGAGTTTTACTCAATGGTAGATGAACATATACCTTCAAGCGAATTGTTTGGGGATGAATCAAGCAGAGCAGAAGAAGCATGTCCAATGAATAGCGACTCTTCAGGGAAGTCAGGTTCTGTCTGCTCAGCAAAGTTATTTGGAAGTGGTGCAAAAGACTCAGATTTAAATTCTGTCGAAATTTCAAGAAAATTAGCTGCTGCTGCTGGTGATGATGATGATGATGATGATGATGCTACTGGTGATGATGCTTCAAAATGCTTTAAGCAGGCAAACCCAAAACAAAGTGTTGCTGAACCAAGCCCAGGTGTAAACCCAGAACTGGGTGAGATTGGTAAAAAGACTTTTAGTGATTCATTTCGGTCATGTGATATGTTTGGGAGTGGTCCAGAGAAACATGACAGAAAAACATCTCCTTCAAATGATAACAGGTCTAGTATTTCAAGTACTAAATCTGCTGATTTGTTTGGTAGTGGATCAGAAAGACCAAGTTCAATGAGTTCAGTTTTACTGTCCACAGGATTTGAAGCAAATGCTGAACAGCTGCAGTCAATTGATGACGATGATGTGAAACTTATTTCTTCTGAAAGAGAGGAGAACATTGTAGAGAATCCTGTGAAAACCAGAGATAAGGTACTGCCTGTTGTACCGGATACAAAAGATAACTTAAAAGAGGACATTAGGAAATCTGAATCTGGAAATTCTGAGATACATGTTAAAAAAACTGATAGTGATAAATCCAGAGAGACAGTACAGATAGTTAATGTGGAAAGTAAGGATAAAGTGACCACTAAACCACCACGTATACCTAACAGGGCCCCAAGGGACAAGGGGAGAGAAAATCAGGATGATCCTGGAAACTCTGAGATACATGCCAAAAAAACGGATAGTGATATATACAGAGAGACAGTACAGTCAGTCAAAGTCGATAGTAAGGAAAAAGTTAACACAAATCCACCACTACCAAACAGGGCTCCTCTGGACAAGGGAAGGGAAAAACCTGATTATCACCCGGTGTTTATGCCAGACACCAGTTACAATCAGTCAGGGGCATCTTTTCCTCCACAGGCTCCTGTAAACTGGCATCATCAAGCCATGGGCTTACCATATGGGTTTTATCCGGTACACCATGGCCAGTTTCTGCAAGCTGACGCATACCAGAAACCTGTAATGTGGGTTCCTGTTGGACCAATGGCCCCATATCCTATGATGGGAGACCCGCAGGGCCTTCCTTTCAATCCAACCTACTCATATCAGAATCCAGAGGCAAATTACATTCACCCTGTCCAACAGTCAATGCCAGTTTTCAACAGAGGATCTACAATGCCAAACATCTCTGACAATAAAGGTGAGTCAAAAATCAAAATATATCATTATTCCATTAACCCTTACCATGCTAAAATTTCTTAATGGACTTGTCCTTTCTTCATTTAGGACTGTACCAATAGTTGTTTATGTGGGTAATGGCTGAAAATTTATTGACTGAATAGCAAACAGATGTGCAGGCTAATCTTCCTCTGCACTAGTGGCAAAGGCATTCACAAGTGCTCACAACATTGGAAGAGTTACCGTAATCTCTGTGTTTTCTATGTATAGGATGGAGTCTATTTATCCTTTTGCTGCCTACAGGATGGAAGAACCCGTCCTACACATGACACAGCTTTTGCCAACAAGATGGATTCATCAGTTTGGGGAATTTCCAATGTAGAAACCTCCATAATGGATAAACCTGTCTTGTTGGCAAATATGCTGTCTCGTGAGTAAGTTCTAAGAAATTTCTAAGATATTCCCTGGCAAATATCCTGTTCTCATATGATATTTTGATAGCTGACCTGGCAGTGAAAGGGTTAAGACATTTCTACAGACAATAGAAGGTTGAAGGGAGCATAGCCAGTAATCTCCTATTTGTGCATTTATACATGTAATTTCCATTATGATTAATAAACTTTTCAGCTTGTCTGTTGTTGTTTTTAGCTCACCTGAGCCAGAGGCTCAAGGTGAGCTATTGTGACCGGTCTTCGTCCGTCGTCCGTCCGTCCGTCGTCCGTCCGTCCGTCGTCCGTCCGTCGTCCGTCCGTCCGTCGTCCGTCAACATTTTGCTTCAAACGACATCTCCTTCTAAACTACTCACTGGATTTTGATAAAACTTCACTGGAATGTTCATTATGGGGCCCTTTTCCAAAGTTGTTAAAATTATTTTGATTGGTCAAAAATCTAGGTCACAGGAGCTAAAAATAGATTTTAAAAATGAAAATTTTAAAAATCTTCTTCTCCGAAACCACAAGGCCTAGCCTTTTGATTTTTGGTATGTAGCATGATCTTATGACTCTCTACCAAGATTGTTCAAATTATGGCCCTGGGGTCAAAATTGACCCCGCCCCAGGGGTCACTTGATTTAACATAGGCTAATATAGGAAAAACTTGAAAAAATCTTCTTCTCCGAAACCACAAGGCCTAGCCTTTTGATTTTTGGTATGTAGCATGATCTTATGACTCTCTACCAAGATTGTTCAAATTATGACCCTGGGGTCAAAATTGGCCCCGCCCCAGGGGTCACGTGATTTAACATAGGCTAATATAGGAAAAACTTGAAAAATCTTTTTCTCAGAAACCACAAGACCTGGAGCTTAGATATTTGGTGTGCAGCATTATCTAGTAGATCACTACGAAGTTTGTTCAAATCATGGCCCTAGGGTCAAAATTGGTCCCGCCCCAGGGGTCACCTGATTTTACATAGGCTAATATAGGAAATACTTGAAAAAATCTTCTTCTCAGAAACCACAAGACCTGGAGCTTAGATATTTGGTGTGCAGCATTATCTAGTAGATCACTACGAAGTTTGTTCAAATCATGGCCCTGGGGTCAAAACTGGCCCACCCCAGGGGTCACTTGATTTAACATAGGCTAATATAGGAAAAACTTGAAAAATCTTCTTCTCAGAAACCACAAGGCCTAGGGTTTAGATATTTGGTGTGCAGCATTGTCTAGTAGATCACTACCAAGTTTGTTCAAATCATGGCCCTGGAAAAAATTTTTTAAACCACAAGTCCTACCTTTTGATTTTTGGTATGTAGCATGATCTTATGACTCTCTACCAAGATTGTAAAAATTATGACCCTGGGGTCAAAATTGGCCCCGCCCCAGGTGTCACTTGATTTAACATAGGCTACTATAGGAAAAAACCTTGAAAAATCTTCTTCTCAGAAACCACAAGGCATAGAGTTAAGATATTTGGTGTGTAGCATTGTCTTGTGGATCTCTACCAAGTTTGTTCAAATCATGACCCTGGGGTCAAAATTGGCCCCGCCCCAGGGGTCACTTGATTTAACATATGCTAATATAGGAAAAACTTGAAAAATCTTCTTCTCAGAAACCACAAGGCCCGGGGTTTAGATATTTGGTGTGCAGCACTGTCTAGTAGATCACAACCAAATTTGTTCAAATCATGGCCCTGGGGTCAAATTTGGCCCTGCCCCAGGGGTCACTTGATTTAACATAAGCTAATATAGGAAATACTTGAAAAAATCTTCTTCTCAGAAACCACAAGGCCCGGGGTTTAGATATTTGGTGTGTAGCACTGTCCTATAGATCCAACCAAATTGTTCAAATCATGGCCCTGGGGTCAAAATTTGGCCCCACCCCAGGGGTCACTTGATTTAACATAGGCTAATATAGGAAAAACTTGAAAAATCTTCTTCTCAGAAACCACAAGGCCTAGGGTTTAGATATTTGGTGTGCAGCATTGTCTAGTAGATCACTACCAAGTTTGTTCAAATCATGCCCTGGGGTCAAATTTGGCCCCGCCCCAGGGGTCACCTGATTTTACATAGGCTAATATAGAAATAACTTGAAAATTCTTCTTTTTAGGAAACTAGAAAACACATGGCCTGGCATTTAGATATTTGGTGAAAATATTGGCCCCTCCCCAGGGATCACTTGATTTTACATAGACTTATTTTGGAAAAAAATCTAGAAAAATTTCTTCTCAAAAACCACAAGGTCTGGAGTTTAGATATTTGGTATGTAACATGGGCTAATAGACCTCTACCCAGTTTGTTCAAATCATGACCCTGGGGTCAAAATTGGCTCTGCCCCAGGGGTCACTTGATTTTACATAGCCTAATGATATCAGGTGAGCGATCTAGGGCCATCATGGCCCTCTTGTTTTAAGAAGTTGAGGTATTGTCATCAAACGTAAACCTTAGCCATAACTTCTAAACTATTAAACTATATGTCATCAAACTTCGTATACTTGTTCACTATCACAACGGCTTCATTTATGTCATGGGTCATTACACTTTTTTTAACCATTTTGACCTAATTTATCTCCCCCGTTTTGGAAAAAGAAAACCAGAAGATGAGCATTGGCATCCATATGCGGTGCTTTTGTTTTGGAGTTATGCGACTTTGAATTTTCTTCCTATGTAAATTTTATAAATCTTGTGCATCTAACTCCTCCTACACTGTTGCTGGGATTTACCCTAAACCTTCACAGATGGTCTACCTACATGTGAAGATGTGTATGTGTTTTGGGAATTTTGCTGAGACCAAAATTTTTATGTTAAACCTGAGTTAACACCCTTTTGTTTTTCTTCTTATATGGAGAATAAATCTTGTGTGTCCAACTTCTGCTACATTATTGCTTGGATTTACCTTACACAAAGTATGCGTTTGTGCTGACTGCATGCTCACAAGCATTTAGCCTGGTCAATGGGGGTGGTTGGGGAATTTCTGTCTCATGTAGACATAGGCCCCAAATGACTGAAATACATTGCAAATTAAAACAGAGCGAACAAATATACTATTTCTTAAATCAGCGTGTGTTTTATTACCAGGTCCGCCTTCTCCGGTTTTGTTAAGAAGCGACGACAGTGCAGGTGAAGAGAAGAGATATTCTACAGTTGATGAGATGATAGACAAGAAAATCACATCTAAGCTTTCTGAGGATGACTCTAAAGCAGAATCTTTGACATGTCTAGGAGAGGGAAGTAATCCTAGAGATCTGACAAGGGGAGACTCAGTGGAGGCAAGAAATGGTAGTGTGTATGAGGCATGTTCAGATCAAAACCGTAAATACACTTTGGTCGGAAATGGGTCTAAAACAAAGATTGTTCGAAAGGACTCGGATGGTGATCTGGGTATTGGTGCCAGTAGCTCCAGGTTACAGCAGTTCTTGCGTGAGGAATCAAAGGAAGAGCATGAGGAAGGTATTGTGATATGAAACTTACTGTACCAAGTAGCTTATATGTTAGGTAATCCCTACATCATTAAATTGTGATCATGGTCCAACTAGTGATTTTTGGAATTTTAATGTAAATGCAAGTCTTTATAGACTTAGAGAAAAATATCCTGTAACTCAAAGTCAGGCATAATAAAAAAAGTTACTTGTTTACACTTACCCCACCAACCCTATATTTTTGTACCAAACCTAAACGCTGGCTTTTTGTCAATTCCGCTAAAAAAAAAAAAGTAAGGTAAAAATGGAAGAAAAAATTACAAATTAAAAAAAAAGTTTAGCCAACCTACCAACCCTATTTTTTTCAGAGATGTTAGTAAAACAAACAACTTTCTTTTTTTTTGCCTCAGTGGATGCTTGCATCTGCACTGAAGTCTTTTAAAGGATTTAAAGGACTGTGATCCTAATTTAATAATGGATGGGTTACCTTAAGTGTAGTGAAATGGTTGATAAAAAGCAAGTATATAAATATATAAAATCTGATCTTATTTTTGTTTAGAAAAAGAAAAAGTGAATACTGATGCACCTCAGGTCACACAGGCTGATGTTACCAGCCAGTGCATGTTGTCCACCATCAGTTGTGCAGCATCAACAATATACTTTAAAACCACTGAGCAGAAATAAACTTGGAAGGGATTATCCTAGGGTAGTCCTTTGCAAAAGTTACTCAAATCAGTTTGACCTGTACAAAATTCTTGTTGCTTTGGCAAAATAAAAGAATTTCCAGGTACATTATGAAAATTTTAAATAAAAAATCTTCTCTGAAAGCAAATGTCAGGTATTATTCTTTTGCACATGGCCCTTTATCAGATAGCTAATATAAAGTTGATTCCTTTAAAAAATGAGACTCCCAGGTCGTCTAATAGTTTCCTTTTATATATATCTATTTAGAAAATTTCAAAATTCTTCTTCATCGAAACCAATAGCCAGAATTATTTTCACACTGCATGAATGATCACTGGTTCTTTACCATAATTGCTAAAACAAAGTTGATCCCTTAAAAATAGTATGATTGATGCTTACCATTTGTTATATTCCAGAAACAGTTTATGCTGAGATCACCCAAGTGGATGATACTGCTGTAGCTCCACCATTGCCACAAAGACCACCCAGTCATCAGGCACGTGACAACCAGAGACCTAAGCAAGAAATCAGCAAAAAATCTCAGAAGCCTGCTCTGAAGGGTCCAGTAGAGACAGACAGTGGCAGTAAAGAAAATAGCAAACAGTCGTCTTTGTCGGGGAGATCAAGTCTGAGGATGATTTCCATGAATGAGGAGGAAGCAGAAGAGGACGATGTGGCAGACAAGGAAGATAGAAGCACATGTATCAAGGTGGTGAACATCTCTGAGGAGATCAGTACAGACCTTCTGGAATTATTTTTTGAGAATCCTAAGCAATGCGGCGGAGACACTACTGTGTCGTTAGAGAGAGACATAAAGAAGAATTCTGCGGTTATAAAATACAGTAGACCTGAAGGTAAACATTACTATTTCTCTTACAAGAAATGAGAAGAAAATTCAGTTTATTTTATCAGTTTAAGTCTTAATGTTTAGTCCCACTTTTACCGATTTTTTGTCCGTCTGTCCACCTGTCCACCAATCCGTCAATCCGTCCATCCATTTTTGTCTGAAGCATAAAAAGTATTTGAGGTATCAACTTGAAACTTCATAGGTGGATAGATCTCATTAAGGAGGAGTGCAGTGCTCAAGAATGATAACTCTGTCTTTCATAACTTTTGAGTTATTGCCTTTGCTATTATTCAGGCTTAATTTTTGTCCTGAGCATAAGTTAGTTTTTGAGATATCAACTTGAAACTTCATAGGTGGATAGATCTCATTAAGGAGGAGTGCAGTGCTCAAGAATGATAACTCTGTCTTTCATAACTTTTGAGTTATTGCCTTTGCTATTATTCAGGCTTAATTTTTGTCCTGAGCATAAGTTAGTTTTTGAGATATCAACTTGAAACTTCATAGGTGGATAGATCTCATTAAGGAGGCGTGCAGTGCTCAAGAATGATAACTATATCTTTCATGATGTTTGAGTTATTGCCCTTTGTTATTTTTCAGACTTAATTTTTGTCTGCAGCATTAGTCAAAAAGTATTTTAGATATCAACTTGAATCTTTATAAGTGGATAGATCTCAATGAGAAGAAGTGCAGTGCACAAGAATAATAACTCTACCCTTCGTAATATTTGACTTATTGTCTTTGTTATTTTTCAGGCTTAATTTTTGTCACAAGTGACATTTACATTTTACCTGTAGACCTCAAAATGGGAGAATTAGTAGGTCTTCACATGGGTTTCATATAATCACTTCAAACATCAGTCTTCATTACCAAAAATTTTCTTTAAAAAAAAAATATTCTTCTCTCTTACACATCTTCTAAAGAGCAAGCATTTGGCGGGGGATGGCCATGTCAACATGGCTCTTGTTATTTTTGAAAATAAATATGAGACCTTTATCTCTGAATCATGCAATATACATACCATTTAAGTATTTGTCATTTTGTAAATGAATTGATTGCTTATATTTTTTAAGATTATTTTTTCACAAATGCATTCATGTGTTCCTTTTATTCTTTCTTCATAGTGGTTGACAACGTTTTGAAAATGCAGGAAGAAAAAGCAGGCTTTGTCCTTTTGAATCATAGATTGATGGTAACAGAATATGTTCCTCCTCCCATGGAACCATGCAAGGTGTTTGTGACTGGATTAGGAGAGGGCACAACAGAGGAGAGTCTTACTTTGTATGTGGAGAATGTCTGTGAAATGGAACTAGAGAATGTGGACCATGGTGCCACACCAGGGACTGCCATCTTGACCTTCACCTCCATAGTTGGTGAGTAGTGCAGGTGAAAAATGAACAGGACTCATTGTAAGTACTCAGTATATGTGGAACACTTGTTAATACATTGTAAATATTAAGTATATGTGGGACACTTGTAAACACATATGGGGAAAAAAATTGTAAGTACACTTTAAGTACTCAGTATATGTGGGACACTTGTTGATACATTGTAAATATAAAATATATGTAGGACACTTGTAAATACATATGGGGACAAAATTGTAAGTACACTTTAAGTACTCAGTATATGTTGGACAGTTGTTAATACATTGAAAATACTAAGTCTATATGGGACACTTGTTAATATAATGTAAGTACTAAGTATATGTGGGACATTTATTATTACAATGTAAGTACTTAGTATATGTGGGATATTTGCAGAATTTCCCATGGTTTTTCTAAATCTGGTTTAAGTGACCCCTGAATATGTAGATTTAGAGACACAGTTTTAGATATTGGGGAGTCATTTAGACAATCTGAGAGTCAAGTATGGCAATATTTTGGATCATGGAAAACACTGGACATTTATAAATACATTGTATACATGTCGGGAAACATGAAAATTCATTTTGTGTAAATACATTGTAAGGTCTCAGGAGGGGAAACGTATGAATACATTGTAAGCTCAGTTCATATGGTAATTTTATGAGTACATGGAAAGTACAATGTACATGTACTTAGTATTTGGATGTTTTGGGGGGAATTGTAAGTTAAATCTGTGTATGTGAAAAATTTGTGAACACATTGTAAGAATTTAGTTCATATGGGAAATTTGTGAACACATCCTTTATACAAGAATGACATATAAATTTGTGAAATGTACCAATATTTTGAAATACATGTTCTTGGAAAATGAAATGAATGGACCTTTTAAAAAATTAATTTTAGACCCCATGAAACATTTTTAGCTCACCTGAGCACAACGTGCTCAAGGTGAGCTTTTCTGATCGCCTTTTGTCCGGCGTCCGTGCGTCCGGCGTCAACAATTGCTTCAAACAACATCTTCTCTTAAACAGCTTGGCCAATTTGAAAAATATTTTGCAGGAATGTTCCTTGGATGAAGCTCTACTAAAGTTGTATAAATGGTTCTGGTCCATTGCATAATTAGGTCACAGGAGCTAAAAATAGATTTTAAAAATGCAAACTTTGAAAATCTTCTTCTGCAAAACTGCAAGGCCTAGAGCTTAGATATTTGGTATGTAGCATCATCTTATGGGCCATTACCAAGATTGTACAAATCATAGCCCTACGGTGATAAATGCCCCCGCACCAGGGGTCACTTGTTTTACATAGAGTTATATAGGAAAATCTTTAAAAATCTTCTTCTATGATTCCATTAGGCCTAGAGCTTAGATATTTCATATGTAGCATCATCTAATGGTTCATTACCAAGATTGTTCAAATCATAGCCAAATGGTGATAAATGCCCCCGCACCAGGGGTCACTTGTTTTACATAGAGTTATATAGGAAAACCTTTAAAAATCTTCTTCTATGAATCCATAAGGCCTAGAGATTAGATATTTGGTATGTAGCATCATCTAATGGTTCATTACCAAGATTGTTCAAATCATGACCCTATGGTGATAAATGCTCCCGCACCAGGGGTCACTTGTTTAACATAGAGTTATATAGGAAAATCTTTAAAAAAAATCTTCTTCTATGAATTCATAAGGCCTATAGCTTAGATTTTTGGTTTGTAGCATCATCTTATGGTTCATTATCAAGATTTTCAAAATGGTGGCCCTTTGGAGATAAATGACCCCGCACTAAGTCTTCTCCTCTGAAACCATAAGGCCCATCGCTTATATATTTGGTGTGTAGTATTGTCAGGGCTAAAATGTTTAAGATTGAGTTATATCAGAATTCTTGTCTGTTTAAAAACCTTGTAATCAGTTGTAGCAATGGTACTCAGGTGAGCGTTTCAGGGCCATCATGGCCCTCTTGTTAAACATAGAATTAAAAATTTACACTATATTACATGACTGTGTATGCAATAGATAAAGAGGCCAACACGTTTACTTTGAATATGCAGACTTTGAGAAACTGAAGAGGGGCTTTCAAAGGAGATCATTAGAGGACAACTACATCACAGCCCATGAGGTTGAGGTCACAAAAAGTATAAAGGTCAAAGGTTACACACCGACTGCTTCCTTGGATGCTCTTACTTACTATTTTGAAAACAAGAGAAGGAGCAACGGAGGAGATGTGGAGCAGACAGAGAGACATGAGGACAAGGAGTCCTACATTGTGACCTTTGTTAATGCAGAGGGTGAGATATTTTAAAAGTCATGAATATGTTGTGTATTACAAAATAAGAATGTGTTTCATGTATATTCATTGGTTGATTGTGGTCACATGTTAACACCCTTTATTTCTATATAGGGTCAGTAGAAAGTATAAACAAAATGGCATTTAAAAGAAAAAAATACAAATATATGGCGAGGAAAAGTGGTGGATGAAATAGATAAATTATTTAGCGCCTTGCCACCTATTAACATTACTGACCCCTGGTGAAAGTGTCAAGTAAAATCTACATATCTTACATGTTTTTTCATTTTGAACAGTTTTTAACTGGATCAGACCTAAAATTGTAAACCATGTTTGTAAAAAGGATGAAGAACAGTGACAGAACAAAATTAAAAGTAAAGCTTTAGCCATTAAACTTTAACATGCTAAATACTGCTTGATCGTATTCGATGGTACTGGTATTGCTCTCTTGCTTGGTGCTCAGTTTTTAAGGAAAGTTCCTCAACTGGTTGACAAAGTGTCCTGAAATTACTGAAATTCTGTCAGTGGGACATTTAATCCAAATAAATAAACATTGCATGAGAAATTTAAACACAAGATAACAAGAATGAAAAAAAATACCTATTTACAATATTTCAGAAAAAAAATCTGTGGACAATATTTCAGATGCTGTAAGAGTAAGTCAGCAGGAGGGACACAAGCTAGATGACCAGGACCTGTCCATCTCTCTGTACTACCCATGTCTTGACCCTGACCCTGACACTGTGTTCAATGTCCCAGAGCCGCTGGAGCTGACCTCCTTGGACAAGTACCTGACACGGTTTGTATCCAGTCTAGGGCTCGCAATTATATGCAGGGTAACAAATATGAATAATTAACATAATATGGTGCTTTGAGTATAAACATGTATTACGAAAATGCATATAAAATGGAAAAATTTAAGCAGACTTAATGAAGCTTTACAGTGTTTTCCTTGGGATATTAACCCTTACCTCATGAATTCAGGTGCAAATTTATGACTTGACGAATGTTGATTTACTGATCATCAAATGGTATATAAAACAATGGTTTTTTATTGTGTCACCTGCTGTAAGCAGAGGTGACACACAGGGATCACTTTGCCGTCTTCCTTCTGTCTGTCTCACACTTCTGTCAAGCTTCAGCAGGTACACATGTGCTCCAAGGAACACTCTGACCATGCAGGCTGTATAGAATCTGAACTACAATATTGTGTGAACAGAGGAGATCCTGATCAGACTTCCTGGAAGGATCTGGCTAATCTCGGTCTTCTAATATTGCCATTGCATTTAAAAACCCATCTATATGAGGTATAGGGTTAAATGAAATATTTGAAGAAATCTATGATGATTCAGAAACTTTGAAACAAAATTACTCTAAATAAGTAAATCTAAAGAATAAAAAGAGTGGTCTTTGGAACACATGTGTCACCTGGTAAAGTGTGACAGAAAGACAGACGGACCGACA
This sequence comes from Solen grandis, assembly GCA_021229015.1. Taxonomy (NCBI): domain Eukaryota; kingdom Metazoa; phylum Mollusca; class Bivalvia; order Adapedonta; family Solenidae; genus Solen; species Solen grandis. Next base: position 5,983,710 of record CM037785.1, read on the forward strand.
GCAGAAAAGTGATCCCTTTGGCATGTGTCACCTCTCCTTGCAGCAGGTGACACAAAAAGTATTAGTTACTCAAGTTTTATTCATGAATATTTGGTTCATGTGAGTATGAAAATCCAAACTGCATATTACAATATTTGGTGCTCTGAATATTATTGTTTATTGTTAAAAAAATCGGCTCCAGTCTAAATTTTTTTTGCATCCATTTCTCTGCAGGGGTTGTCTTGTCTGTGGTTTTCATGGATTTGAATAGTTATTCAATACATTTTTTTCAGTGAATAGTTACCCCCTCAAAGAATATTTCCTTTTCTTTTTCTTCAGATTCTTAAAAGAATCCGAATTATACAAGAACCTTGTTGAAAAAAATATAAGTGAATTGCAAGGGAAGGTGGTCTGGCCTGAGGAGAAAGGAGATAGCATAAAGCTGATCTGCCAGGTGGATCCAAGAGGTGTTGGTGCAAGGGAAAGGATGGGACAGTGGACTGAAAAGTGTGGGGAAGTCATTACTGACATTATAGAAGGTCTTGAAGTTAATGATAACTGCAGTGTTGCAAAAGAGGTAAGTAAGGATTTCCATTTTGAAGGGGCCAAATTCTTAAACATTTTGGTAACAACCATTTGAATCGATTTGGTCATTATGTTTAATATGAAAGTTAGACAAGGTCATGGCAGAACTGAAGTTCTTGAAAAAAGGTAGATACAAAATATTTGAATAGATCTGAAATATTTAATATAATCCATCCATCAATGATTATAATCATGGTCCTTCAAATGCTTAAAAGGATGTCAGTGCAGATGCAAGCATCCATTGATTTGGAGTTATATGCTCTTTTGCTCTAAGTCTATAAAGGCTTGAATTTTTTTTTTTTTTTTTTTTTTTTTGTTGAGGCCCCATCAGGGAAAACCCCATTTATTATCCCCGTAGTAGGTTCAATAGGGGTCGGAGAGCCATCCCCAATTGTCCTTACAATAATGAGAAGAAACAAGAATAGAGTACTAAAGTAACATACTATAGGCATATTATTAATTACATTTAGAATATGCATGGTATTAAATAATCCTATTTAAACCTATATCATTAAGAATAACAATACATAGAAGTACATTCATTAATATTAATATTGACTGTAGAACAATTGGAAAGGATTGCTAACAAAATAATTTACTATGATAAGAGAGTCTTGATATATCCAGTTAAACTCCTGCAATATTACATACACATGATGTATATGTATTTATATAATCTGAATTTCCTATCCTTAAAAATATAAGAATGATATTCAAGACTTTAATGTATTCAATTTTGTCATTTTCTTTAAGAAGAGAGAGAGAGAGAGAGAGAGAGAGAGAGAGAATGTTAAATCTAAAAATCACATTCATTAATATATTTTTTTTAAAGTTAGGAGGAGAAACAAATAGAATAATAATAATTGGTCAAAGTTGCAAGTGTTTTTGGTGATGATGGTTAGTATTTATCCCATTTAAAATACTTTTTATGAATAATTTGTAATGTTGGAGAAAGGAGTCCATTTTTTGTTAAACTCTATTAATTATCATTCATTAATGCAATGAATTGTTCAGTTTTGTAAAATTTAAACACACGTTTTTGGAAGCTATTTATGTTGGGACATTGGCAATGTTCTTTAACCTTAAAAATGTACAATTTAGCTAGAATAATGATGCTATTCAAGACTGTAGGAAACATTTTATTACCAAATATTATGTTCTTACATTTAATGAAAAATCAACTCTAGGACAGCTATTTCTTATTAGTATTTCTAAATCATTCCAGAATTGTCTGACTCTTATGCAATCATAAAAGAGGTGTATAATTGTTTCATCTTCTGTATGACAGAAAGAGCAGTGACTATTATCTTTTATATTCATATTCTTAAGTAAAACATTAGTTCCAATTATCCTATGGTTAATTCTTGTTTGAAACCACTGTAGAGTTGAGTCTTTGTTGCAAATGAATGGTAACTTAAATATTTTTTCATCTTTCATATTTAAATTTTTAACTCATCTGACCTTTTTTAATGAAAATCATTTTATCATAAATTTTTCTCATCCTTTTGCATTCTCTAATATGATGATTAGTGGGAGAGGAATATTTGGGTCTTGCAGTTTTTTATCTAAACAACACAATTTACTTTTTTTCATGTAACATTTTACTGCTGAAATCAAACTAGCATATTCTAAAAAGTTAGAGAAAGCACCATATTTGTTTTTAAATTCTTCAAATTTTAAGAACGTGCCATTATCATTCAGGATATCATTTACTAGATATATACCTTTTTCTAAATATTTCTTTTTCATTATATAGTTACCTCCGACCTTTATATTATTATTATACCATAAATAAACTCTCTTGAAATCTAAAGATCCAATGGGAATTAATGTATTACTAAAATGATAATAGGACATAAAAACATCTTTCCAAAATGGATTATCAATATCTCCAATAATTTTAAGAATATATTGTGGTCCCAGTTTTAAAAGGTATGATGTTGTATGATATGCTGAAATTGGAAAATTCATATATTTCCTGTTTTCTATGAACATTCTCCTGATCCAGGTATTTTTCAAAGCACAGATAAAATATCTAATATTAACCATTCTTAGACCTCCATCATTGTGGTTCATATATACAACTTTCCTTTTGATTTTATCTGGTTTCCCATCCCATAAAAAGTTAAAGAAAATAGATTCAATTTGTTTAATTATTTTTTCCCCCGGGTTGGGTATTGACAAAATTAGGTGATTAAGTTTAGGAATTGCTAATGTTTTAAGGACCGTTATTTTTCCTATCGGTGTAAGTAATCGTTTTGACCATAGAGATAATAATGTTTCAATTTGATTTATCTTTTCCGTGTAGTTACTGTTAATCATAGTGTTAAGGTTTGTAGAAAATTTTATCCCAAGTAAAGTAAATTCATTAACCCAACTTAAGTCTAAATAAGAACAAAGTTTAAAATTACTGTTTTTATTACTGCCTATCCAAATAACTTTTGTTTTTTCCATATTAACATTAAGGCCGGAGAATTTTGCATAGAATGTTAAGGTTTCAATGGCATGTTTAAGTGATTTTTCAGTCCCATCTAAAATCAATGAATTGTCATCAGCAAACTGAGATATTTTAAACTCTGTATTATTTATTGTTATTCCTTTGATGTTTTTGTTATTTCGAATGAGAATAGCCAGCACCTCTGCACATAATATAAATATATACGGGGAGATGGGATCCCCCTGACGACAGCCACGACCTGGATAAAACCAATCAGATAAATGCCCATTAACAAGACAACAAGACTCAATATTTGTATAAAAAGTTTTAATCCATTGTTTAAAAATAGGTCCAAAATTAAAGTAATTTAAAACTTTATCAATGAAAAGCCAAGATACAGAGTCAAAGGCTTTTTCAAAATCTATTAAAAGGAGAAGCCCTGGAATTTTTAATTTTTCTGTGTAAAATATCAAGTCATAAATTATTCTTGTGTTTTCTCCTATAAATCTATTAGTAATAAATCCAGTTTGGTCACTTTCAATAATGTTAGAAAGAGTATTTTTTAATCTGTTTGCCATACTTGCTGAGGCTATTTTATATGAAACGTTCAGTAAAGAAATAGGTCTCCAATTTTTCAAATAACATTTATCTTTATCACCCTTAGGTATGCAAGTTATTACCCCCTGTTTTTGTGTCACAGATAATTCCCCATGAGATAAACCCGAGTTTAAGGACCTAACAAGAAAGGTTCCAATATCTGTCCAGAAAACTTTAAAAAACTCCACAGTAAAACCAGATATACCTGGACTTTTATTATTTTTCATTTTTTTAAGAGCTTCCAAGCATTCTTTCTCTGATAGTAAACCTTCTAATGATTGTTTTTCACTATCATTTAATTTTTTAACATTATACTTACCGAGAATTGAATTTAAATTTACATCTAGGGTATCTTTTTTATTGTAAAGAGATTTATAAAATTCTTTTACCTCTTGTAATATGTCACTTTGTTCTGTTATTTGAATATTTTTATTTGTTATTAATTTTGTCATTGATTTGGAAATAAAATTGTTATTCTCAAGACTACAGAAGAATTTACTATTCTTCTCACCCTGATCGATCCATTTTGCTCTAGATCTGATTTTATTTCCTTCCATTTTCTTATCCCTTAATTCCCTGAGTTCTTTTCTTTTTTCCTCTAATAAGGTATGTTTAGTGTATATTTCTTTTTCAAGCAAATTAATTTGATCTAGTAGTAATTTTTCCTTTATATCATCTCTTTTCTTTACTCGAGAGCTATAAGCAATAGTACTACCCCTTATTTCACACAGAAGTGTTTCAAAAAATAGCTGATCTCCTATCGTGAATTTTATTTCTTTATTTGGAATTGTATCAATATCTCTATCTTTTACTTGATTTTCATATACATAATGTGTTTTTGTTTCATATATAGTAGTCTTAATAGTTTTTATATAGTCTAAATCTTTTAAAAGAGAATTATTCATCTTCCAATATGATTTACCCTTTTTAAACTTGCCAAATTCAAGATGTAATTTAACTAATGAATGATCGGTCCTATAACCTGGTAATAACCTTGTATCTACTATCTCTGTCATTAAAGTATCTGATATAATGAAAAAATCTAACCTAGCTTTTTTATTTGTATTCTTTTTGAATCACGTAAATTCTCTATTCTCCTGATGCATATCCCTCCAGCAGTCTATAAGGTTATTATCTGAAATAATCTTTAATAGCATATCTCTAGATTTAGGGTTATTGATATGAAGGTAATTAAAGCAGTCTATTTCAGGATTAAGTACTAAGTTAAAGTCTCCTGCAATAATACACGGATTATTAAATTCTTTTATTTTATTATTTAATAAATCATAAAAATCTGGGGAGTCTTTATTAGGCCCATACACATTAACAAGAGTAATTCTTTTATTAAATATTGAACAGTCTACAATAAGAAGATTTCCCAATCTATCACTAAAAGAAGCATGTAACTTAAAATCTAGGTTTTTATCAATAAAAATTGCAACTCCTCTAGAGTTACTTTTCATATTATTAAAGTAGCAGGTATACCCAAACTCAATGTTGTTTATTTCTTTATCAATAAAGTGGGTGTCTTGTAGAAAATAAATGGAGCCTTTTTTACTTTTTAAAAAGTCAAAGACATCATTTCTTTTGTTTTTGTCACCAAGACCTTGGGCATTCATTGAATACATAGTTATTTTATCTGTCATTTATAATAATTTGTACAATCATATAACAAGGTGCTGGCTGTCTCCTACAGACTGAACGTTTAGCTTGTTTGTGTATGTAATGGACCCCCCTCCTCCAACAAAGTCGCTTGAACAACTGTAATACCAATAAATACTTTTCTTACTGAAAAAATATTGGGAAAGAGATAGATTACGCGTGTAAGTCTCAACTATCAGTGTCATTTCTAATTTATAAGAAAATCAAGAAAAAAAAAAAAAGTCGTGGGGTTTGATAAACAATAATTATTATTATTTTTTTATTTTTTTGATTACATGTATATAAAATGAGTATTTACTATCCTAATAAGAGTAAAACATTTTGAAACATTTTTTTTACCATAATTTTACAAAATAAATCTTTTTATCAATTTGCATTGATTTTTTTTATATATATATATTTCGAATTTAAACCCTTTTCCAGATATCAGAAAAACATATAAAGGACATATGAAAGCATTGAAAAAACCTAATCAGCTTGAAAATATCTCAAAACCATTGCACTGCTTGCCTCTGTTGAGACCATTTCCTGAGGTATATTTGACATAGTATAAAGGAAAAACAGTGCATAGTTTAAGCAAACAAAGCGATAAAATAAAAATGATAAACATAATTCATCATGCCAAGGAATAGCATAAGCGTGGATATAAATAAACCAAAACAAACAGAAAAGAACAAAACACATCTCATTGCATCTTGCAATGATAATTATATTAACTAAAAGTTAAACTGTTATGTATTTTCCAAACTAATATGGAACTGTTAACACCCTTGAATTTACTATAAAAATCACACAATCACTTGATGGACCATGATCAAAATTTAATGATGGATGGATTACCTTAAATATTTCATATGATAGAAATGGTGGAATGCATTGACTTAAATGATTACCCTAATACCTAAAAAAAATATTTGTTAAAAATGATATATTTGAATAGTTTTGTCAGAGAGATAAGAAAAATGCAATTTTCTCCTGAGTATTTAAGTATTACTCGTTGCTAAGTATTTAAGTATTACTTGCAGCTTAGTATGGTTGCTGGAATTCGAACCAGTTATAAAACTTTACTGATTACTATTAAAGTAATGCTTTAACTGATATATTTTTGTTTCTAGATATGGTCCGAGTTTATGGGGAGACTCCAAGAGATCAGCATTCAAAACCCAGAGTTGATTACTGTGTTTCTTCAACAAGAGCATGAGACTGTGATAATTGTTGGTCAGCCTATGCTAGTACAGTCTCTGGTGCGGCAGATTAAAAATATTTCCACAGACCTGGAGAAGAAACTGGAGGCTGAAAGGCAAACTGTGACCAAAACAAAAAGAGTTAAAGTTTACCAATGGGCACTCTTGCATGCCCTACGGCTGCCAGATACGTGGAAGAGAAGCAAAGTGGAATTCATTCTGACTGCAGAGAACAGAGAAATTGTATTCAAGGTATGTAATTTAGTAGGAATCAAAACTGTTCGAGGCAATGAGAAGCTGTTGTCAGGATTTACATGAAATACTGTATAACTGTTTTTTTCTGCTGGTGCAAATTTTTGTGGTTTGGGGTTTGGGGTTTGGATTTCTAAAATGAAGTGTTACAATTTTAGTGAATTATTTATACGAAGTGTGTTTTATTTTGTAAAGAACTAGATCTATTTAAAGCATTTTCATAATTTTTATTATATAATACAAGCATCATCGTTTGCAGAATATATGTTTCATGTAAAAGTAGTGCTAAAAGAATACATTGACTAAAAGGTTAAAACAAATTCCTTTACAACAGTATTGCAGTCTGTTATATTGCGTCTTGATAAAACCTTCGATAAAGGTCCATTTGGGTCTGGCAAACCCTTGCAATTGCGATTCACAAACTGATATAAACATGTTTCGGTTAGCCAGGACATGTATTGTGCTACCTCACTTATACACAAGCACAGGTGTGTCGCTACAATTACAACATAGGGCATCATATGTGAAAAATCATTAGTACTGTTAAAATTGATTTAGGGAAAGTGGAGTGACTGTGCTATTGGTAGACTGTCGTTTGACTAGGAAGAAAAATGTTTTTAATAATCTGTGCATTTAATATTTGTGGTCTGCTAGCATCCACAAAATTTCGCAATTAATACGTTGCCGAAGAAAAAAACAATTATACTGTAGCTATAGTTTCAGCAGGGATGAACTTGGTAAATTAGAGGCAAAGATCAAATGATTCCTAAAACTCAACATGTTTTCCTGCAATCTGATCATTATTTATTAAGCTGAATTTTCTCTTTGTTTCATGATAACACCACTGGCAGTCTCTCAGTGCCTTTAGCGCTTTGATTTGTTTCATAATGGTGTGGATTTTTCATAATTTGCATACTTTATGAGGTCATGACCTTACTTCAGTAGAACTTTCTATCTCTTATTGTGTGAAGATACAGTACAGTGAAATCAGCTGCAGTAATTATGCAAATCAGCAATGCCTGCAAATGTCATAGATTTCCCACTGCTGACAGTCTAAAAAATGGTATGCAGCACTTTATAAAAATTGTATACATTGAGAGATATATGGTGGCAGTCTGGTGATCTTGCATTATCAGCAAGAGGTCCTGGGTTTGAGCCATAGATTGGCTGCAAAATCATAAAGGATATATAACATGTATTTCATAAGTAAATCAGATGTTTGGTATTTAAGTTAAGTGATGTACGTACAATCCATGTATTTCCAGGTAATTTCTTTGCTGTCATAAATATTAAGAAAACATTTATAAAGTCCTACACATTGTTGAAACCCACGGAATATATTCCATTATCAATTCTGTATATATAATGGGATATTCAACTGGTAATACTTCGTTTTCATGAATATTAATCAGCTACTTGTTTCCACAAGTAAATCCGCTACGCTTAGACGATGAGCATGACATCACTTTTACATTGTAAAATGAAGTTGACTCTCAAAATCCAACGTCTGTTTCATTGGTCAAATGACCCCTGCTGTCGTTGTGCTTTCTCAGCCATGGATCCAATAAAATGCCTTATTAATAATTCATGAGCACAAAGTTTTGCTAACCAAATATCCCACAGTTGATTAAGAAGCAAAGCGTATTGAGCGAACGTGAGTTTCCGACGATAAGGCCTACAGAGCAAGTTGCGTGTATGTGAAGGTGATAATCTCTTTGTTTTGTATGGATAGATCCAAGTGGTGACCTTTTAATCTAATAACAATAGGTCTTACCCACAAACATTGCCATACGGACTATTGTTATAACCTTGTTACTGTAATCCTTTGTGTGATTATGTAAATTCAAAAGGTCATGGATCTATTCGTTACCATTCAGCCATAGCTATAAAACATTTTGTTGTTTGTTGTTCAGAAATACATGAAAGAAGCCTTAAATCAGTAAAACCTGTTATTTTTTTTTAAGTTAAATTTTTTGACAATATGCGACCATCTAAGATTCCCCGGCCATGACATACCACCAAAGTCATAAAAAAATGGTACTGGTATAGTTCCCTTGCTTGGTGCTCAGCATATAAGGGTAGTACCAGGACTGGTTGGCCCTGTGTCAGGATAATGTACTGGGTGTGGTATCATGCCACGTCTTCGGCGTGATACTGCATGGTGACAGCACTTTATCTGTAGAAATTGTCTCCAAATTACTGAAATACTGTCGGCGAGATGTAAAACTCAACAAACAAACATAACCACTACTCTATCTGAACACACAGTATGCCGTCAGTTTGATATCAGTGTATATGAAAAATTACTGAAGCCTTTTATACAATCAGATAATCTAAATACAACTTTATACTATTTCAGGGTCAAATAAAAGATGTGGATGAAGTAATTGAGAAAATGTATCAAAGAATGAATGCATGCTCAAAGAAGTTAATTACAGGTTAGAAGTTTTTTTGTTTTTTTTTTCGCAGAAGATCTTCTTTGCTGAAGAAAGGATTTAATTATGTATATACATGTATATTACCAGTAAACACAAACCATTCTTAACCCTAAGTAATACTTAAATCTTAAAGGCAAGTTTGTTTCTCTGATATGAAGTGCTCCTCGCTGGTACTGCCATGTGTTATCCGTGATACAGTAGTATTTATTTTGGACGTAGTTTTAACACTCTGTAGTACCTACATCATCCAACCACAATCATTCAAAACATGTTAGAGAGATTTATCGTTGTATCTCTTAAGTATCGGCAAACAATTGTCTTTCAAAACATAGTTTATATTAGAATACGACTGTTTGCCGACTTGCATACTTATTTTTTCCACCTTAAACATAAAAAAATTAAACGCCATCATACCAGCGAGGAGTTTTCTACTACTCAAAATTTGCTACACATATGTATTTGATGGATTTGTTTAGGGCCATTTTGAATTACCATTAACTTTGGGGTTTCCATGGTGCACTTAAATACCTGTTTTGACCCTGAAATTTTCTAAATGACCCCAAAATATTTCAAGGGTCAATTGACCTCCATTTGAGAAAAAAAAACAAGGGAAAACCCTGACAGCTAAATATCACTTTTCTTGTTTGAATTGATATACTTGTTCTGTTTTGTTCAGGTTATGATAAGGAAGCTGTCAGCCTGCTATTTGAGCCTTCCATGAAAGACTACATAAAAAGGGAGCTTTATAAAAAAAACGTCATAGGGATATGGGATCGAGACAGGGATTTCCTCTACCTGTACAGTAAAACCGATAAAGATCTCTCTGTAGCAGAATCAGTGTTCAGAAGCAGCTTGAAGCAATGGAGCATTGAACTTTCCTCAAAAACCTGCCGACAGATACAGTCCCCCGAGGGGATGGCCTTGAGGGATCAGCTTCAGCAGAAGCATGAAAGACGTGTCAAGTTTGTTGTGCAACCAACACAGCTGGTGATCATCGCAGCAGGCGATGTCATTCAGTCGGTGAAAGACGAAGTGACATCTTTCTTTGAGCTGCATGCTGAAGTGCAAGAGTTCTTAAGTGTTGATTTAGGAAAACTTCGTTTTCTGATGGAATATAGAAAAGATGATATGAAGGCTATTGAAAAACAGTACCTGAGACTGAATGTTAGGATTGAAGCTGTGGAGAGACAGGCAAGATGTGGATTCAAAATCACCGGTCAAAAAAATGGATGTAAACTTGCAATTCAAAAGCTTGAAGATTTGATAGTCACTGTTCAGCAGAAAAATAAGACTCTGGAATTCCCTGGCGTGAAAAAATTCTTTGAGAGCAAAGAAGGAGAAGTAGAAAAACAGAATCTGGAAATGAAAGAAAAGTGTTTGATCTTTTTAAAGCCGTCACCATCTGCAACCTCTTCAACAAATTTGCCGCAAGAGCTTGCAAGGTGTCGTGTTGGCAACACTAACCTGGTAGCGATGGCTGGGGACATCACAAGCCTTAATGTTGATGCCATTGTTGTGCCTTCTTTTTCCACGCTAATGCATTCCTCGGGGCTTGGTGAAGCAGTTGTAGCCAAAGGTTTGTATTTTGTGTCACCTGCTATAAGCAGAGGGGTCACTTTTCCATCATCTGTCTGTCTGTCTGCCTGTCTGTCACACTTTTTCGTCATGCTTAGCAGGTGACACATGTGTTCCAGAGAACACTCTTATTTTGCCTTCTATTAATTTCATGCTATTTTGATTAAAAAATATCATTTTTTTCTACACAAACATAATGAACAGCATAATTATAATACATGTATATACATCTATATGAATAGAAAATATAGGTTTTTTCTGATGACATATAAGATCACATATAAAGAGTGTATACTTTATCTAGCTCAGCATTAAACGTTCAAGGAGAGCTGTTGTGATCACTTTTTCTACACTTGAAATATTCTGATTGCCATTACAACATAAATTAATCTTCTTTAAATCTTTTGCCATGGCAATCAGTAACTGCACAGTGACCAATATGATGTCATTAAACTCTTTACCTCATGAATATTCATGAATAAATTAATGTCTTGATGAATAATTAATGAATGATAAATTGACTGAACTGAAATTGGTATATGAAATATTGGTTTTTATTTTGCCATGCAGACTGTGTAGAACTGTATTGTATGAACAAACAGGCGTGACCCTGATCAGGGTCTGCTCAGTTTGCCAAGGCGTCTGAACACATCTGTATGATGTAGAGTACAATATTACTCTGCTGGTACTGACTTAACTCTCTACTTCATGTAGACTCATTTTGACTCTTCAGCAAACAGAGCAGACCCAGATCACACAGCTCCTATGTTTGCTCATACAATATTGTAGCTCCATTTGGCAAAAAGGAATTTATGATTCCATATACCATTTATATTCAGTTAATGAATATTCATCAACATGAATATTAATTACGTAAAGGGTTAAATGCCATGAAACACAACTTGCCCACATGATTATATCAAGGGGTGAGAGCGAAACTAGGCTAAGTGCATATATTTATATAAGCACTTAGCATCGTTTAGCTCTCAGCCCTTGATTTTCTCTTTACATTTTCTCGCTACAGGTGGTTTTGACATTCAGAAAGAATGTACTGCCCACATGAACAAAGACGGCCCTCTAACAATGGGTGATGTCTTTTTGTGCAAAGCTGGCAGGCTGCCTTGTAAATATGTTCTAAACGCAGTGATATCCCCTTGGAATGAAGGCTCAAATAATGAAAGAAGTCTGTTAGGTACAACAATTACCAATTGTCTGGAAGCTGCTGAGAAGAAAGGCTGCAGTTCTGTCGCATTTCCATTGGTGGGGACAGGCAGATTCCAGTACCCAACTACCACAGCAGTGACTTGCCTCGCCACAACCTTCAAGATGCACATGAGGTCAGGGAGCAAAATCGATAAGATTTACCTATGCGAAGTGCGTCAACAGCTGACTAGTAAATTTGTGGAGGAGATGAAAGTAGCGTTCCCAGGCCATGTCCAGATGTCCGCAGCTAACCTTGGGGACTATGGTGACGACAGCCGTGAGGAAAATGGTATGTGATATACTGTGCCTATTTTCAACAGTTCAACCCACTGCCCCCACAATAATGGCAGAAAGGCATATTACCTTTGACCTTGTGTATTAGCATATGCGTGTAAGGAAATTTCTTGTTCAGACTATAAGTTTGAGTGGCTATTTCAGGTTGTGGATGGATATTAAAATCTATCTGGCAAAAATGATCATTTTGATCAGATTATGCATGATGTGCAACAATTTAAATGTAAAAGTCATAGTGATTTTTAAAAAAATACACCATATATAGTCATAAAAATGTTTCCTGGCCATGATTTTGTTGCTCCTGGAAAAACTCGAAAATAACTAAAAATCAATTTTATTTTCATTCATGAATAATTTTTTATAATGTTGAAATTTTCCATGGTGTCATTTATATCATGAATAAAGTTAGTCATTGTGGTAGATTCAGATATTAAAATTTCATCACAATTATGATTTTGCAACAAAATTAAAATAAAATGTAAATCAAAATAAAATGTCTGCAGTACTTCTTTTATGATTCAGAATATGGAGTAAGGATAAGGGGCAACCGGGATAGTAAGGTGTCTGGTAAGAGGGACTCCAGCTCTGTTATACAGGTAGACGTCGTGGAAGGCGAGCTGGCTAAACAGGATGTGAGTAATGTTAAGCTCTTATTTGAGGACAATTTAGCTTCCCTGAACAAAACATGGTGAAAGTGAGCTATTGTCCTCATATGATATGCAGTGTGAGTCATGCGTCAGTTTGCTTTACATGACATTTCTGCTGAGCTGAAGTTGATGAAACTTGGCATGGATGTGTGGTGTGTAAAGTAAACTTAGGCCATGTAGATTTCTGGGGCAACCAAAATAATTTCATTGCATCAACTTTTGGTTGAGATTTCAGTTAGATTTAGCACAAATTGTCACATCATTTCTCTCTGAAATAATTGAAATAATCCCAGGTTTTCATGCCCCAGGGGTCACTTGATTTTATATAGAAACTTATTTTATTTTTATGCTCCTGCCATGAAATGACGACAGGCATATAGTGTTACACCAGTCCATGTGTTAGTGTGTGTGTTAGTTTTGTGTTAATACATACAGTAAAACCTCGATAATAAGACCACGATTGGGTCCATCTGAAAGTGGTCTTATTATTGAGTTGGTCTCATTATTGTTTGATCTTTTCATAAATATTTCATATCAATGTTGATCAAATTCAATACTTTTTTTTTTTAATTTGATAGATGTAAAATAATATCTCTTGAATCAATTTAATGTTTATAAAAAGTTTTGTTATGAAATGTTATCCTGATTTTTTTTATAAAACTTTTTTTTGACAATAAAAATTAAAATCTATGGTCATATCATGCCGATTAAAAGTCTACCCATTTTAAATTTCTCTAATTTTCGTATAATTATCAAAGTGATTGCTTATTCAATTGTTGTAGTAATAAGATTTTTTTAATTATCCAGTTGCCTCCGACTTTTCCCCGTGCTGTTTTGATTAAAAAAAAAATTTCTTTTGAATTTTAAGATCTTAACGTTTGATTTCAGTTTTAAAGCAAAGTCTTTGGAAAGTAGTTATGAAAGTGATTGACTAATATGACGGGATATCTAATTCTATTTTAGTAAAGTTTTCGTGGGAAGTCTTCGTGCCAATTAACGACTGTCAAAACTTAAGTCAATCAAAACGCGTCACAGTGATTGTTACTGCTAATCAGGGGCAGCTCATCTGGACATATAACAAATACTCGTTAGCTTGACAGCAAATACATCCGTAGATCCCAAAATTGCTCTCTGTTACGTAATATTACCCATCTCACCCATTGTTTTCACTCTCCATCGAATCTTATCTACCGTGTTATCAAAACATCTGAATTACGGCACGTGCGACCTTCACCTGTACCGGAAACCAGATGTCGTAAAATGACAACTTGAATCAACTTTTTCACAGGACCATCGTTCGCATTATTGAGGTCAAAAGAAGACTAATTTTTGGTTTGGTCCGATTTTAGTGGTCTTTTTATGCAATTTTGAGTTGCCTGCTTTAATAAGGTGAGCGACAATTGAAATATATAGAGAAAAATTCCGGTCCGGCAAAATGTGCCCGTAATATTGAGTTGGTCGCAGAGTGAGGTTTTACTGTATATGTGCAAGAAGTTGTGTCCTTGCTGTAACTTTATGTATGGTCGTTTTTAAAAAAAACTTGGCACAGGTGATCTTTAGGACAAGACGATGTGTCATGAACAAGAACCAGGTCGCTTAGCTTTAAGGTTAAGGTCACAGCACTTAGTTGACCTTTTAATCTTGTCCCAGCTCCATCTTTGTTGTGAATAATCTTGTTTTGGAACAACTTGGCGCAGTTGATCCTTAGGACAAGACCATGAGTCCCTAACAAGAACCAGGTTGCTAGCTTGATGGTCAAGGTCACAGCACTAATTTGACCTTAAATTGGTGTCCCAGCTCTAACTTTTTTTTTTTCTTTTTTTTTTAGCTCACCTGAGCACAATGTGCTCATGGTGAGCTATTGTGATTGCCTTTTGTCTGTCGTCCGTGCGTCTGGCGTCAACAATTTCCTTTAAACAACATCTACTACTAAACCACTGAATGGATTTTGACCAAACTTCACAGGAATCATCCTTATGATGTCCTCTATCAAGGTTGTTCAAATTATTTTGATTGGTTGAAAAAGTAGGTCACAGGAGCTAAAAATAGATTTAAAAATGCAAACTTTGAAAATCTTCTGCAAAACTGCAAGGCCTAGAGCTTAGATATTTGGTGTGTATAATTATCTAGTAAACCTCTACCAAGTTTGTTCAAATCATGACCCTGGGGTCAAAATTGGCCCTGTCCCAGGGGGCACTTGATTTTACATAGGCTTATATAGGAATAAAACTTAGAAAAAAACTTTTTCTCAGAAACCACAAGGCCTGGAGTTTAGATATTTGGTGTGTAGCATTGTCTAGTTGATCTCTACCAAGTTTGTTCAAATCATGGCCCTGGGGTCAAAATTGGCCCCGCCCAAGGGGTCACTTGATTTTACATAGGCTTATATAGGAAAGAAACTAGAAAATCTTCATCTCAGAAACCACAAGGTCTGGAGTTAAGATATTTTTTGTGTAACATGGCCTCATGAGTATCTACCAGGTTTGTTTAAATCATGGCTCTTGGGTCAAAATTAGCCCTGCCCCAGGGGTCACTTGATTTTATATAGGCTAAATAGGAAAATCTAGAAAAAATCTTCTTCTCAGAAACCACAAGGCCTGGGGTTAAGATAATTGGTGTGTAACATTGCCTTATGGACAATGGACATCTACCAAGTTTGTTCAAATCATGGCCCTGGGGTCAAAATTGGCATTGCCCAAAGGGTCACTTGATTTTACATAGGCTCATATAGGAAAGAAACTAGAGAATCTTCATCTCAGAAACCATACAGCCTGGAGTTAAGATATTTTTTGTGTAACATGGCCTCATGAGTATCTACCAGGTTTGTTTAAATCATGGCTCTTGGGTCAAAATTAGCCCTGCCCCAGAGGTCACTTGATTTTATATAGGCTAAAATAGGAAAATCTAGAAAAAATCTTCTTCAGGCCTTGTGGTTTCTGAGAAGAAGATTTAAGATTTAATTATCTCCCTTTGTTTTTAGTTTTTTTTCTTGTCCGGAACATAACTCTAAATTATACAAGGTATAGTCTTGAAACTCAAAATTTAAACAAATGGCGACCAGCAAAAGTGTAGTGTCCATTAATTGTAACTCTACCTGGTCCCATTTTTAGCTCACCTGAGCACAATGTGCTCATGGTGAGCTATTGTGATCGCCTTTTGTCCGTCGTCCGTGCGTGCGTCCGTCCGTCGTCAACAATTTGCTTTAAACAACATCTCATGAACCGCTGAAGGGATTTTGACCAAACTTCACAGGAATCATCCTTATGATGCCCTCTATCTAAGTTGTACAAATTATTCAGATTGGTTGAAAAAGTAGGTCACAGGAGCTAAAAATAGATTTTAAAAATGCAAACTTTGAAAATCTTCTTCTGCAAAACTGCAAGGCCTAGAGCTTAGATATTTGGTATGTAGCATCATCTTATGGGCCATTACCAAGATTGTACAAATCATAGCCCTACGGTGATAAATGCCCCCGCATCAGGGGTCACTTGTTTTACATAGAGTTATATAGGAAAATCTTTAAAAATCTTCTTCTATGAATCCATAAGGCCTAGAGCTTAGATATTTGGTATGTAGCATCATCTTATGGTTCATTACCAAGATTGTACAAATCATGACCTTATGGTAATAAATGTCCCCGCACCATGGGTCACTTGTTTTACATAGAGTTATATAGGAAAATCTTTAAAAATCTTCTTCTATGAATCCATAAGGCCTAGAGATTAGATATTTGGTATGTAGCATCATCTAATGGTTCATTACCAAGATTGTTCAAATCATGACCCTATGGTGATAAATGCCCCCGCACCAGGGGTCACTTGTTTTACATAGAGTTATATAGGAAAATCTTTAAAAATCTTCTTCTATGAATCCATAAGGCCTAGAATTAGATATTTGGTATTAGCATCATCTTATGGTTCATTACCAAGATTGTACAAATCATGACCTTATGGTGATAAATGCCCCCGCACCAGGGGTCACTTGTTTTACATAGAGTTATATAGGAAAATCTTTAAAAAAATCTTCTACTATGAAACCATAAGGCCCAGTGCTTATATATTTGGTGTATAATATTGTCAGGGCTAAAATGTTTAAGATTGAGTTATATATCAGAATTCTTGTCTGTTTAAAAACCTTGTAATCAGTTGTAGCAATGGTACTCAGGTGAGCGTTTCAGGGCCATCATGGCCCTCTTGTTTAATTATCTCCCTTTGTTAAATTGTATGGTTTTTAGCTCACCTGAGCACAAAGTGCTCAAGGTGAGCTTTTGTGATCGCCCTTCGTCCGGCGTCCGTCGTCGTGCGTCGTCCGTCGTGCGTCGTCCGTCGTCAACAATTTGCTTTAAACGACATCTTCTCTGAAACCACTGGATAGAATTTAATGAAACTTGGCAGGAATGTTCCTTGGGTGAGGCTCTACAAAAGTTGCTAAAATAAAGTTGATCCATGAAGAACTGGTTGCCATGGCAACAAAAAGAAAAATAATTTGAAAACTTTAAAAATCATCTCCTTCAAAACTACTGGCCAGATTTAAAAATGAATTGGTACAGATGTTCCTTGGGTCAACCTCTACCAAAGTTGCTAAAATTATTCCGATCCATAAAAAAACATGGCCGCCAGGGGCGGGGCTTATTTGCCTTATATGTATATAGAGAAACCTTTAAACAACATCTCCTCTGAAACCACTGGACAGAATTTGATTAAACTTGGCAGGGATGATCCTTGGGTCAACCTTCACAAAAGTTGCTAAAATAAACTTGATCCATGTAGAACTCTGGTTGCCATGGCAACAAAAAAAAAAAAAAAATTAAAAATCATCTTCTTCAAAACTACTGGTCAGATTTTAAAATAAATTGGTACAGATGTTCCTTGGGTCAACCTCTACCAAAGTTGCTAAAATTATTCCGATCCGTAAAAAAACATGGCCGCCAGGGGCGGGGCTTATTTGCCTTATATGTATATAGAGAAACCTTTAAACAACATCTCCTCTGAAACCACTGGACAGAATTTGATTAAACTTGGCAGGGATGATCCTTGGGTCAACCTTCACAAAAGTTGCTAAAATAAACTTGATCCATGTAGAACTCTGGTTGCCATGGCAACAAAAAGAAAAAAAAATGAAAACTTTAAAAATCATCTTCTTCAAAACTACTGGCCAGATTTTAAAATAAATTGGTACAGATGTTCCTTGGGTCAACCTCTACCAAAGTTGCTAAAATTATTCTGATCCGTAAAAAAACATGGCCGCCAGGGGCGGGGCTTATTTGCCTTATATGTATATAGAGAAACCTTTAAACAACATCTTCTCTGAAACCACTGAACAGAATTTGATTAAACTTGGCAGGGATGATCCTTGGGTCAACCTTCACAAAAGTTGCTAAAATAAACTTGATCCATGTAGAACTCTGGTTGCCATGGCAACAAAAAGAAAAAAAAATGAAAACTTTAAAAATCATCTTCTTCAAAACTACTGGCCAGATTTTAAAATAAATTGGTACAGATGTTCCTTGGGTCAACCTCTACCAAAGTTGCTAAAATTATTCTGATCCATAAAAAAATATGGCCGCCGGGGGCGGGACTTATTTGCCTTATTTGTATATAGGGAAATTTTTAAACAACATCTCCTCTGAAACCACTGGACAGAATTTGATTAAACTTGGCAGGGATGATCCTTGGGTCAACCTCCACAAAAGTTGTTAAAATAAACTTGATCCATGAAGAACTCTGGTTGCCATGGCAATAAAAAGAACAAAAAAATATGAAAACTTTAAAAATCATCTTCTTCAAAACTACTGGCCAGATTTTAAAATAAATTGGTACAGGTGTTCCTTGGGTCAACCTGTACCAAAGTTGCTAAAAATTTTCCGATCCGTAAAAAACATGGCCGGCAGGGGCGGGGCTTATTTGCCTTATATGTATATAGGGAAAACTTTAATCAACATTTCCTCTGAAACCACTGGAAAGAATTTGATTAAATTTGGCAGGAATGATCCTTTGGTCAACCTTCACAAAAGTTGCTAAAATAAACTTGATCCATATAGAACTCTTGTTGCCATGGCAACAAAAAGAAAAAAATATGAAAACTTTAAAAATCATCTTCTTCAAAACTACTGGCCAGATTTTAAAATAAATTGGTACAGATGTTCCTTGGGTCAACCTATTTATCTCAGGTGAGCGATTTAGGGCCATCATGGGCCTCTTGTTTTTCTTGTCCCAAACATAGCTTGAATAATATACATGGTATTGACTTGAAACTTAAAATGTAAACAGATGGCGTCTGGGAGAGGTGCAATGTCCAAGAACTGTAACTCTACATTTTTTAAATTACTTTGCTAAACAACCATAACTGACTCTCTATCCACTTTAAATAAAGAAATTACTTACTTAATCATTACTTACTATTATAACCAATATACTATGTATACAGGTTCTTATCTATGCTCAGCCTGGGGTCTAGCTTCTCCTGTATCAAAGCATTTTGTGGGGGTATTAATCACCTTCAGTGATAGTTCTAGTTAAGATCTAAAAATGTGCCATTTAGAGTAGTACTACCTTAAGAAGTATTTATCAGTTATATTAGTAGCTGTATGACCACAGTTCTTAATTACTCATAAATGAAAGACAGTAGAATGATGCAGATATTTCTCCCTTTAATAGGTTGATGTGATAGTCAACTCTACCAACCAGACAATAGACCTGAGGGTTGGTGCAGTGTCTAACACTCTGCTGAAAGCTGGCGGGGAGGGGATTCTGCAGGAATGTATCACAAATTATCCAAATGGTATTAAATATGGTGATGTTGCCATGACATCTGGAGGGTCAATGAAGTGTAGACAGTTATTTCATGGGATGTTGGCCAAATGGGACCAGGGTCAAGGTCATGCGGAAAAGGTCAGTTGGGTCCTATAGTGAGAGGTATTTATTAAACTTTTAACCCCTTCACTGCCTTACCCTGAGCGTTAAAAAATGTTCCTTATGTGCCTATACCCCAAGCACCACACAGGGTAATGATGTATGTATTGAGAATGCATAGCATCTACGGGAGGTAAGTCAGTTACATTAAACTGTAAAAGCTATACAGAGTTAATGTTCATGAACTGTAATTTTTGCATTGTGATATAAAATGGTGTCCATCTGTTCAAGGAAAGACTGTTTTTGAAAAAATTTCCCAGCATATAGCATGCATTTATATATGGCAGTGAAGGGTTAAATTCTGCTTCACACTGACTTTAAGTAAATATAACATTTATAGTCGGCAACAGTGTTAGGATAATTTTAGCTTGGCTTGGTATCATGCCACTTGTTTACAGCATGATATCGCTGTCTGACTGTTCTATATCAGCCTCATGTAGACAAGTCCCTAAATAACTGAAATAACTCAAACAAACAATTTAAACAAATATACAGTTACACGGGAGTCTGTAGGACAAAAGTTCAGTTTCTGACTAAAATTACATACAACTTCAAGTACAAATGACCAGTGATTTCTGACAAGATTTTTTGCATTTCTCATTCATGATGAATAAAAATTGCACAACTGTTCACCCCTCAAAAAAAATCTATATTGACCAGTATAAATTGGATTGAGTTTGAACGCCGCTTTGATGATGTATCCATGATCTTTGTACAAAGAAGTGGTTCAATTCAGGTCCAACAAGATATGAATGATAACCAACCATTCCTCTCATTACAGGTGATGAGCACATTCGTGACCCGCTGTCTACAGACAGCTGACTCTCTGAAACTGAAGTCACTTGCCTTCCCTGCACTTGGTACTGGCATACTTGGCTTCCCAGCTGACGTTGTTGCCAGGCTGATGTACGAGTGTGTGCAGGACTACGAACAGAGGAACCCTGCTACCAAGATCCGTCAAGTGTCACTTGTTGTGTGGTCAGGAGACACAGCTACGGTCAAGGTGAGAGATTTCTGAACATCATAGATTTCATGTGTGGCTTGGAG
>CM037785.1:6004620-6028683 GCA_021229015.1 Solen grandis
TCCCATTATATATACAGAATTGATAATGGAATATATACCGTGGGTTTCAACAATGTGTAGGACTTCATGAACGTTTTCTTAATATTTATGACAGCAAAGAAATTACCTGGAAATGCATGGATTGTACATACATCACTTAACTTAAATACCAAACATCTAATTTACTTTTGAAATACATGTTATATATCCTTTATAATTTTGCAGCCAATCTATGGCTCAAACCCAGGACCTCTTGCTGATAATGCAAGATCACCAGACTGCCACCATATATCTCTCAATGTATACAATTTTTATAAAGTGCTGCATACAATTTTTTAGACTGTCAGCAGTGGGAAATCTATGACATTTGCAGGCATTGCTGATTTGCATAATTACTGCAGCTGATTTCACTGTACTGTATCTTCACACAATAAGAGATAGAAAGTACTACTGAAGTAAGGTCATGACCTCATAAAGTATGCAAATTATGAAAAATCCACACCATTATGAAACAAATCAAAGTGCTAAAGGCACTGAGAGACTGCCAGTGGTGTTATCATGAAACAAAAAGAAAATTCAGCTTAATAACTAATGATCAGATTGCAGGAAAACATGTTGAGTTTTAGGCATCATTTGATCTTTGCCTCTAATTTACCAAGTTCATCCCTGCTCAAACTATAGCTACAGTATAATTGTTTTTTTCTTCGGCAACGTATTAATTGCGAAATTTTGTGGATGCTAGCAGACCACAAATATTAAATGCACAGATTATTAAAAACATTTTTCTTCCTAGTCAAACGACAGTCTACCAATAGCACAGTCACTCCACTTTACCTAAATCAATTTTAACAGTACTAATGATTTTTCACATATGACGCCCTATGTTGTAATTGTAGCGACACACCTGTGCTTGTGTATAAGTGAGGTAGCACAATACATGTCCTGGCTAACCGAAACATGTTTATATCAGTTTGTGAATCGCAATTGCAAGGGTTTGCCAGACCCAAATGGACCTTTATCGAAGGTTTTATCAAGATGCAATATAACAGACTGCAATACTGTTGTAAAGGAATTTGTTTTAACCTTTTGTAAAGGAATTTGTTTTAACCTTTTAGTCAATGTATTCTTTTAGCACTACTTTTACATGAAACATATATTCTGCAAACGATGATGCTTGTATTATATAATAAAAATTATGAAAATGCTTTAAATAGATCTAGTTCTTTACAAAATAAAACACACTTCGTATAAATAATTCACTAAAATTGTAACACTTCATTTTAGAAATCCAAACCCCAAACCCCAAACCACAAAAATTTGCACCAGCAGAAAAAAACAGTTATACAGTATTTCATGTAAATCCTGACAACAGCTTCTCATTGCCTCGAACAGTTTTGATTCCTACTAAATTACATACCTTGAATACAATTTCTCTGTTCTCTGCAGTCAGAATGAATTCCACTTTGCTTCTCTTCCACGTATCTGGCAGCCGTAGGGCATGCAAGAGTGCCCATTGGTAAACTTTAACTCTTTTTGTTTTGGTCACAGTTTGCCTTTCAGCCTCCAGTTTCTTCTCCAGGTCTGTGGAAATATTTTTAATCTGCCGCACCAGAGACTGTACTAGTATAGGCTGACCAACAATTATCACAGTCTCATGCTCTTGTTGAAGAAACACAGTAATCAACTCTGGGTTTTGAATGCTGATCTCTTGGAGTCTCCCCATAAACTCGGACCATATCTAGAAACAAAAATATATCAGTTAAAGCATTACTTTAATAGTAATCAGTAAAGTTTTATAACTGGTTCGAATTCCAGCAACCATACTAAGCTGCAAGTAATACTTAAATACTTAGCAACGAGTAATACTTAAATACTCAGGAGAAAATTGCATTTTTCTTATCTCTCTGACAAAACTATTCAAATATATCATTTTTAACAAATATTTTTTTTAGGTATTAGGGTAATCATTTAAGTCAATGCATTCCACCATTTCTATCATATGAAATATTTAAGGTAATCCATCCATCATTAAATTTTGATCATGGTCCATCAAGTGATTGTGTGATTTTTATAGTAAATTCAAGCCTTTATAGACTTAGAGCAAAAGAGCATATAACTCCAAATCCCATGGATGCTTGCATCTGCACTGACATCCTTTTAAGCATTTGAAGGACCATGATTATAATCATTGATGGATGGATTATATTAAATATTTCAGATCTATTCAAATATTTTGTATCTACCTTTTTTCAAGAACTTCAGTTCTGCCATGACCTTGTCTAACTTTCATATTAAACATAATGACCAAATCGATTCAAATGGTTGTTACCAAAATGTTTAAGAATTTGGCCCCTTCAAAATGGAAATCCTTACTTACCTCTTTTGCAACACTGCAGTTATCATTAACTTCAAGACCTTCTATAAAGTCAGTAATGACTTCCCCACACTTTTCAGTCCACTGTCCCATCCTTTCCCTTGCACCAACACCTCTTGGATCCACCTGGCAGATCAGCTTTATGCTATCTCCTTTCTCCTCAGGCCAGACCACCTTCCCTTGCAATTCACTTATATTTTTTTCAACAAGGTTCTTGTATAATTCGGATTCTTTTAAGAATCTGAAGAAAAAGAAAAGGAAATATTCTTTGAGGGGGTAACTATTCACTGAAAAAAATGTATTGAATAACTATTCAAATCCATGAAAACCACAGACAAGACAACCCCTGCACAATAAATAATAATATTCAGAGCACCAAATATTGTAATATGCAGTTTGGATTTTCATACTCACATGAACCAAATATTCATGAATAAAACTTGAGTAACTAATACTTTTTGTGTCACCTGCTGCAAGGAGAGGTGACACATGCCAAAGGGATCACTTTTCTGCTGTAGGTCCGTCTGTCTTTCTGTCACACTTTACCAGGTGACACATGTGTTCCAAAGACCACTCTTTTTATTCTTTAGATTTACTTATTTAGAGTAATTTTGTTTCAAAGTTTCTGAATCATCATAGATTTCTTCAAATATTTCATTTAACCCTATACCTCATATAGATGGGTTTTTAAATGCAATGGCAATATTAGAAGACCGAGATTAGCCAGATCCTTCCAGGAAGTCTGATCAGGATCTCCTCTGTTCACACAATATTGTAGTTCAGATTCTATACAGCCTGCATGGTCAGAGTGTTCCTTGGAGCACATGTATACCTGCTGAAGCTTGACAGAAGTGTGAGACAGACAGAAGGAAGACGGCAAAGTGATCCCTGTGTGTCACCTCTGCTTACAGCAGGTGACACAATAAAAAACCATTGTTTTATATACCATTTGATGATCAGTAAATCAACATTCGTCAAGTCATAAATTTGCACCTGAATATTCATGAGGTAAAGGGTTAATATCCCAAGGAAAACACTGTAAAGCTTCATTAAGTCTGCTTAAATTTTTCCATTTTATATGCATTTTCGTAATACATGTTTATACTCAAAGCACCATATTATGTTAATTATTCATATTTGTTACCCTGCATATAATTGCGAGCCCTAGACTGGATACAAACCGTGTCAGGTACTTGTCCAAGGAGGTCAGCTCCAGCGGCTCTGGGACATTGAACACAGTGTCAGGGTCAGGGTCAAGACATGGGTAGTACAGAGAGATGGACAGGTCCTGGTCATCTAGCTTGTGTCCCTCCTGCTGACTTACTCTTACAGCATCTGAAATATTGTCCACAGATTTTTTTTCTGAAATATTGTAAATAGGTATTTTTTTTCATTCTTGTTATCTTGTGTTTAAATTTCTCATGCAATGTTTATTTATTTGGATTAAATGTCCCACTGACAGAATTTCAGTAATTTCAGGACACTTTGTCAACCAGTTGAGGAACTTTCCTTAAAAACTGAGCACCAAACAAGAGAGCAATACCAGTACCATCGAATACGATCAAGCAGTATTTAGCATGTTAAAGTTTAATGGCTAAAGCTTTACTTTTAATTTTGTTCTGTCACTGTTCTTCATCCTTTTTACAAACATGGTTTACAATTTTAAGTCTGATCCAGTTAAAAACTGTTCAAAATGAAAAAACATGTAAGATATGTAGATTTTACTTGACACTTTCACCAGGGATCAGTAATGTTAATAGGTGGCAAGGCGCTAAATAATTTATCTATTTCATCCACCACTTTTCCTCGCCATATATTTGTATTTTTTTCTTTTAAATGCCATTTTGTTTATACTTTCTACTGACCCTATATAGAAATAAAGGGTATTAACATGTGACCACAATCAACCAATGAATATACATGAAACACATTCTTATTTTGTAATACACAACATATTCATGACTTTTAAAATATCTCACCCTCTGCATTAACAAAGGTCACAATGTAGGACTCCTTGTCCTCATGTCTCTCTGTCTGCTCCACATCTCCTCCGTTGCTCCTTCTCTTGTTTTCAAAATAGTAAGTAAGAGCATCCAAGGAAGCAGTCGGTGTGTAACCTTTGACCTTTATACTTTTTGTGACCTCAACCTCATGGGCTGTGATGTAGTTGTCCTCTAATGATCTCCTTTGAAAGCCCCTCTTCAGTTTCTCAAAGTCTGCATATTCAAAGTAAACGTGTTGGCCTCTTTATCTATTGCATACACAGTCATGTAATATAGTGTAAATTTTTAATTCTATGTTTAACAAGAGGGCCATGATGGCCCTGAAACGCTCACCTGAGTACCATTGCTACAACTGATTACAAGGTTTTTAAACAGACAAGAATTCTGATATAACTCAATCTTAAACATTTTAGCCCTGACAATACTACACACCAAATATATAAGCGATGGGCCTTATGGTTTCAGAGGAGAAGACTTAGTGGGGGGTCATTTATCTCCAAAGGGCCACCATTTTGAAAATCTTGATAATGAACCATTAGATGATGCTACATACCAAAAATCTAAGCTATAGGCTTTATGGATTCATTGAAGAAGATTTTTTTTAAAGATTTTCCTATATAACTCTATGTAAAACAAGTGACCCCTGGTGCGGGGGCATTTATACCATAGGTCATGATTTGACAATCTTGGTAATGAAATAGATGATGCTACATACCAAATATCTAATCTCTAGGCCTTATGGATTCATAGAAGAAGATTTTTAAAGATTTTCCTATATAACTCTATGTTAAACAAGTGACCCCTGGTGCGGGGGCATTTATAACCATAGGGTCATGATTTGAACAATCTTGGTAATGAACCATTAGATGATGCTACATACCAAATATCTAATCTCTAGGCCTTATGGATTCATAGAAGAAGATTTTTAAAGATTTTCCTATATAACTCTATGTAAAACAGTGACCCCTTGCGGGGGCATTTATCACCGTTTGGCTATGATTTGAACAATCTTGGTAATGAACCATTAGATGATGCTACATATGAAACATCTAAGCTCTAGGCCTTATGGATTCATAGAAGAAGATTTTTAAAGATTTTCCTATATAACTCTATGTTAAACAAGTGACCCCTGGTGCGGGGGCATTTATAACCATAGGGTCATGATTTGAACAATCTTGGTAATGAACCATTAGATGATGCTACATACCAAATATCTAATCTCTAGGCCTTATGGATTCATAGAAGAAGATTTTTAAAGATTTTCCTATATAACTCTATGTTAAACAAGAGGGCCATGATGGCCCTGGATCGCTCACCTGAGTACCATTGCTACAACTGATTACAAGGTTTTTAAACAGACAAGAATTCTGATATAACTCAATCTTAAACATTTTAGCCCTGACAATACTACACACCAAATATATAAGCACTGGGCCTTATGGTTTCAGAGGAGAAGACTTAGTGCGGGGTCATTTATCTCCAAAGGGCCACCATTTTGAAAATCTTGATAATGAACCATTAGATGATGCTACATACCAAATATCTAAGCTCTAGGCCTAATGGATTCATAGAAGAAGATTTTTAAATTTTTCCTATATAACTCTATGTTAAACAAGGACCCCGGGGGGGCATTTTGCACCATGGGTGATTTGTACAATCTTGGTAATAAACCATAAGATGATGCTTCATACCAAATATCTAATCTCTAGGCCTTATGGATTCATAGAAGAAGATTTTTAAACATTTTCCTATATAACTCTATGTAAAACAAGTGACCCCTGGTGCGGGGTCATTTATCACCATAGGGCTATGATTTGTACAATCTTGGTAATGAACCATAAGATGATGCTACATACCAAATATCTAAGCTCTAGGCCTAATGGATTCATAGAAGAAGATTTTTAAAGATTTTCCTATATAACTCTATGTAAAACAAGTGACCCCTGGTGCGGGGTCATTTATCACCATAGGGCTATGATTTGTACAATCTTGGTAATGAACCATAAGATGATGCTACATACCAAATATCTAAGCTCTAGGCCTAATGGATTCATAGAAGAAGATTTTTAAAGTTTTTTCTATATACAGTGGGGCTTTCGTTCATGTTGGCAAACGAACCGCACGATACACGCACGATAAACGCAAACGAACCGCACGATACACGCACGTTACACGATAAACGAACGAACGAACGATAAACGAACTATGCATATACACGTTTGATGCACGATACACGATGCACGATACACGGACCGCACGAAACGAACGATTGCAGATAGGCACGGTAGCGAGGTTAATCGATTTACTCGGTTTTTTTCGCCCAAGTGAACAAGGCAATTAATCAATTTATAAATAAAACCATCATTAAAACTAACACATACACACGAAAAAAAACAACGAATGTTCTATAATAGGAAGTCAAAATTACAAATAATTGTTGTTACACATTGAATTTATTAGATCTATAACGATCCTATGCTTTGAACAATTATTTATTCGCGCCAAGCGTCATTGGTAACCGCATAACACGATTTAATTGGCTATCTTACAGCAGGTGAAGTGATCTCCCTTCGTACACAATACAGGGGAGACCACTCTACGTAGTTAACTCATTATTTTTATTAAACATGAATCGATATAAGACTTAAATTGTAACAGACAACGTAAGTAATCTACAGTTAAATGTTGCCATGCGGTGAGTAACCACTTAACTGATTTTGAAAAGCTGAAATTCTAATGCTGGCTTTTAAGGAAGCGTTGAACTCAAAATATATCGTGTGGAACGATTCACACGGAAGGAACGATGCGATAAACGAAACACGTTACACGATACACGTTACACGATACACGAAACACGTTACACGATACACGAAACACGTTAGAATACCATACACGAACGATACACGGAAACGGAACGCACGATACACACACGATACACGAAAAATATGCCAACATGAACGCAAGCCCCACTGTAACTCTATGTAAAACAAGTGACCCATGGTGCGGGGTCATTTATCACCATAGGGTCATGATTTGTACAATCTTGGTAATGAACCATAAGATGATGCTTCATACCAAATATCTAATCTCTAGGCCTTATGGATTCATAGAAGAAGATTTTTAAAGCTTTTCCTATATAACTCTATGTAAAACAAGTGACCCCTATTGCGGGGGCATTTATCACCGTTTGGCTATGATTTGAACAATCTTGGTAATGAACCATTAGATGATGCTACATACCAAATATCTAAGCTCTAGGCCTTATGGATTCATAGAAGAAGATTTTTAAAGTTTTTCCTATATAACTCTATGTAAAACAAGTGACCCATGGTGCGGGGTCATTTATCACCATAGGGTCATGATTTGTACAATCTTGGTAATGAACCATAAGATGATGCTTCATACCAAATATCTAATCTCTAGGCCTTATGGATTCATAGAAGAAGATTTTTAAACATTTTCCTATATAACTCTATGAAAAACAAGTGACCCCTGGTGCGGGGGCATTTATCACCGTAGGGCTATGATTTGTACAATCTTGGTAATGGCCCATAAGATGATGCTACATACCAAATATCTAAGCTCTAGGCCTTGCAGTTTTGCAGAAGAAGATTTTCAAAGTTTGCTATATAACTCTATGTAAAACAAGTGACCCCTGGTGCGGGGTCATTTATCACCGTAGGGCTATGATTTGTACAATCTTGGTAATGGCCCATAAGATGATGCTACATACCAAATATCTAAGCTCTAGGCCTTGCAGTTTTGCAGAAGAAGATTTTCAAAGTTTGCATTTTTAAAATCTATTTTTAGCTCCTGTGACCTACTTTTTTAACCAATCTGAATAATTTGTACAACTTTGATAGAGGGCATCATAAGGATGATTCCTGTGAAGTTTGGTCAAAATCCCTTCAGCGGTTCATGAGGAGATGTTGTTTAAAGCAAATTGTTGACGACGGACGGACGCACGCACGCACGCACGCACGGACGACGGACGACGGACGACGGACAAAAGGCGATCACAATAGCTCACCATGAGCACGTTGTGCTCAGGTGAGCTAACAAGTGACCCCTGGTGCGGGGGCATTTATAACCATAGGGTCATGATTTGAACAATCTTGGTAATGAACCATTAGATGATGCTACATACCAAATATCTAATCTCTAGGCCTTATGGATTCATAGAAGAAGATTTTTAAAGATTTTCCTATATAACTCTATGTAAAACACGTGACCCCTATTGCGGGGGCATTTATCACCGTTTGGCTATGATTTGAACAATCTTGGTAATGAACCATTAGATGATGCTACATATGAAACATCTAAGCTCTAGGCCTTATGGAATCATAGAAGAAGATTTTTAAAGAAATTCCTATATAACTCTATGTAAAACAAGTGACCCCTGGTGCGGGGGCATTTATCACCGTAGGGCTATGATTTGTAATGGTAATGGCCCATAAGATGATGCTACATACCAAATATCTAAGCTCTAGGCCTTGCAGTTTTGCAGAAGAAGATTTTCAAAGTTTGCATTTTTAAAATCTATTTTTAGCTCCTGTGACCTAATTATGCAATGGACCAGAACCATTTATACAACTTTAGTAGAGCTTCATCCAAGGAACATTCCTGCAAAATATTTTTCAAATTGGCCAAGCAGTTTAGGAGGAGATGTTGTTTGAAGCAATTGTTGACGCCGGACGCACGGACGCCGGACAAAAGGCGATCAGAAAAGCTCACCTTGAGCACGTTGTGCTCAGGTGAGCTAAAAATGTTTCATGGGGTCTAAAATTAATTTTTTAAAAGGTCCATTCATTTCATTTTCCAAGAACATGTATTTCAAAATATTGGTACATTTCACAAATTTATATGTCATTCTTGTATAAAGGATGTGTTCACAAATTTCCCATATGAACTAAATTCTTACAATGTGTTCACAAATTTTTCACATACACAGATTACTTACAATGTGTTCCCTCATTCCCAAAACTGAGTACTTACAATGTGTTCACATATTTCCCAAATATAATGAGTACTAACAATGTGTTTCCAAGTTACATCCAAATACTAAGTACATGTACTTTCCATGTACTCATAAAATTACCATATGAACTGAGCTTACAATGTATTCATACGTTTCCCCTCCTGAGACCTTACAATGTATTTACACAAAATGAATTTTCAAGTTTCCTGACATGTATACAATGTATTTATAAATGTCCAGTGTTTTCCATGATCCAAAATATTGCCATACTTGACTCTCAGATTGTCTAAATGACTCCCCAATATCTAAAACTGTGTCTCTAAATCTACATATTCAGGGGTCACTTAAACCAGATTTAGAAAAACCATGGGAAATTCTGCAAATGTCCCACATATACTAAGTACTTACATTGTAATAATAAATGTCCCACATATACTTAGTACTTACATTATATTAACAAGTGTCCCACATAGACTTTGTATTTTCAATGTATTAACAACTGTCCAACATATACTGAGTACTTAAAGTGTACTTACAATTTTGTCCCCATATGTATTTAAAAGTGTCCTACATATATTTTATATTTACAATGTATCAACAAGTGTCCCACATATACTGAGTACTTAAAGTGTACTTACAATTTTGTCCCCATATGTGTTTACAAGTGTCCCACATATACTTAATATTTACCATGTATTTGCAAGTCTTCCTCATATACTGAATATTTACAATGTATTAACAAGTGTCCCACCTATACTGAGTACTTAAAGTGTACTTACAATTTTGTCCCTATATGTGTTTACAAGTGTCCCACATATACTTAATATTTACAATGTATTAACAAGTGTTCCACATATACTGAGTACTTACAATGAGTCCTGTTCATTTTTCACATGCACTACTCACCAACTATGGAGGTGAAGGTCAAGATGGCAGTCCCTGGTGTGGCACCATGGTCCACATTCTCTAGTTCCATTTCACAGACATTCTCCACATACAAAGTAAGACTCTCCTCTGTTGTGCCCTCTCCTAATCCAGTCACAAACACCTTGCATGGTTCCATGGGAGGAGGTACATATTCTGTTACCATCAATCTATGATTCAAAAGGACAAAGCCTGCTTTTTCTTCCTGCATTTTCAAAACGTTGTCAACCACTATGAAGAAAGAATAAAAGGAACACATAATCTTAAAATAATCTTAAAAAATATAAGCAATCAATTCATTTACAAAATGACAAATACTTAAATGGTATGTATATTGCATGATTCAGAGATAAAGGTCTCATATTTATTTTCAAAAATAACAAGAGCCATGTTGACATGGCCATCCCCCGCCAAATGCTTGCTCTTTAGAAGATGTGTAAGAGAGAAGAATTTTTTTTAAAGAAAATTTTTGGTAATGAAGACTGATGTTTGAAGTGATTAAAGATATGAAACCCATGTGAAGACCTACTAATTCTCCCATTTTGAGGTCTACAGGTAAAATGTAAATGTCACTTGTGACAAAAATTAAGCCTGAAAAATAACAAAGACAATAACTCAAATATTACGAAGGGTAGAGTTATTATTCTTGTGCACTGGACTTCTTCTCATTGAGATCTATCCACTTATAAAGATTCAAGTTGATATCTAAAATACTTTTTGACTAATGCTGCAGACAAAAATTAAGTCTGAAAAATAACAAAGGGCAATAACTCAAACATCACGAAAGATAGAGTTATCATTCTTGAGCACTGCACTCCTCCTTAATGAGATCTATCCACCTAGATAAAGTTTCAAGTTGATATCTCAAAAACTAACTTATGCTCAGGACAAAAATTAAGCCTGAATAATAGCAAAGGCAATAACTCAAAAGTTATGAAAGACAGAGTTATCATTCTTGAGCACTGCACTCCTCCTTAATGAGATCTATCCAAGTTGATACCTCAAATACTTTTTATGCTTCAGACAAAAATGGATGGACGGATTGACGGATTGGTGGACAGGTGGACAGACGGACAAAAAATCGGTAAAAGTGGGACTAAACATTAAGACTTAAACAACTGATAAAATAAACTGAATTTTCTTCTCATTTCTTGTAAGAGAAATAGTAATGTTTACCTTCAGGTCTACTGTATTTTATAACCGCAGAATTCTTCTTTATGTCTCTCTCTAACGACACAGTAGTGTCTCCGCCGCATTGCTTAGGATTCTCAAAAAATAATTCCAGAAGGTCTGTACTGATCTCCTCAGAGATGTTCACCACCTTGATACATGTGCTTCTATCTTCCTTGTCTGCCACATCGTCCTCTTCTGCTTCCTCCTCATTCATGGAAATCATCCTCAGACTTGATCTCCCCGACAAAGACGACTGTTTGCTATTTTCTTTACTGCCACTGTCTGTCTCTACTGAACCTTTCAGAGCAGGCTTCTGAGATTTTTTGCTGATTTCTTGCTTAGGTCTCTGGTTGTCACGTGCCTGATGACTGGGTGGTCTTTGTGGCAATGGTGGAGCTACAGCAGTATCATCCACTTGGGTGATCTCAGCATAAACTGTTTCTGGAATATAACAAATGGTAAGCATCAATCATACTATTTTTAAGGGATCAACTTTGTTTTAGCAATTATGGTAAAGAACCAGTGATCATTCATGCAGTGTGAAAATAATTCTGGCTATTGGTTTTGATGAAGAAGAATTTTGAAATTTTCTAAATAGATATATATAAAAGGAAACTATTAGACGACCTGGGAGTCTCATTTTTTAAAGGAATCAACTTTATATTAGCTATCTGATAAAGGGCCATGTGCAAAAGAATAATACCTGACATTTGCTTTCAGAGAAGATTTTTTATTTAAAATTTTCATAATGTACCTGGAAATTCTTTTATTTTGCCAAAGCAACAAGAATTTTGTACAGGTCAAACTGATTTGAGTAACTTTTGCAAAGGACTACCCTAGGATAATCCCTTCCAAGTTCATTTCTGCTCAGTGGTTTTAAAGTATATTGTTGATGCTGCACAACTGATGGTGGACAACATAACATGCACTGGCTGGTAACATCAGCCTGTGTGACCTGAGGTGCATCAGTATTCACTTTTTCTTTTTCTAAACAAAAATAAGATCAGATTTTATATATTTATATACTTGCTTTTTATCAACCATTTCACTACACTTAAGGTAACCCATCCATTATTAAATTAGGATCACAGTCCTTTAAATCCTTTAAAAGACTTCAGTGCAGATGCAAGCATCCACTGAGGCAAAAAAAAAGAAAGTTGTTTGTTTTACTAACATCTCTGAAAAAAATAGGGTTGGTAGGTTGGCTAAACTTTTTTTTTAATTTGTAATTTTTTCTTCCATTTTTACCTTACTTTTTTTTTTTTTAGCGGAATTGACAAAAAGCCAGCGTTTAGGTTTGGTACAAAAATATAGGGTTGGTGGGGTAAGTGTAAACAAGTAACTTTTTTTATTATGCCTGACTTTGAGTTACAGGATATTTTTCTCTAAGTCTATAAAGACTTGCATTTACATTAAAATTCCAAAAATCACTAGTTGGACCATGATCACAATTTAATGATGTAGGGATTACCTAACATATAAGCTACTTGGTACAGTAAGTTTCATATCACAATACCTTCCTCATGCTCTTCCTTTGATTCCTCACGCAAGAACTGCTGTAACCTGGAGCTACTGGCACCAATACCCAGATCACCATCCGAGTCCTTTCGAACAATCTTTGTTTTAGACCCATTTCCGACCAAAGTGTATTTACGGTTTTGATCTGAACATGCCTCATACACACTACCATTTCTTGCCTCCACTGAGTCTCCCCTTGTCAGATCTCTAGGATTACTTCCCTCTCCTAGACATGTCAAAGATTCTGCTTTAGAGTCATCCTCAGAAAGCTTAGATGTGATTTTCTTGTCTATCATCTCATCAACTGTAGAATATCTCTTCTCTTCACCTGCACTGTCGTCGCTTCTTAACAAAACCGGAGAAGGCGGACCTGGTAATAAAACACACGCTGATTTAAGAAATAGTATATTTGTTCGCTCTGTTTTAATTTGCAATGTATTTCAGTCATTTGGGGCCTATGTCTACATGAGACAGAAATTCCCCCACCACCCCCATTGACCAGGCTAAATGCTTGTGAGCATGCAGTCAGCACAAACGCATACTTTGTGTAAGGTAAATCCAAGCAATAATATAGCAGAAGTTGGACACACAAGATTTATTCTCCATATAAGAAGAAAAACAAAAGGGTGTTAACTCAGGTTTAACATAAAAATTTTGGTCTCAGCAAAATTCCCAAAACACATACACATCTTCACATGTAGGTAGACCATCTGTGAAGGTTTAGGGTAAATCCCAGCAACAGTGTAGGAGGAGTTAGATGCACAAGATTTATAAAATTTACATAGGAAGAAAATTCAAAGTCGCATAACTCCAAAACAAAAGCACCGCATATGGATGTCAATGCTCATCTTCTGGTTTTCTTTTTCCAAAACGGGGGAGATAAATTAGGTCAAAATGGTTAAAAAAAGTGTAATGACCCATGACATAAATGAAGCCGTTGTGATAGTGAACAAGTATACGAAGTTTGATGACATATAGTTTAATAGTTTAGAAGTTATGGCTAAGGTTTACGTTTGATGACAATACCTCAACTTTTTAAAAAAACAACAACAGACAAGCTGAAAAGTTTATTAATCATAATGGAAATTACATGTATAAATGCACAAATAGGAGATTACTGGCTATGCTCCCTTCAACCTTCTATTGTCTGTAGAAATGTCTTAACCCTTTCACTGCCAGGTCAGCTATCAAAATATCATATGAGAACAGGATATTTGCCAGGGAATATCTTAGAAATTTCTTAGAACTTACTCACGAGACAGCATATTTGCCAACAAGACAGGTTTATCCATTATGGAGGTTTCTACATTGGAAATTCCCCAAACTGATGAATCCATCTTGTTGGCAAAAGCTGTGTCATGTGTAGGACGGGTTCTTCCATCCTGTAGGCAGCAAAAGGATAAATAGACTCCATCCTATACATAGAAAACACAGAGATTACGGTAACTCTTCCAATGTTGTGAGCACTTGTGAATGCCTTTGCCACTAGTGCAGAGGAAGATTAGCCTGCACATCTGTTTGCTATTCAGTCAATAAATTTTCAGCCATTACCCACATAAACAACTATTGGTACAGTCCTAAATGAAGAAAGGACAAGTCCATTAAGAAATTTTAGCATGGTAAGGGTTAATGGAATAATGATATATTTTGATTTTTGACTCACCTTTATTGTCAGAGATGTTTGGCATTGTAGATCCTCTGTTGAAAACTGGCATTGACTGTTGGACAGGGTGAATGTAATTTGCCTCTGGATTCTGATATGAGTAGGTTGGATTGAAAGGAAGGCCCTGCGGGTCTCCCATCATAGGATATGGGGCTATTGGTCCAACAGGAACCCACATTACAGGTTTCTGGTATGCATCAGCTTGCAGAAACTGGCCATGGTGTACCGGATAAAACCCATATGGTAAGCCCATGGCTTGATGATGCCAGTTTACAGGAGCCTGTGGAGGAAAAGATGCCCCTGACTGATTGTAACTGGTGTCTGGCATAAACACCGGGTGATAATCAGGTTTTTCCCTTCCCTTGTCCAGTGGAGCCCTGTTTGGTAGTGGTGGATTTGTGTTAACTTTTTCCTTACTATCGACTTTGACTGACTGTACTGTCTCTCTGTATATATCACTATCTGTTTTTTTAGCATGTATCTCAGAGTTTCCAGGATCATCCTGATTTTCTCTCCCCTTGTCCCTTGGGGCCCTGTTAGGTATACGTGGTGGTTTAGTGGTCACTTTATCCTTACTTTCCACATTAACTATCTGTACTGTCTCTCTGGATTTATCACTATCAGTTTTTTTAACATGTATCTCAGAATTTCCAGATTCAGATTTCCTAATGTCCTCTTTTAAGTTATCTTTTGTATCCGGTACAACAGGCAGTACCTTATCTCTGGTTTTCACAGGATTCTCTACAATGTTCTCCTCTCTTTCAGAAGAAATAAGTTTCACATCATCGTAATCAATTGACTGCAGCTGTTCAGCATTTGCTTCAAATCCTGTGGACAGTAAAACTGAACTCATTGAACTTGGTCTTTCTGATCCACTACCAAACAAATCAGCAGATTTAGTACTTGAAATACTAGACCTGTTATCATTTGAAGGAGATGTTTTTCTGTCATGTTTCTCTGGACCACTCCCAAACATATCACATGACCGAAATGAATCACTAAAAGTCTTTTTACCAATCTCACCCAGTTCTGGGTTTACACCTGGGCTTGGTTCAGCAACACTTTGTTTTGGGTTTGCCTGCTTAAAGCATTTTGAAGCATCATCACCAGTAGCATCATCATCATCATCATCATCACCAGCAGCAGCAGCAGCAGCTAATTTTCTTGAAATTTCGACAGAATTTAAATCTGAGTCTTTTGCACCACTTCCAAATAACTTTGCTGAGCAGACAGAACCTGACTTCCCTGAAGAGTCGCTATTCATTGGACATGCTTCTTCTGCTCTGCTTGATTCACCCCCAAACAATTCGCTTGAAGGTATATGTTCATCTCCTACCATTGAGTAAAACTCACTCGTAGATTCCTGCATTTTCATTATATCTTCACCCTTCATCCCACAAGTTGTATTTTCATTGTTAACCATTTGAAAGGATTCATTGGTCTCAGCCTCATCATCCGACAAAGAATGAAACTCTGCTGGATCATTAACAGGTGGCACCATCTGCCACTCCTCCTTCCTTCCCTGTAAACAGTGATTAAAAACAGAATTTACAGAGTGTTTCATGATATCTGAGGTGGTTGCTCACATAAAGAGTTACACTAAGTTTCAATGCAATTTTCACTGGATTTGTAAGAAACCAGATGTTGCAAAAATAAGTTTCAAGGCAGAGGATAGTACTCTTCAAAGCTGCTTTGCTCATGTCAGAGCCAGATCAAGGAGTTCAGGTTAAGGGGCAGGGGGGGCGCTATATTAAAAATAAATGTAGGCAGTGACAATGCAAGCGGCTTGCCACTTTGCCCAAGCCGTGAGAAGGGTGTAGTTCCGAATGGAACTCCCTTGCAAAAATTTTTAATTTAAAACTGTGAAATATTGCATTCTTGTGAGTTTTTTGGGGAATGTGTGTCTACATTTATTTATGGTCAGAGAATTTAGAGGGTTGTGGTCCAGTGGTAACGTATCTGATTTCGGATCCGAAGGTTGTGGGTTCGAACCCCATTGGAGGCAAGAACTCTTCATGATCTTCCCGGGCGCAAAGTACTGGTCCTACCCAGGAACCATCGAGAAGGATTAGTATAAGTTGTAAGAACTTGTTTGCCAATCTACGTAAAATAAATAAGTTTAAACTAAACAAAACTAAATTAATTTCAGAGGGGGCCCGGCCGGGTGCACTCCCCTACCCCTTGAATCCACCAGTGCATGGTATACAAATATGGCCGACAAGGTTTTGATTTTCAGATTAGGGATGGATATTTCTTAATTGTTCATTAAATGTGGAACAAGAGCTTTCAGAGGAAAGCACGCTCGACTATTCAAATTGCTTGTTGGTAAATCAAATGAAATCTATTTCAATTCTTGCCCTTCACATACCCTGTACATAATAAAAGTCATAGTAGCTTGAATGCAAAAATTTAACCAAAATTTTAAGTTAAAAGGGGGTCATAATTTTTAATATATTCCATCAAGTGTTATCTTCCTTTATTATGATACCCCTAAACATATTTAACATGTTTAAAAACCCCCGGTCTGAGATATAAGCAAAAACCATGCATGCAAACCTTTAACCAAAATTTCTAAGTTAAAAAGGGGCCATAACTTGTAATATATTCCATCAAAAGTTATCTACCTTGATAGTATGATACTCCTAAACATATTAAAGATGTTTCAAATCAATCATGCTGGATCTGAGATATAAGCATGAAAGAACAAGCATGCAAAACTTTAACCAAAATTTTTTAGTAAAAAAGGGCAATTATTTGTAACATATTCCATCAAGAGTTATCTACCATGAAAGTATGATACCCCTAAACATATTAAAGATGTTTCAAATCAATCTATGCTTGGATACTGAGATATTAGCATGAAAGAATCTTGCATGCAAAACTTTAACCAAAATTTCTAAGTTAAAAAGGGGCCATAATTTGTAACATATTCCATCAAGAGTTATCTACCATGAAAGTATGATACCCCTAAACATATTAAAGATGTTTCAAATCAATCACATGCCTGAATACTGAGATATAAGCATGAAAGTACCTTGCATGCAAAACTTTAACCAAAATTTCTAAGTTAAAAAGGGGCCATAATTTTAATGTATTATGCCCCTAAACATATTCATAAACTTTCAAGTCAATACCATGAATGGCTATTGAGATACAAACTAGATAGTAGCTTGCACGCAAAACTTTAACCAAATTTTCTATTGCATGCAAAACTTTAACCAAAATTTCTAAGTTAAAAAGGGGCCATAATTAGGGCTTTCTGCCTCAAGCAGAAAGACCTATTGGGTTTGTTATGTTTTTTCTTCTTATTATTATTATTATTCTACTTTTTTCTTCCTTTTGAGGTTCAAATTAAAACAGGTTGCCGATGAGCTAGCAGCATGAAATTTTAATAGTATGCACAGTGACTTTGGCGCTTTTGATCGTCATAATTTTTTTCTTCATGTGACGTCACATGACATCAGGGCTGAAAAAAGCTACAAAAGCTTGTTCGCGCTCTACAGCCGTCATGACTGGACCGATTTACTTGATTTTTTCACAGAATGTATATATTATGTTCTTGTTGTGCAGGATTATATACGTTTTGCAATATTTGAAAAGATCAAGGATCTATGGCTGAACCAAGTTTCGAACTTTGGACCAGAAAATGTATTGAAGTATTACGAAGCACTCAGATAAGCTAGAAACATGAAATTTGGACAGAATATGTGTCCTATTGATTTCTTTCAGTTCTGAGAAGATTGACGTCGTATGACGTAAAATGACGTCATGACACGTTATCAAATTTTTTATCCAAAATATACGGTTTTTTAGCACTGGAAGACAAAGTTTTTGACCGATTTGCATAAAATTTTCACTGAAGGTACAAAATAGACTCTTATTGTCATCAGTCACTTCTGCTTCCGGAAAATAGCTAAGGTCAAGGTCACATGTTAATTATCGGTTTTTTCTTCGGCCTTAAATATCTCAAAAACGAAAAATATTTTATCGAGACACTATGCGTATAATTTGTAGTGCTTTGAAATGTCT
Organism: Solen grandis; assembly: GCA_021229015.1. NCBI lineage: Eukaryota > Metazoa > Mollusca > Bivalvia > Adapedonta > Solenidae > Solen > Solen grandis. Next base: position 6,023,262 of record CM037785.1, read on the forward strand.
TTCAGACGATATATAGTTTTTGAAGATCGGGGTTGAATCAGTTGAGTTATTGCAGAAAAACAAAAATGCTGCAACCCTAAGCGCACTTAACTACTTATATCTCGATCATTATTGATTTTTGTTAATAAGCGTATGAATATAATTTGTAGATCAATGCCCGGCCGTTCTTTTGGTGTTTAAATTTTAAAGATTGACCTAATATTCATTACGTTATAAGGAAAAACAAAACGATATGAACATATTTATCCCCGATTTTTGCCGTGTGCTCAAGGTTTGACCGCCCGTATCTACAAAGTGTTTAAAGATACATACAATTATGAAACGAGTGAATTGTGGGAAATCAAAAGACCTTTCTAACGGTACCTAGCTTTTTAAAATTGGACGTAATATAAGGAAGTTACATGAAAAATAAGAATTCAGTAAAACCGTTCTTTCATGCACTCCCGCAGTAAGTCCCGATCACTTGATTCCTTTTTTTCGAAGAAACTATTTTTTTTTTAAATAACATATAGAACATTTTTATTTTTTTTGCATAATGTAATGCGGTTCTAATGATATGCAGATTTTAATGATCGGACCATAAATTATAAAGTTATTTGTCGAAAGGCAATAATAGACATGAACATCTTTTTGCCGACTTTTGCCGTTTTCTTGAAAAATAACTTTCTATATCTCAAAACCCGTAATAGAAAAGTTGAAACATGAAACACGTGAAATGTTGGAAATTTAAAGGCCTTTCTAATGGTACCTAGCGTTTTAAAATTGGACATCGGACATCCTATAAGGAAGTTAGATAAGAAATAAGAAGTCATTTAAACCGTTCTTTCATGCATTTCTGCAGTTAGTCCCTATCATTTGATTGTTTTTTTCCAAGAAACTATTAATTTTTGAAAATAACATAAAGAACAGTATTATTAGCGTGATGCAATGCGGTTCTAATGGTATGCAGATTTTAATGATCGGGCCATTAATTATAAAGTTATTTGTCGAAGGGCAATAATAGACATGAACATCGTTTTGCCGATTGTTTGCCGTTTCTTTGAAAAATAACTTTCTATATCTCAGAACACGTGACAGAAAAGTTGAAACATGAAACAAGTGAAATGTTCGAAATATAAAGGCCTTTCTTTTTTAAAACTGGACATCATATAAGGAAGTTAGATGAGAAATAAAAATTAATTTATACCGTTCTTTCATGCACTTCTGCAATTAGTCCTAATCACTTGATTGCTTTTTCTAAGAAACAATTAATTCTAAGCTCACCTGAGCACATGTGCTAAAGATGAGCTATAAGAATCGATGAATGTCCATTGTCCGTCCGTCTGTCCGTCAATCCGCCGTACGTCAGTCGTCCACAATTAGTTTGTTTGCACTCTAGCATCTTCATTTCTTAAGTAATCAACTTCAAACTTTATAACAATGTTTATTACCATAAAATCTTGGTCAAGTTCGATTATGGCTGATATCGGCCTATTAGGTCAGGAGTTATGCCCCTTTTAATATTGAAAAAAGCTAGATTTCACATTGTCATTGTCACTTTGCACTCTAACATCTTCATTTCTTAAGCAATCATCTTAAAACTTTATGACAAAGTTTATTATTATCCTCTCACGGCCAACTTTGATTATGGCTGATATTAACTTCTTAGGTCAGGAGTTATGCCCCTTTTAATATTAAAATATGCCAATTTTCCCTTTGTTTGCACTCTAGCATCTTCATTTCTTAAGCAATCATCTTCAAACTTTGTGACAATGTTTATTACCATAAAATCTCGGAAAATTTTGATTATGGCTGATATCGGCTCATAGGTGATGAGTTATGCTCCTTTAAATATTAAAAAATGCCAATTTTTAGTTTGTTTGCACCCTTAGCATCTTCATTTCTTAAGAATCATCTTCAAACTCTATGACAATGTTTATAGCCATATTCTTTTGGATAAGTTCGATTATGGCTGATATCTGTCAATTAGGTCAGGAGTTATGCCCCTTTTGATATAGAAAAATGTAAATATTTCACTTTATTTACACTCTAGCATCTTCATTTCTGAAGTAATCATCTTCAATCTTTAGAACAATGTTTATAGCCATATTCTTTCTGCCAAGTTCGATAATAATGCTGACATCTGCCAATTAGGTCAGGAGTTACGCCCCTTTTGATGTTTAAATTTGTGTGTTTTAAGGCATAATTTTTCATTCAAGTTTGACTTCAAATTTCGATAACAGGCTCTTTTTAGTTCGTGGAATTATAAATAATCTGATGGATTATGTCTTCAGTACAACTATGCTATTATTTCGTAACTTGTACAGGCAATGAAAGCAGTTTTTCTAAGGTGAGAGTCTTTAGGCCACCTTGGCCCTCTTGTTGAAAATGTCATAAAGAACAATATTTTTATCATGATGCAATGCGGTTCTAATGCTATGCAGATCTTAATGATCAGTCTATTAATTATTAAGTTATTTGTCGAATGGTAGTAGTTGACATTAATATCTTTTTGCCGATTTTTGTCTTTTTGGGTGGAGGAATAACTTTATATATCGCAAAAACAGATAGGTTTAAACATACAGTAAGTACATGTTTGAATTCAGAAGATCTTTCTAACGGTACCTGGGTTTTTTAAATCGGACATCATATAAGGAAGTTGCATGAAAGTAAGAATTTCTGAAAAATAAAAATTTCCTTGTGCTTCTGCAGTTGATCCAACATATTATTCTAAATTTTATTTCTGTTACAATAAAGGTAAAATGTGAAACTAATTTATTTTAATGCTCTGTGCCCCCCTTCAATTGAACAAGAAACTTCAATGAAGATATGAGAAATGAATATTTCGTAGAAAAGGAAGCTTGTATACCTTTTTAGCATGTTAAGAGGACTAGTGATACTTCTTTCCCTTGCAGAACACGAAGATTGAGTATTATTGTAGTTATCTTAAAGATGGTTCTAGAATAATTAGCATTATGAAATTATAACTGAAAACAGAGTCACATATTCCCTTTTGAATGCAATGACTTTAAAATTTAAATTATGTTATATGACATCACAGATTTCCTCTGCTATTTATTCATGTTTGCACTCTACAGCTGTCAATTCGGGACGGTTTTTCTTCAATTTTTGAAGACGGTGTATTTCAGAAAACTAAATAAGTATGATCAGGTTTGACATTGTTTGCAGTGCAGAAAGCCCTTTCTTTTGTCCAGAACAAAAGAAGTCTAGTTCATATTAAATTCAGTCAAGAGTTATCTACCTTGGATGTCTGATGCCTCTGAACATATTTATAAACTTTCAAGTCAATACCATAAATGGTTACTGAGATATAAGGTTGATAGTCAGGTTTTTTTTTTCTTAACAAACTTCCCCTGGATAAAAATTCCCCATTGAAAACCACTTTTCCCCTTGTAAAGTCCTAGCATTCGACGCTCGCTGTTTTGCGATAATGGGTACCAATTGTGACCCGGTGTAACAGCCCAGATTTTCCCCCCAGTCAGTTTTTTCCCCGGGGAAGAACCTGACTAGTCAGATTTTTCCCCGGGGAAGAAACTGACTAGTCAGTTTTTTCCCCCCTGTCGTATATATTGCTTGTGATGGTGGGGAAATTCTGGACCAGTCAGTTTTTTCCCCCCTGTCATGTTGATTGTGCGTGATGGTGGGGAAATTCTGGCCTAGTCAGTTTTTTCCCCCCTGTCTTATATATTGCTTGTGATTGTGGGGAAATTCTGGACCAGTCAGTTTTTTCCCCCCTGTCATGTTGACTGCGTGATGGTGGGGAAATTCTAACCTAGTCAGTTTTTTCCCCACTGTCATTTAGATTGTTATATCCTATATATTGTTCGTAATAGTGGGGAAATTCTGGACCAGTCAGTTTTTCCCCCCTATCCTATATATTGTATTGATGGTGGGGAAATTTTGGCCTAGTCAGTTTTTTCCCCCCTGTCATTTAGATTGTTCTTGATGGTGGGGAAAGTCTTGACCAGTCAGTTTTTTCCCCCAATCCGATATATTGTGCTTGATGGTGGGGAAATTCTGGCCTAGTCAGTTTTTCCACCCTGTCATTTAGATTGTTGTAATATACAATATATAGGATAAGGGGAAAAAATTGACTGGTTCAGAATTTCCCCACCATCAATACAATGTAAATGACAGGGGGGAAAAAACTGACTAGGCCAGAATTTCCCCACCATCACGCACAATATATTGGATAGGGGGGAAAAAACTGACTGGTCCAGAATTTTCCCACCATCAATACAATGTAAATGACAGGGGGGAAAAAACTGACTTGGCCAGAGTTTCCCTACCATCACACACAATATATTTGATAGGGGAGAAAAAACTGACTAGGCCAGAATTTCCCCACCATCACGAACAATATATAGGATAGGGGGGAAAAAACTGACTGGTCCAGAATTTCCCCACTATCATGCACAATATATTGGATAGGGGGGGAAAAACTGACTAGGCCAGAATTTCCCCACCATCACGAACAATAAATAGGATAGGGGAGAAAAAACTGACTAGGCTAGAATTTCCCCACCATCACGAACAATATATAGGATAGGGGGGAAAAAACTGACTGGTCCAGAATCTCCACACCATCATGCACAATATATTGGATAGGGGGAGAAAAAACTGACTGGTCCAGAATTTCCCCAACATCAACAATATATGGTGGGACGTTTCCCCCCCAACCTTAAAAAATTAAAAAAAAGAGGGGGGGGGAAAAACTGACTGGGTGGGGAAAAACCTGACTAGTCAGTTTCTTCCCCGGGGAAAAACATGACCAGTCAGTTTCTTCCGGGGAAAAACCTGACCAGTCAGTTTCTTCCCCGGGGAAAAACCTGACCAGTCAGTTTTTTCCCCGGGGAAGAAACTGACTGGGGAAAAACCTGACTGTTACACCGGCATTAGGAACTGTGTATATACGATAGCGGAAACCAGACAAGTGTTTATTTCCGCCGGTGTTTAATGTCATCATGTCCCACAACTGGAAAAATTACAACAAGAGGCCCATGATGGCCCTAAATCGCTCACCTGAGATAAATAGGTTGACCCAAGGAACATCTGTACCAATTTATTTTAAAATCTGGCCAGTAGTTTTGAAGAAGATAATTTTTAAAGTTTTCATTTTTTTTTTCTTTTTGTTGCCATGGCAACCAGAGTTCTATATGGATCAAGTTTATTTTAGCAACTTTTGTGAAGGTTGACCCAAGGATCATCCCTGCCAAGTTTAATCCAGTTCTGTCCAGTGGTTTCAGAGGAGATGTTGTTTAAAGGTTTCTCTATATACATATAAGGCAAATAAGCCCCACCCCTGGCGGCCATGTTTTTTTACGGATCGGAATAATTTTAGCAACTTTGGTAGAGGTTGACCCAAGGAACATCTGTACCAATTTATTTTAAAATCTGGCCAGTAGTTTTGAAGAAGATGATT